>JARHVA010003184.1:622500-1100000 GCA_037957365.1 Torreya grandis
AATAACAATAGGTGCAGAAATAACTTTTTCCAATTTTTAGTGGATATGACATTGATGTTTCTCATATCAAACAATATGTGTGTAAGAGTCATTATAAATTGTAAGATCAATATGTTTCCTTGATTCTCAATAGAATTAATATCCAAGTTTCAAAATCATCTTAGGAGGAATAAGACATGATGAACTTGAGAAGATAGGAATTGGCCATGTCATGCTTGGAAGACAAGTAGGAGACAATGGAGTTAGTTCAGAGGATTGCTTAGAAGTTAAGGTCTTTAAAGAGTGGGCACAACATTTTGACCAATGAGAACTTGGACTCGACATGAGATATAACGGCAAATTCAACAAGGGACCTAACCATGATTGATGAATTGTATAATCCTACCTATTAAATGAAGTATGGGAAAATGGAGCAGTTTGTGGTAACTGTTCCAAACTGATGTTGTATAACGTAAGGGATGGTGACATATGGGTTGTTATGAATAAAATTGCCATAGAAGAGCCATGTGAGAGTACAACAAGCATAAGTGTGGGGAAAGACATCTAAGTGTTATTTGTGGTTGAATGCAACACCTATAATTACGATAAATTTGAAAGTGTGCCATCTCCAAGACTTATTCACCCAAATGCTATCTCAAATTCAAAGTGGGAAGTGGTTTCCATGGAGTTCATTTTAGGTCTTCCATGGTCAAAGGTAGGGATCAAATATTTTTGGTTGTGAATCGGTTAACAAAGTATGCTCATTTCATTCCCATGATGAAGGTTGCGTTCAATTCTCATAAGCTTTTGAATTTTTACTTTCAAAATATTTTAAAGTTGCATGGGATTCTCTAGTGCATCATTTGTGACAAGGACCGAATATTCCAATATCTTTTCTGGCATGACTTACTCAATCTTGCTAGTATGACATTCAACATGTGTAGTGCCTATTGCTTTCAAACTAATGGGTAGACAAAGGTAGTAATTAAATGTTTGTAAGGGTATTGGTGGATGTACACAGGGGAAAAGAAGAGCAAGTGGGTGGAGTGGTTGTATTTGGCAGAGTACAGTTATAACAACACATGCCACTCAACCATCAAGATAACCCATTCAAGGCATTGTATGAACATGAACACCCCTCATGGATTGGGTAGTGCAATGGGGAAAGGTTACAAGAATAGTTGGCTTCCTATAGGAAACACAAAATATTTTAAGCTTGTTGAAGGAGAATTTGATTGTATATGTGAACGAAATGAAGCAATTGGCCGACCAATATTGTAGTGAGAGAATTTGTAGTGGTGGGTGTGGTGCCTACAATTGTATAAGCAACAAACCTTGAAAGAGAAGGGAAAGTTGAAACTACATCCTAGGGACTACAACCTGTACCAGGTGCAAAAAAGGGTTGGAGAGGTGGCATATGCATTGGAAATCCTGAATAGGGGGGAGATCCATGATGTGTTCCATGTGTTGTGTCTCAAGAAGGTAAGCACACATGTAATCCCACAAACAAAGCTACTTGTAACATACAGGGAGGAGAAAGTGCTATTTGAGCCCAAGGGATTACTGATAGAGGAAGTGAACAAACTTTGGAATAGGGAGGTCCGACTCTTCAAGGTAAAGTGGAAAGGGATGCCTATGGAAGATGAAACATTGAAAAATGAGGCTTTTTCGAGAAAACATCCAAATATTCCAAATTTGCATGCATTTTGATGCATAAAATGTAAAGGGGTTTGAGGAGTTAAAAAAAGACCCCATTCTCATTCATGGGTTTTGTTAATAATTATTATAGGGTCTGTTTTTGAGTTTTTTTTAAAAATGATGTGGTGGTCTTGTGTTCCATCTTACCCACATCCTTCAAGTGTGTTAAAATTTATGGTCCAAATTTGATGTACTGGGAAGTTCTTTGGAGGTCACCCATCCTAGTATTATATGTTGAGCGTGTTTAATTTCAAAATTTGAACTAGCGTTGGGGATCAATCTCTTTTATGGGGAGGGTATTTCGTGTACCTAGCCACATCATACTTGGGCCTATAATATATCATAGTTTACTAGAGGTCATAATATGTGTAGATTAGTAAAGTTATGTCATTATGTAATTAGGGTTTCTAGGGCTTCCTTCCCATTGAGTATAAGTTGGAGAAATATCCTAAGTTTTGTGTCTCTTATCATTTTATCATCAATATAATGCAGGGTGCCGTATCTTGACCTCCTATGCTTCTTATTCGTCTTGACCTCCTATGCTTCTTATTAGTTGGATTTGCAAATGTGAATTCATTCTTGGGTGTGTATGGGCCACTATTGTTTTTGTTGTATCTTTTTCATTGTTGCTTGAATTTGCAGATTTATTCTCTTGGAATGCTGCACCTTATCTATGTCCTCATCATAACAAAATAGAAATTGAGCACTTGGGACATGAATTGGTTGAGTTAGGTGTAATAGTTGCAAGCAAGAGCCCATATTCTGCACTAGTAATACAGCCAGAAAGAAAGGTGAATCTTACCATCTCTGTATTGACTTCAAAGAATATAAGATAATTACTAAATAATAATTCCCAATACCATTTGTTGACTAAATGTTGGATGAATTACATTGTGTGAAGCATTCTACCAGGATTTACCTTGGATTTGGGTCCTATCAGATTTGTATATTACCTGAAGATGTTTTTTAAAACTGAATTCCGCACACATGGTCACTAGGATTTCAAGGATATACCGTTTGGATTACTAATATACTAACAACATTTCAATTTGCTATGAATGATATTTTTCACCCATATCTTAGGAAATTTGTCCTTGTATTTTTTTTATTATATCCTAATCTACAGCAAGGCCTAGAAGGAACATTTGCATCATGTTGTTTGGGTGTTGTCAATATTGGAAGCTATGTTGTCGATACGGATACGGGTACGAGAAATGGATATGTGGAGAAGTTTTTTTTTGGGGGGGGCTTGGATTTTTTTCTGGATACGGCCGTATACAGACATATATACATACATACATACATACATATACATATGCATATACATATAAAATACAAAAATATAGCCATATCAAGAAAATTAACCACATAATATGCATAGAGGAAACAAAATAAGTTAAATAACCACAAAACATACTCATAATTCAATGCCAAATATCATAATATTCAATGGTTGATCTTAGATTAGTTTTATAACAGGTACATGGTGTAAATGTTACAATGTATGGACAAAAATAAAGACAAATCAGCATATTCATGATTCGCTATATTCATTTTCATCTTCGGCTGCAATGTCTTCATCATGTGGTTCATTAGAACCACAAGTAGGAACAGTGACACTCCCACTAGCTCTACCATGCAGGTCGTGTGAAGCACCGTCTAGCTCCTAAATATAATGAAAGGTAATTGTGTTTTCTTTTAATAAAATGAATGTGAATGCTGCTTTTAGGCTATGTCACAAGGTTTGGGTTTGAGTTTGAATTCAATGAGGATAAAGTTCGATTCAAGTTCAAGAAAAAAATTGGTACTAAATTTGAACAATGAATTTTTATAAATTATTTTAAAAATAATACAAAAGCATTTAAAAAATACCTAAACTTTAATAAAGGATTCAAAATATATAAAAACAATACAAAAAAAATGAATATAAAATAAAAAAATTTAAAATATAACAACATAGATTAAAATAAATAAAAAAATAAATTAAAATAAAAAGAAAAAAAATTCAAAATAAACATAATTAAAATAGATAAAATAAGAAAGAAAAATATAATTAAAATACAAATTAAACATAAACTAAAAAAGATAAAATAAGACTTATTCAAAAAAAAAAAAAAAAAAATATATATATATATATATATAAAACAAAATGAAGAAAATCATATAAACAAAGTTTAAAAGGTAATTAAAAAATAAATAAATGTAAAATCTAAATAAAAATCGATAAAAAAGATAAATAACAAAGGTTAAAACCTAAATGAAAATGAAACTGTTTTAGCGCTATCCAACCCATACAACTATCCACCATTTGCCCGCAGTTCCACAATTTCTCCACCAACAACTCTGCACTCCCTCCACCAACACCAACACAATAAACTCCATGCTTTCCACTACAACACAAGTCTAAATAGCAGATGGAGATATGTAGATATAGGACATGTTATAGTAGAACAAAGATGTAGATACGACACAAAAGAAAAAGCAGAAGCTTACAGAGTTGACACTACTCCAGACTTGCCCTCTGCCCTCGTCCACATGCACGACACAACACAAACATACAATCTTTGACTTTTCATGCAACGAAATTGAAAAAAATAAAAAAATGCATTTTTACCGTGGATATGTGGGCCAGACGGGTAGGGTACACCCTTGCTCCTACGAGTATGCTCGGATACGTCCATAGATGTATCTAGACGTATATGTAGGGGCAGGGGTCTACCCTACCTGTTTCTCCCTTGTATCTCCCCCCGCCCCCCATATCATACCCAAATGCAAATTGTATTTGCAAGGGTAGGGGCGTGCCCTACCTATTTCCCCCTCGTATCCTATCCCTCCACTGCCCGTCACCCCCTGTATTGTACCCAAACATGAATCGTATCGTATCCTTGGACCTGTTCTATAGTGTTCAGTAACTAGATCGGAAGAAAACAAGTATATGTAAAGAATTCCAAATGTAGTTTTGGCAAGAAAGAAGTAGACTATTTGGGCCACATTATTTCAATGGGAGTTGTTAAAGCTGATCATGTGAAGATTGAAACAATTTTGGAATGGCTAGTGCCAAAAAATGTTTCCAAGTTAAGAGGATTTATAGGTTTGGCAAGTTATTATTGATGCTTCATCAAGACTTATGCCCATATAGCGGCACCTATAACAAATTTATTGAAGAAAGAATAATTTATATGGATGAAGTGGACAAATGTGTTGATAAACTTGTTAGAATAGGGGTTATTTATTTTTCCCATATTTATTATTGGCTATTTTTCCTCACTTGGAGTTTTCCTACTTTGATGGAGAAGTTTGCTTAGTTGTACAGTTTGATCGGTTGACTAGGAAGTAACACCCTTGATTGGCTATTTCAGGTATGGGAGTTATTCCTCTATTCTTGGTTTTGTTTACCACCTTTTGTGGAGTTACTATTCTATTTTGAGGGTCTGTTGACCACCTTTTGTGGAGTTACTCAACAATCTCCTATATGTACATCTCACTTGGTGAGCTTTTTTCAATTAATAGAAGATTGGTTTTACTTCTATTTTGTCTTGTGCAATATTCTCGCATATTAGTTTCATTTGCGTTCAACTACATTGTGGTGTGCACCTACTTGGTTCGTGTGATCACTCTACTCATGCATTGGACTTATCTGGACCTTGGACTCAACCCCGATATGGTATTTTAGAACAAACATGATAATCAAGTGTCTGGTTTTTTTAGGGTTTGCGAAAAAATTCGGGTGTTTTTAAAAATCTTCACTAAGCAATCAAAAAAAATTGTAGGGATAATTTTTCACTAAAATCTCAAGTTTTGTTGTTTTTATCTTGGGCTGTTCGAGGTTGCCATGTGAGATCTGGTTTTCTCCATGCTCGATTTTCTCTTGATTTTGTAGGCTTGCTGCACTCAAACAAGCATTCTGATCTATGAAGCTTCTGTCAGTTCACGTTTGCTCTCACTACCATGCACCTCTTGGTTGACTTCTACTTCATACATGTAGTGACGCCAACGTTGGTTTTGACTTGAGGCAAAAGTGTTTTCCTCATACCAGAATCTTTTTCCAAACCATTAGTATACATGAAAGTGCAAAGAAGAGGTTTTGCATTGCGAAGAATAGATGGTTTCCATCACGGATTGGCCATGCCAAGGTTGCATGCTAACCTTGATTGCCATTCAAGCTTAGCCATGTTCAAAGTCTCTTCCATGCTGGTATTCTGTTGTCAACAGAAGGCTAAGCATAGATCGATCTTGGAAAAGAAGCTCACTTGATCAAATGGCCTCCTTTACGCCCTGAACGACCTGAACAATCACTTGATATTTACACTGTACTCTTTTCATGTAGTCTACAACCAACCCAATAAGTCTGCTCGCTGTTTTCCCAATCCGTCAACATGCAATAAATCAGGTTTTGTCACAAAAAAATTGCCTTTCCTTTAAATTTGTGATTTTGGCAATTGAAAACTACGTTTGTAAAAAAATTGAAAGTCTTATTATAAAAAGGACCTTACCTTTTATATTTAATGTCATGTGATATTATTATATTAAAATTGTAATGTCTTTTTGATAGAGCCTTTTACAATTTGTAAAAGGTGGAAAATTGTTTTTTTTAAAGCTTGATTTTGATTAGAGGTGGGGATAGTCACTAAGGGAGGATTTATTTTATTGTTTTTCTATAAAAATAATATATTGTGACCTATATTTAAAAGACGAGAATATTGTTTTTGTTCAAACTCTTCATATTTTTGCTAGACGAAGACTAGAGGGTGAGGTCCGGTTTGGTAGGTGGCCAAATCCCCTCGCATTCAAAACATTCACTTTCTCTCTCTTGCTCACTTTGTACTTACCTTTTTTGGATGCACTCTTGACTGAGCCCAATGTCCCTTTGCTTTGCAAATTCTATCTTTTCTGACACATGCACTGATTGCTCAAGACACACTCTTGGTTGTGGCCAACGTCTTTGGAGCGTGCATTATATTTGCAATATTAGGGGGTTCACCATTGATAGTTCAGGGGGGTGTACTGTGTTTTTGATTCACTTTCCATTATGTTTTGCACTTCTATTTCTGCAACAAACAACTTCAACTACAACCACTACACTTTATTTTTGCACAATGGATACAAGTTCAATTAATCCATTAAAGCCATTTAATTGCTATGAATGGAAAACCAAAATGCATATTGTATTAAGGAGCAAAGGTTTATATTGTATTACAATGGGGAATGAAACTAAACCTAATATAAAAGTAGAAAAAGTTAAGTGGTACAACTATTGTGACGAAACCTATGGGTTGCTAAGTCTGTCAGTTTTCCTTGATCTTCTCTTTCATGTAGAGTCTGCTAAAACTCCTAATGAAGTTTGGACGACCTTGGAAAACCTTTTTGGGAAGCTAGATGTAATGAGAGGGCATGAACTAGAGAATGAACTCACTAGTTTGAGTCCTAGTAGTTTTGACATCCTTCAAGATTTCTTCACTAAGTATAAGTCCTTGAGATTGCAGTTGAAATAATGTGGGATAGAGAAGAAGGATGACCAACTTATTCTTTCTATACTCTCAAAAGTAGGTCTAGATTACTTTGTCTTTGTCTCTACCTTCCATTCCTCTAAAAGTGCTCTAGGCACTACATGGAAGATGCTTTCTTTAGATGACTTTGTTGCCGACTTGACTCAGGAGCAAGACAAGTTAATACAAATGGGCACATTGAAGTCCTCAAAACCTCAAGCCCTAATTGCTGGGAATGGAAAACATAAGGCTTCAAACAAAGAGAAGAATAAAAAGAACAAGGATCAAGAGAAGAAGAAAGAATCAATCTTTGCCAAAACAACCACTGAAACCTCCTTTTCCAATAACAAACCTAGAAAAGAAAAGGTTAAGTGTGCCTATTGCAAGAAAAATGGGCATGATGAACACAAGTGCATGAAGAAACAAATTGATC
The DNA here is from genome assembly GCA_037957365.1 of Torreya grandis. Lineage (NCBI taxonomy): Eukaryota > Viridiplantae > Streptophyta > Pinopsida > Cupressales > Taxaceae > Torreya > Torreya grandis. The sequence continues at coordinate 630,097 of JARHVA010003184.1, forward strand.
ACCCAACTCATCTTCTAGAAAAGAACAACATAGGTGTTGTTGAGTCCATCAAATAAAATTCATCAACTCAAGATTCTTATAAGGCGAAAGGCAAAGGTAAAGAGAAAGAAAAGGGCAAGGCTTTTGTAGCAGTTGCAGTGCCAACCTTTTCATGGGTTATTGCCTTGGGTGCTTCCCACCACATGGGCTCTTCACAAGTTGAGTTTTCTTCCTTTGAGCCTTGTAACATGTCTTTTATCACTTTGGGCGATGACATTTCAGTAGAAGTTGCGAGGAGAGGGTTTGTTGAACTAGATGGAGGAACAATCAATAATGTTCTAAGTATTCCATCACTTTCAATTAATCTCCTATCAGTGTACCAAATCACTCACATTAGTAAGGGCACGAGGATAGAGTTTTCACCAGATTTAGTCATAATGAAAGAGTTGCATAGTGATTCTACAATGGCAGTGGATTGGGTAGATCAACAAGCTAGGTTATATACCTTATCATATTTTTCACCTAATTCTTCTCTGACTGCATTGTTGACTCATTCAGATGGAGTTAGCAAACCTTGGCATGAGCGGTTTGGCCACCTCAACTATCTCTACCTAGAACAACTCAGTGAAAATGACATGGTCATAGGCTTACCTAGAGTCCATTTCTCTAGGGGTCTCTGTGAGGGTTGCACCCTTGGGAAACATCCCAAAAGGAAATTTGACAAAGGCAAAGCTTGGAGGGCTTCATAGGCATTGGAGTTAGGCACAGTGATGTATTTGGGCATTTTCCCAGTCTATCTTTCACAAGGGCTAAGTATGTCCTTACCTTCATTGATGATTTCTCGAGATACACATGGGTTCGCTTCCTTCGACATAAATTCGAAGTTTTCGACAAGTTTTAAGACTTCAAGGTTCTTGCAAAAAAACAATCAGAGAAATTCATCAAAGTTATTCAAACAAATAATGGGGATGAGTATGTCAATAACTAGTTTGAGTAGTTTTGCACCGCAGAGGGAATTGATTTGCAGCATACAATTCCATACAATCCTCAACAAAATGGAGTTGCAGAAATGTAAGCTAGGTCCTTGAAAGAGATGGCTAATTGTAAGAATCACTCTAAGTCACTTGCACCATAGTATTGGGCAAAAACGATCATTTGTGCTTGCTATATTCAAAATAGGGTTCCCCACAAAGCTTTAAAAGGCATAACTCCCTTTGAAGCTTGGTACAAAAGGAAACTTGCAGTTGAGCACTTCAGAGTCTTCAGATCACCATCTATGGCCCATACACCTACGAAGAAACGCAAGGCTATGGAACCTCAAAGTAAGCTTTGCATCTTCGTAGGTTATCTAGATGGTGTCAAGGGGTACCAACTTCTTCAACCAACCACAATGAACTGTTCATTGAGAGGTGTTCATTTTCAGGGGAGTCCCACAGACTCAACACTTGACACTTCTCCCACTTCATTGGACTCACTTGGATTCGATTCAGCAATTCAGATCAGCTTGAGCACATTCCAGAGGTTAAGGGCACTTCTTTCAGTTCTGATAGCGAGAGTAGTGATGGGGACTCATCTCCATCCACATCTGGCCACACTTCTGAGGATGATGTTTCTCTACCCTACTCATCCACTTCTGGTCTTCTTTGGGCTAGGTAGACATTGTAGAGTGTAGGTACATGGGTTTGGGATCCTTCAGATGACAGGTGGACACATTCAGAGTTTCAAAGTGGGCCACATGCTTTCTATGCCTCTGCCTCAGATCCGTAGACTTTTTGGGAGGCATTAGGTATTCTTGAGTGGGATTCTACCATGCATAAGGAGCATAACTCCTTAATTAGGAATCATACTTGGGATTTGACACTTCTTCCTAAGTGAAGAAAGATAGTTCGATGCAAATGGATATATATGTAATGTCCCCCTTTTTGGTATAAATTTGCATAAGTCCTTAGCCTTGAATTGTTCCTAAAAAGGCTAAAGGAAAAAAAGAGAAAAAGGGAACATTTGAGGACTTCAAAAGCATTTAATAGAAAAGCACATTAGAATCTAATTTCCACATAAGTTGGGGGATTTTTAAGAGTCATAGGCACTTAAGGTCTAAAGTGAAATTATAAGGAGGTTCTCTTAATATTTTAAAAATGAGAGTTTTCCTCCTAAATTGGGCGCCACACTTGGGGCATAGATATAAAAGGAAAGCGAGTTGTTCATTCAAAGGTTATGCATATTGGAATATTGAAATTGTTGATCAAGTATGTCAAGCTTGTTGACTACAACTTGAGGATGAAAGCCTTTAGTGTGACAAAGGTTTGGGGATGAAAACCCCCATTTCTACATTCAGGGCAACTCTATTCAAGGGCCGTAATTGTGCTTCATATTTGCACAGTTGCATGTAATTGGACCTACAAAGGTGTTTGGAACACCACCTTGTACGAAAGATTGGCAAACACTTTTGGAGACTTCATGATTGCATTTGTGTAGTTAAAAGAGGTGGATGAACCTGTTTGGAGAGCTTTGGTTGGTCTACAAAGCAATCCCTAAGGTGGTGACTTGCTTTGGAGTAGTGGCGACCCCTATCAAGAGGGCTAATTGGCTTCAGAACCCTCTTCTAGGGTTAGAGGTATTTTTAGCAATTTATTCCAGCATGGCGAATTGTTTGAGGGTTGATTTGCACATGATTTAGGGTGATTTTGTGCCCTAGATAATATTATGAATTTATTATATTATTTCAGTAGTAAACTAGGGTTTTGAGAATTTCGGAACAACTTTTGGTGGGCTTCTCATGATGAAAAAATTTTGATTCTAATTTTGTTTGATAGCTACTATTTTTTGTAATCATTTCACGCTGTCACTTGCATTGAAATTCCAAGTATTGTGGAAGTTGTGAATTTATGAAATTCCGATGTAATTTTACAATAATAAATTCTAGAATTTTGAGTTTCGACTTTTGAGTGAATATTTTGACTTCTAAATTAGTGTCTGCAATATAAAACTCAATTCTTATTCGTTGGAGGGTTAGAAGTATCAAATCTGATTTTTTCCCTAATCGCCTAAGGGTTTGGTGGAGGAAATTGCTGAATATTGCTTCATTTTTCAAAGTGTGTTATTCCTTGAATTTGTATTTTAAGATTCTTTGAAGGAAGGGGTTTTGGATTAGGTAGGGTTTGTTGGAAAACCCCTACTTTGGCTAATTGTCCCATTTGGTGACATTACAATATCAAACCAAGTATGCAACAGATGGGTCCGTTGACAAGTTCAAAGCGTAGTTGGTCACCAAGGGTTTCTTTCAGGGGCTTGGAATCGACTACATAGAGACCTTTGCATCAGTCACCAAAATGAACTTCGTCAGACTCACAATTGCCATTGCCGCAACCATTCATTGGGATTTTCATCAAATGGACATGAAGAGTGCCTTTCTTCACGGTGATCTTAAGGAGGAGATTTACATGGATTAGCCTTTGAGCTTTGTTGAGGATTCTTCCCTTGTATGTAGGCTCCAGAATTCCATCTATGGCCTCAAACAGGCCCCTCAGGCTTGGTACACCAAGATGGATTCCTTCCTTCTCACAATAGAATTCACCATATGTCATTCAAATTCGAATGTCAATCTCTTACGGTAGGATGATTCACTCTTGATTTTGGTTCTTTATGTTGATGATCTTTTGATCACTGGTAGCTCTTCTTCATCCATTGCAATGATGAAAAGGGCTCTTCAAGACATATTTTCCTTGATAGACTTATGCTTGTTACATTACTTCCTTGGAATTTAGATTTCTCAGTTCGACTCAGGGATCACTCTTGCACAACGTAAGTATGCTCTTGATCTACTTGCTCAGTTCACATGGCTGATTGTAAGCCAACTCCGACTCCCTTTCTATTTGGAGTCAAGCTTGAGGTAGATTGTGCTTCACTTTTGGTCGATGCTACCTTGTATCGACAACTTGTAGGCAACCTTATCTACTTGACACATACCAGACCTGACATATCATATACAGTGGGCCTTGTCTCTAGATTCATGTAGGAACCCCATGAGCTGCACTAGAAATCAGCTAAGAGGAACTTGTACTACATTCAGGGCACACATAGATTTGGGGTTCACTACAAAGATGACACTGACATCAACTTGATTGGCTATACTGACTTTGATTAGACTGGTGATATTCAGAATTGCAAGCCCACTTTCGGTTACAATTTCTCCATTGGTTCATGTCCGATTAGTTGGCCAATCAAGAAGCAAAATGTTATTGCTTTATCATCTATTGAGGCAAAATACAGGGGGGTTGTCAATGCTGCTATTGAGGCCATCGAGCTTCAGGGGATTCTCACAGAGTTTGGTATCCAGTTTAGACGACCTACCATCATCTTCTATGACAATCAAAGAACTATTTAGATTTGCAGGAATCTAGTCCAGCATCAACGGACCAAACACAGAGATTCACATGCACTTCATTAGAGAGCTCATTCATGGGGACATCATTGATCTGATCTATTGCCAGATGTCATAGCAGACAACAAACATCTTCACCAAACCTTTCATGGAGAGCAAGTATCTTCGCTTGCGAGCTCTTCTTGAGGTTGGGGATACTGCAACATCATCTTCTAGGGGGGCCTTCTAGCCTCTTCTTTTATGTCTCTTTAATGAAGTGCATGTGAATCTCTATGGTTTTGCTCCTATTTTGTCTTGTGCAATATTCTCGCATATTGGTTTCATTTGCTTTTAGCTACACTGTGGTGTGCACCTACTTGGTTCATGTAATCACTCTACTCATGCATTCGACTTATTTGGACCTTGGACTCAACTTCAATAAAACTAAAGAAGGCATTGCCACCAACTCAAGTGCTTACCATCCCATACTTTTCCAAGTTGTTCATCATTAAGTGTGGTGCTTCATGTTTAGGTATTGGAGCAATAATTATGCAAGGCTGCCACTCAATAGCCTTTAAGAGTCACAAACTCAAGCCAAAGGAGACATTGCATTCCACATATGACAGAGACGCTTTCCATTATGCATGCTTTGACTAAGTGGAGGAAATGCTTATTGGGTAGTAAGTTTCTTGTTGAGACTGACCTTGATATTTTAAAAATCGGTTCCAATAGAAAACCTTTTCCCCTAAAGTACAAAAATGGAAAGAGAAGATTCATACTTTTGGCTTTCAAGTTCAACATAAGAAGTGGAAAGATAACACTGCTGCAAATGCTCTAGCTTGAAAGATAAAGAAAACGTGCTATGTTCAATCTCAATTGTGGTCCCAAAATGGATTATGGACATACAAGTAGAATATGTTAAAGACAATGATTGTAAAAGGATTATTGATCAAATAAACATCTTAAATTTTGTATGAAAAATGATATATTATGGTTCAAGGGATGTATTTACTTGCTGCAAACTTAAAAGTTTAAGATGCAAGTATTGAAAGAGAACCATGACTCATCAGCTTATGGACATGTCAGTTTCTTTAAAACCTATTGCTATATGTGGCAGGCTTTCTATTGGAAAGGAATGAGGACTGATATAAAGAACATTTTAGAATGTGACACTTTCCAATGAATGAAGAATGACTCAATACCGTATGCAGTCTTACCACAACCTTTACGCATTCCTTATGAGAATTAGAAGAGATTTCTATGGACTTCATTGATGGATTACCTCCTTTAGAAGGCAAAGACATATAATTTGTTATGGTAGATTTTCTAACTAAATATACTCATTTCATGGCTATGTAGAAACCATGTGATATGCAAGACATGGTGAAAGCTTTTGTGGAAAATGTTTAAAAGACATGGATTTCCTGAAGTAATAGTATGTGATCAATATTCTGCTTCTTGCAAGTAATTTCTGGAAATAATTATGCTTTTATGTTGACACATCCTTGACCATGAGTTCTTCATACCATCAGCGTGTAATGTCCCTTTCTGGCATTTTTATTAATTCTGATTTTTTTTTTGATTCTTTTTCAATACTGGAATGCCAATAAAATTACCAAATAACAACATACAATACTGAAGTACTAAACCCAATTGAAGCCTTTATTATAACGTACTGAATGCCCACAAAACACAGATGATGATACTATTGAATAACGCTTGAATAACAAAGATAAACCACATAAACCCTTACATGTTTTATGCAGCATAAAAACCCAATTTTATTGACTATGCATAGGAACAAAAGAGCTTACTAGTGCTTTGTTTGATATGGGAACATGATACGACTAGCAACAGGTTGTACGACAACTTGAGGATGTTATGACAGCATATAAAGTAAGCCACCACCACTAACAAATACATAAATTATCCCAAATGAATTTCTGTAACAGTGGTACGGAAGTATTGTAGCAACAATGTAGCAGCGGCATAGAAATTTTGTAGCGGCGGTAGGAAGTATTGTAACGGCATTGTCACAAACTGAAACTAGAATAAACTTCAATCCTTCAGCACAAATGCGATCCTTGGATGGAACCACCACAAATGGACAAGAGGGTTTTCATCCTCCAATCCTACACACCATAGGGTTTTTGTCCTCGGGTGAAAAGATGAACATAAGCGCTCAAGCTCTGAAAAAAGGTTCGATTTCAATAGATAATGGATGTTTTCTTTTGCCCTAGCTCCTCCTTTTATAATTACCCATTTCATTTTGATTTCTTTTGCACGTCTAATTTCCCTCTAGAAGTGTCTAAAAACACTTTTTGATAAAATATTACATTAGGCCCACTTTTTCTAAACTGATTCAAAAGGTAAGGCCAAGTGTGAGAGTAGCAAGGTCGTTATTGTTGTTGACATAACCTCTACTAAAAACCCCAAAGTAAAATTTGACTTTTGACATAATATCCATCCTCAAAATAAATAGTGTCATTATGTTATAGAGGAGCTACAGTCCCTTTCTGAGGCAGAAATCTTGCTTAGTAAACCAATATAAAGATATTAAAGATCTATCAAGTTTGTATTGAATGAAGTTAGGATCAATTCTTCTATTGGTCCAAGTAAAAGTGTTGATCCTTATATCCACACCACCCTCCTTAAGATAATTTATAGATGTTGTCACAATGGATGACATCTAGTCAAAAAAGGTGGAGAATTTATTAAAGTGTATATCTAGGAAGGAAGGACTTCATAACTGGGTCAAAGGGCCATCTAGAGGACAACCAAACATGTGATTTTTAACCACAATCTCTAGTCTGGTTTGATCCTTATGAATATAAGTGATGCTAGAGTCTAGACCCCATGACAAACAATGATTAGGGACTCTATTCTAAGGTCAAGAAGAATAATTAAATCCCTAAAAAATATAAAAATTGGATAGACATTTGGAACTAGTAATAAGGGTTGCCATGAAACTACTACCACCTTATGAGCATGATCTAATAAGATAAAAGGTCTTGGTAAATTGTTTTATTATATCTTGGTTAGTTGGTTTCATCCATGATCTACCTAGGAATCTAGATAAGTACCTTCCTTTATTCTCTCTTTGTAGGGGATGAAATGAAGAGGAACACATGAAATATATCTAAATTACTCTAGGTTTGTTAAAGATAGTTGATGAGGATATTGCATGCAGGTTATTCCCTTTCGCCTTGAGAGATGCCACAAATTTATGAATAATCCTACAAATTTATCTAAAAAAAAATCATAATCAAGCCTTCATCCAGCTTATTCCTATACCACATAGGGGGAAACCATTGATTCCACCAATCTTAAATTAGATGCCATACAACACCTATTGAATAAACTTATCAATGAGTTTTTAAACATGTAGAAATTCATGGGAAACCCTATAAGACAAACACACAAAATAATTTCTCCTTTTACAATGTTATAAAATAAAGTTACTTAGGACAACCTAAAATATTATTATTGAATTATTTCACAAGTTTATCCCTTAGCCTGCAGGAAATAAAGAATAGGCTACGGGTCCCCTAATTAAATTAATTCTAAAACGGGTACATGGCACTGCCAATTGATGACAAGACAAAAGTTGTGAAAAAGTGCTTAGAAGTTTAGAATGATGTTTGTGGTGTTTTGCCTCCAATAAATAATAAAAATGGTTTAAATGGTCGCACCTTGCAGAATGGTGGTAGAATACTGCTTTTCATATGTCCTCCAAGTTGACTCCGTTTTGTGTACCTTTATGGGTATGAACCACCAAGGCTTAAGGAATTCATTGATACTAATATTAAAGTACCGATAGAAAAAAACTATTTGGAACAGTCTTAAAATATAATCTACATCCTTTAAAATATAATCTACATCCTGAAGGAAAATTTGGAATGTGCTAGCAATTGCATGAAGCAACAAGCTGATCAACACCAAATAGAGCAAGAATATGAAGGAGAATACTGCTTTTCATATGTCCTCCAAGTTGACTCCGTTTTGTGTACCTTTATGGGTATGAACCACCAAGGCTTAAGGAATTCATTGATACTAATATTAAAGTACCGATAGAAAAAAACTATTTGGAACAGTCTTAAAATATAATCTACATCCTTTAAAATATAATCTACATCATTAAGGAAAATTTGGAATGTGCTAGCAATTGCATGAAGCAACAAGCTGATCAGCACCAAATAGAGCAAGAATATGAAGGAGACCTAGTCTTTGTACGGCTTCAACCATTCAAGAAAACTTCATTGAAGCAAAGTGGTCAAAACTTCAAGTTATCACCCAAGTTTTACATACCATTCTGGATTAGTAAGAAGACTGGCCACGTGGCTTATGGATTGGAATTACTATGATCAAGTCACGGCCACAACGTATCTTGTCTAAGATGAAAGTGGGTATGCACGTTTGTGTTCATACTGAGTTACCAGTGCTCGATGAAGGAACCTTGGTGCTTGAACTTGAAGGTGATCTCAAAACTCGTAAAGGAATTTACATTCTGGACAGATCATTGAGTATTTAATCAGGTGGAAGGATTTACCATAGACGAGGCGTCGTGGGAGAATCAATTTATCATGGACTCACATCCGTCTCTCCCCATGCTTTGAGGACAAGGCATCTCAAGTAGAGGGGACTTGTGATAAAACTATTTATTATATAATTAATTATCCTAACTAATACTGGATGTGTCCCACCACACTTTCACCTCTCTAACATCTATATAAGGATGCCTTATGTGTTGCTGTAATATCATTCTGTACATTTCTTTTTAATCAATACTGTGTTTGTGTAAGTATAAATATTCCTTTCTCTATACTGGGTCCTCCCTAAAATTGGCCATGTTTGTACTTGTTCTCGATGGCTAGTGTTTATGTACGTTGTGTTCACCATTTCTTTTTATGCTTTCAACTGTTTATAAGTGCTTTAGCTGCAGTCTTAGTCACTTTTTCAGCTTCTAGGGTTCTCTCCTACTCTCATACTGGTCTATTGTATGTCTATGTACTTTCGAGTCCCATTGATCTACTTTAGTCACTCGTGGATATTAATATAATTTTGTTCCTTCTTTCACCCATGATGCCTACGTATAATTAAAACTGGAAGAGTTCTTTAGGCTGTTATAGTTACTTTCTACTTCAAAGTCGAGACTTGACAGAATAAAGGACAGGGTGAAGATAACTTGGTCTTGAACTAGTTTGTGGGCAAAACCAAAAAACCACCGAAGGTGTTTGACAAGTGTGTTCTTATTGTTAGTGTTAGTTGTTCCATTTATACTTGTTTACCTTTGAAAACCATTGGAAAACTGCAGTCATGCATTTCATAGAGAAGGGATATTTGGAGCGAAACTATCAATGCTTTTGTGCCATGCGGTCATGAGATATTCTTCTTTTCCCTTAAAATATTAAATGAAAGACAAGAGCACGAAATAAAAATTATGTAAAGTTAGAAGATGTGCCATGAAAATGAATTTACATGATGTGACACAATATATCATGAAGATCAATTCACATGAAGTGAGAAATATGCCATTATTTTTAATCTTTAAACATTCTGAGTTGCATGTTGACTAATAGAATATAAAACTTAGAGACCTGTATCTTTTGTGTTTCTTGTGAACATTTTGTTGCTCTTATCCAAGATTTTATGTAAGCTTTCATTGCTCTTTTCGGTTTGTCCAATAGTGAATGGAAGTTGATGGTTGGAATTGGGATGGGAGCAGGGTATGGGAGTCTTTGTCAGATATAACATGTTGTCGGGCTTTGGTAATAGTGTATGGGAACCGTTGCTTCCTTCAAGTTGGTTTGGCTGCTGAATCTGCGACAGTGCAAGGAGAGGCTATGCAAGTTGATGCCGGTAAATTTGGGCAGGGATCCCTTTGCCAAGGAATATGGAGATCTGGGAAGCGTAAGTAGCAAAAATGTTCAGTTCATTGGGATTTAAGGATGAGAGGAACAATACACTGCTTGTATTGCTAGTTAGCTTGGATACTTTTGTGTTTCTCTGAAATCCACATTGAGATGGCATTTGGATTGTTGATGCAGAAAATTACTTGGCTAATCTCGCTCTTTATCCGGGGCGTTTTGAATTACCCTTTTTACCACAAAATTCTCAGGTGCTTGAAGATACATTCTTTTAACTTGTTTACAATCCTGAGCATTTCACACGTTCCTTACTGGTTGCCTTCTATTTGCTATATTTCTCTAATGTTTCAGGTATAAGTTAGAGACATTAATATTCAGAGCTTGTAGAATAGCTAGAATTCACTTTATTGTTCTGGTAGTTGTTTTCATATTACTCTTCTGTGCTTTATGTTGCCCTTGAATGTTACATTTGTGTGAGCATGGCCTCAAGGCACTGTTTTCCATTCGCTCAATGCTTTGACATTTCCATTGATGTTATTATCCTTTTTGAGATCACAGATAACTTATAAATTTTTAAAGTACTGTATCATATAATCTGCTTGGCTTGATGGATTTTATTGCCCGTTTCACTGTAGAAAGGGTTTCTCTCCATAGTTTCTACTTTCTACAAAGTCTTATTTTGGAATTTCTTTTGTTGCAAATTGCCAAATTATCTAATGCCATATTAGTGAGGTCTAATGGCCCTCTTAAATAAATATCCAAGCATAGTCAACGTCTGGATGCATGTGAATAGACGTTTATGTTTTAGTGACATGATCTTAAACATGCTATCGTTAGCTGCCATAAAACTTGGCTTTAAGGTTTAAGTGAACTAGTTTTGTACATTTTTCAAACATCTTATCATTCTTTTTTAAACCTGATTTGTCTCTGGCTGAGCTTGGAACATTCTGCAGAAGGCTTTAGGCATATGATTTGGAAGCTAGCCTATTGTTATGTTATATCAGTATTGAAATGCATAGTTGAGTGCAAAATTATTCAACAGCAGCAGTATTTTGAAGATTTGAACTAGATGGAACCTTTATGATAACTGATAAACTTGAGTCATCTTATAGCTCTAGTTATTGCTCTTATGGAAGTTTTAAAGGATGGTTGTGGTGCTTTTCATGCAATTTGACTGGATCATGTTGGCTGTAAGAAGTGTCCAACACTTCAACACCTGTCATAGTCAACAGTATAATGGGAGAGAGTCCCTTTTCTATTAGTAGGCAAAGCTACTTTTATTCAAAAGAAAAGAAAAACACAAACCTAATATATTTACAAATATACATACCAAATTGTTTTGGGTTTTGCATGTATGAGAAATAAAATTTAATAAGGAGAGCGGATTAGAGAGAATATAAAAAGTGAACTGAGAGAGAAGAAAAGAATGTGAATAGGTGAGCAAACATAGATTTCCCCTGGATATCACATTCATGAACTCAAACTAAATTTACTATATACTAAGATTTTTTATTAAGAAGAGATTAAAGAGATCAATAGCATGAATAAATGAACATACGAACATTCATCCACAACTAAGGACAAGAACAAAGTCCTGCAACAACTTAATTTTATTGATTTCTAGAAAAACACAACGTTCTTTGTACTTTTCTTCTTTCCAAAAGTTCTTTCCTTGCAAAAGATTACAAAATTGACTGCCCCTAGATAGGCATGCAAGCCTCTTATTTATAGGAAATTCCACTCCTAAGACTTAGGAAACAAATTCTAAGAATAGAAACGGTTGCACTTTTCAAGGTGCTTGTTGACTTGGCCAAAACTGAAAAAATGTTTAGAGTAAAATGCAACCAGGCGTTGCATTAAAGGTCACACCAAAATGCACATTGAGTACTCAGGTTGTCTTCTTCGACATCTGTTCTTCATCTTCTTCTTCAACATCCACAGTGAAGATTTTTACCTTTGTGGCCTGTTGTTTTTCTTCATATTCCTTGAACTTCTGTAGTATCTTCTCTACTTTGTTGTGATCTGGAGCTTCAAAGTGTTGGTAAGGAATTTCAGCTTCTACTTGCAGGGTTATCATCTGTTGAGGAATTATTTTGAATGCCTTCAAATCTTTGTTTAATTTGTCAAAAGAATTATGGAAATGTTCAAATCTTTGAATTGATTTGTAATTGAATGAAGAAGCAGGGTTGGTTTCTTGATCGAGCAGTTGCTAGAATGTTTCTTGTATATCTCCTACGGGAATTAACTTCCCTTCATCTCCCAAGAATGAACATGGGAGCTTTTCAATTATTTCGCAGATATGACAAGTAGTATCGACCGCCAAAATTCTTGATTTCTTGAGCTCGTGTAAGGATTCTTCTATCGTCTTGATTCTGTACCTTCTTAGCCCCATGAATTCGACCTATTCTCCTAGGTCCTCTGTTAGGACTCCCTCATCGACCAAAGTATCTTCATATGTTCTTGCCAGGTGTAATGTCCCCTTTTTAGCGAGCATCCGAGTTTTGCGGATTAGCCTATCATCAGGTCCTCGTAGGCTAATGATGGTGATTAGAGGGCCTAATGTAGGTGTTAATGAGTTCTCCAGATGGCAGTTTGCAGTGTTTATCCCTCCAGTTCCTTGGCATATTTTGAGGTGATCATCACCAGGGTTTTCTGGCTCCATTTATATACACTCACTATTTTTAGTAAGTCAGTTGGATTTTGGGGGCCAACCTTACTATTTTCAGTAAGGCACCTTGGTGAGCAGAGGAAACAGTGGGCTACCTTCTGGGATTGATAGAATTAATAAAAGTTGATTATTGAAGGAGTTATAGAATTTTAATAATTATTAAAGTATTACTTTAATAATAATTAATTATAAAAGTGTATAATATTATAATGACTTATTTGACTTTATTATAAAAGTTTATTTAATGTTATAAGTCAAATTATGTAAGTCATTGGTTTTGGCGCCCACTGGAAGTGATATAATAAAGTAACACAAGCAAATTCATCATTCATTGTTGATTCCATACTTATGAAATTTGTGAAGCTTTGGCTGTGAGGAGAAAACAAGGGTTTCTTCTTCAATTTGATCATGGAGAATGTTCATTCTCTTTGATTTGAGCAACCTACAGGATTGAGATACCATCCAAGGGTTGTTATTATAGGTGGCTTTACATCAGAAGTCACATTATGCTTATTGAGGAGTTTGTTCCAGGGTTTTGAGAAGATTATCATCTGAGATCAGAAGCATACCTGCTGATTGTTTGTTTAATTGCTGATTGCTTCTTGCTGGTACTGTGCCATTCTCATTACCAGGCCATACAAGTCTGTCTCTGCTGGGCCGTACAACATCTTGAAGGTGGTGTTTTGAGTCTAGGCTGAAAATGCCTTGGAATTTGAGTTGCATTTGCCATCATTGAGGGCGGCTAATCTAATGATATCAGTTCACTGCAAAATAAAGGTGGAGAAGTTGATTTGAGCAAGGCGTCCAATAAAGGGTTTCTAGTCTGCTGTTAAAGTTTTCCAGAGAAGCAATATAATTGTTTTGGCTTTCGGCTACAGGGTCATCTTCAGCAGTCTAGAGTTTATTATTTACTCTGTACAAACTGCTTCAGCCTTCATTTTTTGATCATAGAAGTCACATTTTTGAAGAAATAACTTACGGGTATGTTGTGATCAGTTTGGCATTCTATTCTTTATATCTTGTATCTGCTGTCTTATGATGTTAACAGCCTGATTTAAAGTGTATCAGACCTGATATCTATGTATTCAAACTTGACAGTGATAATAGAACCAGATTTGAGGTAGAGTGCTTAATATTTGTTATACAAATTTGTTGGTTATCATTACCATTTATTGGCAAATGTTTTGGTATTGAAAATCAATCACACCAATGTTGTTCGACGCTTAAATGTGTCACACCAAGAAGAAACATTCCAATTGCTCACAACGTGACTTTTCAGACGCGCCAAAGAAAGACTTAAAGATGGGTGGGGCTCGAGAGTATTGTCTGGTGATCTTGAGCGGCGCATTAAGGGGCAACAAGAAAGTGCAACGTTAGATTTCCCACCATTGACGACTTCTTCTTTCTTCCCCCTCTCTCTTTCCCCTTTTTCTATATAAATAAAGGCCTTCGTGCCAAGCAAATTATCCCTGGATTGGCGATAGAATCACTATGCAAAAATCGCTTTGTAAAAGACTCTAAAGAAGCAATACAAGGAAGACTTTTTTGTTTTTGGTTAAACAAGTGTGCACACTTGGTTTCATTTTGCAGAATGTATGATTGTTATTCATCACCTTGCTTTTAGTCCTCTCGGTTTTGTGCAGGATTACGTGAAGTGTCTTTGTGTCGAGCTCCTTTAAAGTGTTACCAGTTCATAGTGTCTCCCTTAGACCTATTTTGTTATCTTTCAAAGTGTAAGGCTCCTCTCCAACCTCTATGCAAGAGCTCCATGTCTACGGCCTCGAGACAGACCCAGAATAACTTGTGTCCTGTTTGAATTCATCAATAGTTGGCTCTCTTCCCAGATCAAGTGGATCACTTCTTTTGGTGCATCACCTCCCTTAGCTTAGATTTTCTTTTCAGTCATCCTCCTTCCCCTTTTCCTTAGCAGACAGTAGATTTTAGTGTGAGATCAAGAGCTGAAGTGAAGCCCCTGAGGAACTAGCCTCATAAAAAAGTTTAAAGGTTCAACCTCACCATATGATACCCACATCCTGAGGTTGTTCTCATGCTTGTCGCTGGAAGTGAGGGAGCCTGAAGAACTCTCTCACAAGGGTGCAATTCCAAGCTATAACAGGAATCAAGAAAACAAAAAATTCAGATTTGAGAGGAGGTGGTAAACAACAAAAATGTGACATTTTTGGGTAGCCTAGAGTGGAAGATTGTGAGTATAAAAAATCCGAGTTTTTGGAGCAGCAAAGAGGGCTGCAAATGATTGGCCAACATGGAGAAATGCTAAATACTTTGGGGCAGCCAAGTATCACAAAGTTTGAAATTCAAAAAGGAGAAGATGATGAAACGGAGGTGTTCATGGATGACCTCGTGAAGGAGTATGTTTTGAATAATACTGTGAGGTTTGGTTCTAATAGTTGTCCATCTTTGTTGCATGACTCTAGAGTTGATTTAAGGGCTTGGAAAGAACAATTGTTGGTCACAAGTGTGAAGGAAGTGCATGCCTTAACAAGGCTGGATGGCATGGAAAGACTTCTTGTTGAATCAATGCATAAGGAGTTGAGGGAAAGTGAACAAAATGTGGACCATTCATTGTTTAAAATGAATGGGGAAGAAAGGTTAAGGCATCAAGAAAAGATGTACTTCATAATCCTGGAATGTGATAAGTGGAACAAAAGGGTGTTATTAAACACCAATGTTTTTTCTAACTTGTTTGTTCTATGTGTAGGTTTATTTTGGAGATCCCTTGCAAAGGGCAATGCAAGGAATAAGTTGGCTTCCATACATGGGCAACCAATGGGAAGGAATGATATGGAGGACATGGAAGAGGATTTAAGGTCCACCATGGATTGGGCAAAGACCCAAATCACAAGCAGCTGTTGGCAAGGTAAATTGGTAAATGAAGATTTGCCTTATTCCTTTTCTGAAAATGCAACAATTTGTTGGCAACAATCTTGGTCATTGGCCCCTAAAAAGGGGAACATTGTTTACACATGGCAGCCAATTGAGAAGTCTAAAATTGTTGTTGAAATGTATGAAAAATTTACTTATAAAAATTCTGAGTTACATCATCTACTTTAGCCACCTATCATTCATAATAAAACTAATTTTGGAAGCTTGACGACGCTCCAAACAAGGGGGAAAGTTTACTCTATGTAAATCTGATCATGTGCAATAAAAAAGATCAGACTTTTGGCCACCAAAACAGCTCCCTTGTTGGAACATGACTGATTTTAATGATTACATTCATGAGTTTTGGGAATGACGCCCTTGGAGGCCACGGTTTGCACAAGGAGTGGGGAAAATTTATATGGAACAACGGTGTGCCTTACTTCCTTTTAAGCACCTCTTTGATGTCTATTTGGTCACATTCTTACATAGCAACCAGGAGAAGGGGCAGCTGGGGACACAACATGCTTTGCAGATGATAGAGACCATTCATAGGGGATTGCATATGGAGATGAGTTACTTCAAAGGTATGTTTCGACATGATTTCCATATTGTTCTCCTTTTGCAAAACAGGATAAGGATGCCATGGCACATGAGAGGCCTACATGAGTTGTTTGGAAATGATCAAAGGGGTATGCCATCAATAATGGGAAGTCGGGCAAGGGCCCTAGTGGAAAAAAGTGGGAGGAGTGAAAGGATGAAGGGGATGTGGTCACGAAAGAACTTATAAATTTCTGAGTATTGCCTACCGATTATATGCTCTTTGGTCCCCCACAAAAGTGAAAAAATTGTTATGTTCTAGCTAAGAATAAAAAGGGAATGTAAGTATGCAAACACTGATTTTTATCTTTCCCAAAAATCAAATTTCTACATGCATACACAGCAGCTTCTTGAGAGGAAAAACATGAATTCCTTGGACACTTTCCAGCACTTGATAGGAGGGAGAAGGGTATGTCTAGGTTTTGAAATTCATTACTCAGAAAAATCAGACTTGAGAGGTCAAACACAACCATCTCTGAAAGGGGAAAATTCTGAAATTCATGACATGTTCCAGCTCTTGGGTCAAGATAGGTATGAGTATGTTTATTTCTGTGTTTGTCCCCATGAAAAATCAGTAATCTATTTGCCTATACAGCCATGTTACTATAAAAGAAAAGCTGATTTGGTCCAGCTCATACAAGATTCTGGAAACATGCTTATGTTGGCACCTTGGGAAGGTACAGCCTTCTTGTGGGAATGTTTGGGAGCTATTGATGAGTTTGAAGAAGATCCTATGCATGCTTGAGATGAGTGACAAGGGTCAGCATCTTGTTGAGTATCTGTTTCACACTCGGATGCCCATACATGGTGACAAATATGTCTTGGAGGCCTCACCTCTTGGAAGGTACAGTGGTGATTTATTTTTGCAAATTTGGTGGGTCATGGTCCAACACATGAGAGGGTTTTGCGCATGAGACAATGAGGTAGTTTGGTTTCCTCATGATCTACGTAACAACTTTTGGTCACATCTCACCCATTTGGAAGGTAGTAGGGAAGGGAGTTTACTCATCCACCACTTGGTATTGAAAAGGGCGGTTGATTGGGAGCATATGGAGCCTTTGGAAGGCTATGAAGACACTTCTAGCATGTGGTGGCAGCCCCCAAAGCACAGGTACAACAGTATGAAGGAGCCAATTGAGGGTTCTTTTCCTTTGGAGGGACACCTCTTTGGATATTGCAATTGCTTGACGACAAGCAATTTTGGGTGGAAAGGATTGTAATGTCCTCTTTTTTGATCTAGACCCTCGTGGGACCCTTAGCCTATTCTTGTTTCCGATAGATAAGGGTAGAGGAATGAAAGGGAGCATTGTAGGCCACTTGTGAGGAGTTAATAATGGAAAGGGTAATTTATATTTCTAATTTTGAGTTGAGTTATGAAAAACACCTTATGTTTCTATCTCAATTAGGTGGTGGAGTTTATAGGTCTTGGGCACTTAAGGCCTAAAGTAAAATTAAGAGGATCTTTTAATAATTTAAAAAGAAAGGTAACTCTCCCCTCCAATTTTTGGGCGCCACACTTGGAGAAGTGGTATATAAAGGCAAGTGAGGATTCATTTGAAGGATCGTGGTAATTTGGAATATTGAATTATTGATCAAGTATGTCAAGCTTGTTCATAGTGACTTGAGGACAAAAACCTTCAAGTGCACCAGGGGTTTGGGGACGAAAACCTCCATCATTCTTTGAGGGCAGCTCTATTCAAGAGTTGCATTTGTGTTTCAGATTTACATGTTTGCATGCAATTGGACATACAAGGGCGTTTTTGGACACCACCTTCATCAATGAATTATTTCAAACCTTTCGGAGAGCTGGAAATTCATATTTTGAAGGTTAAGGAGCTAGGCAAAGGTCTTGGTAGGGCAAGGGAGGGCCGAATGCCCTAGGGCAATAGAAAACGCCCCTAGATCCTAGCGTCCCCCTTTGGAGGGCTGGACGAGTGCTCTTGGGGGTCTACTTTGGCCTTGGTGGAGTGTGGGACAGCCACACTAAATTTCTAATAATTTTGCTAATATTTTCCAGCTATAGCGAATCATTTGTGAGGCTGATTTGATGTCATATGGGCAATAAATATTTCTGTAATTTGCCTAATTTATTCTGAGTTTTATTCATGGTTTGTTGAGGGTTTAGGACCTCAAAATATTCTGAAATTTCTTTATATGTTCAGCAATTACCTTCAATATTTTTGCACTAATTTGTGAAGGGTCAGCGAAGGGGTTTGTTGCATGATTAGACTGCCACAATAACCATTATTCTCTGCCGCAATTCTGCATAAGGATGCTTAGGGTTTGATGAACAAACCCTCATTTGAAGGGTCAATTTTACCATGTGTGAAGAGCCATTAAGGGCAAAAACCATAAGGTATTTCATATTTTTTTTAGTGGTTGGAGCGTTTATTTTCTCAGCCTACATCATATTTGTTCCAAGTTAGGGTTCGCTGGTCTATACTCATAATTTTCTGATTTGGATAAGGAATTGTGAGAAGTCATAGTTTTGTTGATTTGCCCCAATTTGGGGACATTACAATTCTCAAAACTCCCGATTTCACAACTTTCTTTAGATAAAAAAAATGTCTCTTACCCATGCTAAAGAAAAGCATTGTGTTGGAAGAGTAAGCCTTGACTGGGTTTATTGTGTTAGACTCTTAGAGAGTACCAATTTGAGTAATAACATGTTTAATCGACACCTTTTGATTATAACCACGAACCACATTAACACAAAAACAAATGGATGAAAAATACAGTCAACACTTATCCTAGAGAAAACTTTCAAAATCCAGCTATTATTGAATGATCACTATCTATCTTCTAATGTTCATTACTAAAGATTATGGTCATCATAATCTCTCTTTGGAGAGAATGTTGGAGACCCAAATACATTTTAGTAATGGGTAGGAAGAATATGGTTAGCTGGTTATAGGCAAAAATTGGTGAGCTCAATGTCCAAAGGGATGATGTATATAAATTCCAAGTTGCGCGTCTATGATTTTAAATTAGAATTGCCAATGGCCATCTCCCTATCCTCACCTGAGGGGTTCAATAAGATAATTAAATGTTATTGTCTTGTAATTCTTATGTAGATTTGCATTGTCTCCTAATAGTTAGTGAAAAGTTCTCTTGATTCCATCCTTGTATACAAAAGAGGGAAAGTGGTCCATAATAATGGTGTTTGTAGACATTTGGTTGAGATGCAGAAGATTTAATGCCAAAAGTGACATTTGATCAACATTGACTGATTCGGCCGTGATTTCGCTAGAAGAGGTATCTTTAAGGGATTTCTTCTCAAACGATGCTTTTGCAAGAATTTTGTCAGTTGCCTTCTTGCAAGATCTAGGTCGAAAGCTAAGAGGCGATTGATCAATGAATGTGGAGGTATGTTTGATGTTTTGATTTCAAGGTTTATCTCATCAGCCTCGTCATCATCAGAGTCAAAATATTTGGTGGGACTCTTCCAACAAGCTCGTGATGACCACTATAACCTCACAAGGAATCAACAAATAATTGAAGCATTCATATTCTCTAAAGGGTACACTTGGTAGCTCTTCAAGGGCAGGTAGTTTGTAGACACCTCGTTGTTGGAATATATCGAAGTTTTAAGTAGTGGCGAAACCTTGGACCTTGTAGATGGATCCTAAATGGGGAATTTGACACATTGACTAGTAGAATAAGCTATGGCCCTCATTTGATGAGTCCAAGGGCGCCCAAACAAGATATTATTGAAAAGGGGAAAGCCGAAAATCATAACTTTTACTCTAACTATTCTAGAAGGCACAATAATTGAGAGCCAAATGCGTCCCATGGGAGATGTTTGTTATCGATCATATCCTTGGAACATGCTACGAGTTGACTTGAGATTGCTAGTTGAATATCCTAGAGATTAAAGGAAGTCTAAACAAATGACACAAGTGCGGAAACCTTTGTCAATGAGGGCTTGCTTGACTTGGACATCATTGATTTTTAACGTTGATAAAGAGAGGAAGGTTATCAACACGAAATAAAATTTCATTTGGGATCATTGATTGCATTGGAAATTTGAGTGATAAGGCATGATCAATGATTTGGTCTATTTGAATATATAACTCTTTGCATTGTTGCATGATACTCTCATTGGAACCATGCAATGGGGCATCTTGCCCCAAAGCAGGTGGTTGAAGAATATGCTTGTCACAAAGTGTTTGCATTAGGCAGTTGTAATGTTTAGGTGAGGTTCTCATGAGCTCAAGATATGGAATTTTACTTGGAAGGTTATAATGCTCCACAAAAGGATCCCATTTATCAGATCTAGATTGCTCTAGTTGTGACCGTATTTGAGGGGGAGGAGTCAAAATGATGTTAGATTTGGCCTTAGAAGGGGATAGGTCTAAGTTTTTATTTTTTAAAGTTTTTTCCTATGTCATTGGCCCAACCGATGGTGTAGTTTTTTTACAAGCAATGTCATCCACCAAAATTTTGCAAATTTTAAGATTTTGGTATTTCAAAGGGGATGTCATAAGATGTTTGACCTGCATGATAGTCTTGGATAGTTTTGTAGGTCTTATAGTTGGCTATAGGAGAAGGTTGGGTGTTAAAACTTGAATCAACATATGCAATAACAAGATTCATGCCATGCATGTGAACTAGGTTCTCCTTGTTGGTAGAGGACTTAGGGTTAGAGGATTTTGGAAATTTTGATTGTTTGTATTATCTTGAGAAGCTTGGTTGCTATGTTTGGAGTGATCCGGTGGAGGATTGGTATAAATAACCAAGTGGGCATTTGCTTGGTAAATGGCTTTACGTTTGTTTGGGGTTTCATTATGTTTGGAAGTGTTAAGGAACTATTGATATCTCTCTCTAGCCCTAGCATCATGATCAAAGGTATTGCCAAGGAGAAATGCATGGGCAATGTCATGAAGGGAGCGACATTTTTCATGTGAATGACCCCAATTATCATGAAACCAACAAAATTATTGCATAGCATACCATCGGGGTGTTGGATTTTTGGATTCTAACTCTTTAGGATGAAGTCCAAGTAATTTTTAATAAGTTCTTTGTTTAGAGGTTGATGTGTACAATCTCCTAGTTGAGGGTGCAGTTGAAAGGGGTTTCACAAAACTAGTTGGGAAAGGGTCGCATTTTGAAGAGCATTGGACATCATTGCATGGATTGTTCTTTTAGATTCAAAACTATGATCATGAGTGTCGAAGACACTATCATTAGTAGCATGCTTGCTTTTGTTAGGTCTAATGATCATTCGGGTATTTTGTTTAGCTTGAAGTTGGCATAACTGTAACCGATGAGTACTCGCCAAGGGGAAATTTTGGGTAACAGGTGAGTATTCAACAGAGTTGGTCGAATAACTGGGAATAACCAACAAAGGCAAAAAACACTTAAATTTATAAAAAAAACACAAATTTTTAGAAATTGCAGAAACAAAATAGATCAAATGAGTTTGTAAAATGTTGGGAAAGTGTTTTCTTTTAGATTTGAATACAAATAAAGTACAAAATCACATAATCGTGCAAATACAATTGTGACATTGTCAAGTTGTTAACAACAAATTGATATAGTCTACAATTATACTTATAGTCTTATATAAGAATCTACAAGTACAAATTACAAGAATCTATAATTTTCTCTTCCCTACTCTCTGGAAAACTAAGGGAGATTGAGAAACTCTACTCCAACTTGGCTGCCCCGCCTTGCTCTGTCTAGAAGGCTGCACCTCTACCTCTGTGTTTGTCTCATCTTCAAGGATGTCCTCCAATCTAATCTCTCCTTTTGCTGTAGTTGCACCCTCCATTGCTTCCCTCTCAAAATCAACAATCTTTTCCTCTGTGAACATGGGGGCCTCCCCATGTGCAATCCAATCACTGTAGGGATGGATCTCATCTAGATTGATAGGGTCATTTGATGTGTTCTCCAACTTCTTTGTGCGAAATCGAAGTTTGTATTGCACAAAATCTAGGTCATTGAGGCGTTGTTGGCTCAACTTGTTGCACTTCTTCGTGTGAATGGTGCCAAACAAACTCCAATTGCACTCACATCCAGAAGCACTACAAAGTTGAGATAAAATGTACTAAAAAAAACAACAAATGTACTAACTTGGAAATCGCTTTGCTGAATTCTCCTTCCAATCTGCTCTTGAATGCTCCAAATCTTGTGTGAATGCAATGAGAGGGAGTGTGTTTCAATTTATAACACAAATTTCCGTGTTTTCTCAGAGCTTGGCATCCATTTCCGTGGTTTATAAGCATTTTGGCTGTGTTTTCTGCATTTTTTTAGCTTATATGTTTGTGGAGAGAACTCTCTGATTACTTGCCGTAACACAAAAAGCCATTGGTTTTTTTTGGTAGCGGTTTCGAATGGCGGTTAACCACTTGAGACTTTGGCCGATGAGTAACTGAGCAACTGGGGATTACTCGACGGTTAGGTAATCCATGGTTTAGGTTGAGTAATCTCAAATTTGTGCATGAGATGATTTTGTCACATAGCTTGTTCAAAGGCTTCCTCCAATGTCTTAGTAGAGAAGGACATAACCTTGTATTGTAATTTAGGCTCTAAAGCATTTGGGAAAAGTTTGAAAAGACTTTCCTCGGTCATGTTATGATCGGCTTTATGGGCCAAAGACTTCCATTGCTTGATGAAATAGTGGGTCGTCCCATGATCTAGTTACTTGCAATTGATAGAGTTTCCCAAGGTGTCTTCGGATAAGTCATTATATTGAAATTCTTGGACTACTGAATTAACTAGACCTTCTAATTCGATAATAGAGTCAGGCTTGAGTTGACTATACCACTCTAAAACTATCACCAATGATGGTTTTTGCTAGTAGTTTGGTTGCCACATAGGTATTAGTTTTAAGCCAATTCTTGTAGAGGTTTCCAAAGGCCTTAAGATGCAAGGTGGGGTTAGTGGAGCTATCATAAGTGGTGGTTGTGGTGATTCCTTCAATGTCCCTGTGTGCAATGTAAGGTGCTAAGTGTTCATTTTGCAAATTTTGGAGTAATTTGTTGTGAATGGATTGCTATGGGATTGACTTTTGAAAATTATCCTTAGGCGGGAGGTGGGACATTGATTAGGCATTCCCCATTGAATTTGTTGAGGTCGATAAGACATTTGCACGAGTTGAGTTTGCATGTTAGTGATTCAGTCAAAGACATGCATGATTGTCTAAGTGGGATCCATAGGAGTATTTTGCATTGCTTGATTCTTTTGAGTAGTGCTCGTGGATTTATTGGTTTCATAAGGCAAGATGCTAGTGGTAGCATCCGCCATAATTGTAGCAATGGACTTTGGTGTGGAGGATAATGGGATAGTGAAAGTCATGGCTTGAATTGCCCCCATGCTTGAGAAATTGATTCACCTAGGAGGGTCTAACAGAAGTCATGAACTATGATGGATTGCATGAGTTGGTTTGTGCTAGATGTTTGCATGTTGGCCATTCGGTCCAAGACATGCATGATTATCTGAATGGGATCCATAGGGTTATTTTGCATTGCTTGATTATTTTTAGTAGTGTTGGTGGATATATTGGTTTCATAAGGCAAAATGCTAGTGGTAGCACCCACCATGGTTGTAGCAATGAATTGTGTTGTGGAGGAAGATGGGATAGGGAAAGTCATAGTTTGACTTGCCCCCCATGCTTGAGAAATTGATTCACCTAGTAGGGGTCTTATGAGGGATCCTACATGTTCGGGATTGTCAGCTAGAAAGTTTTGCATTTTGGGAGTGTGCTTGACATAATCGATTTGCTCTTCGTCTTGCTCTAATTTCTCTTGGAATGGGAGTTGTTGATTGGTTTTAGATCTAGTGTTGAACATGTTTGTGGGAATGCAATTGTTGTTTTTCTTAGAGTTGGTGATAGCCATGTTGCAATCTTAGTAGAGGGGGAACCCTTGTGAGGCTCTTGCTTGGGAGAAAGTAAAACCTTGAGTGACTTCGTCTTGAGTAAAGTTGAGATATTCCATTGTAGGAAAAAATAATAGTCTTTAGGGTTGTCGAAGGGAGAAAGGAAATTTGGCAAGCAAGGAATACTTGACAAACTGATAAGCTAAGAACCTAGCAAAAGAAAACATGAAGATAAACCCAATCAACGGTGGGGTAAGATTCATGTCAGGTTCACCCGAATGTATGTAAGTCTGAAATAGTCTCTAATAAGGGTCCTCTAAAATAAAAAAGATAGAAGACCATTTTAGATCCAATACACATACAAGACATGGTCCACAAAGAGGTTTGGGATATAGATAAGGGTCATGATCAAAGCAGGTTGTAAAAGATTTAAAAGGGGAAACTACACATTCAATAGCAAACGACAAGCTGCCTAACTATATCCAAGGTGTCATTAGACGATGAAGCAAGAGCTATAAAAGAAACGAAGTGGGTGCCATTAGGCATAAGCGATATTTGTAGGGTAAAAAGGTGTTATTAGACATTGAAGCAAGAGCTGTAACTAATCTAAAGGTCGCAATATTAATTAAAGGTGCCTCTAGGCATAAACAAGAGTTGTAAATAAAGAGAATGTACAATTTAGCAATGAACTAACACACATATGTTAGTCATTACATTGAAGACAGGGAAAAACCAATTTAATAACACCTAGCAAAGTACAAAAGAATGAGTATAGGGTTAGGGATACTTTGCGTTGACTTGTTGATGCATCATTCTCCTCCTTGGCTTGTAGTACTCTGTGAGAAATTATTGTAGGTGAAGTCAAGGTGAATAGAAGAAGACCTAAGTAGACCCACGTTGGGGACTCCAAAAACTACGTATATCTTGCTACTTCAACGCCTATCCTTGGTATCTTCAAATACCATTGCTAACTTTTCTTCCCTTAGCGTAAGCTCTTTGGTCTATTTCCTCTTCTTCTTCCTAAGGTAGATTTGTGAGTGTAAGCAAAGTGGATTGGATGTCTTGTCTTGGAGAAATGACAATCAAGAACCCTATGAATATGGATCCAAACCTTGAAAGTCTTTTTTTATATTTAATTGATGTTATCAACCCGACTGATGACATTGGCTAAACCGAAGGGGCACTGCAAGACGTCATCAGCTAGGCCAATGACGTGTAAGGTCCCTTTTTGGGCTGAAACCAAACAAAAAGGGTAAATCGTAAAATCCCCAAAATGACCTCAAACACTTAGCAAAAAACCGAATGAACCAAATCTGATTTTTATTGCAATTTTTGTCCCAAATTTGGAAATTGCTATTTCCCTTTGGGCGAATAGGGTTTAGTGAGAAATAATAGTGCAAAATACTTCCAAAAAAATTAATTCTATAGATCCACAAAAATATCCCAAACACAATGATGCAATCAGATTTGAAAAATAATGCTTCCTCAATTTTATTTCTGAATCTGAAATGTTGCAGAAATTGGAATATCACAAAAAGACGAGTTTTACATTAAGCAATAGCTCTAAAAAAAGTTAAAAATATAAGCTATCAAATGCACCCAAAAACAGAAATTTTCCACCAAGGGAAGACCTCCAAACTAAAGCTCCAAGCTCTCAACTAGGTCGCCCAAGTTGAAACCCTAGGACATGCAGAAATTTGTCTTCACTTTGGTCTTTAAGCAAACAAACCAGCAAATCAGCACTTTTGCAATTTCTGAAATGAAATTGTCTCTTCAAGATCTCCTTGGAACTCCAAGTGCTTTGATCCAAGATTGGTAGCCACACTCCAAAACCTGAAAAATAGAAATGTTGACAAAAGATGCTCTATAATGAGCTCATGGCATGTTCTTATAACTCTCCCTAAGGTGGGTGAACCACCATGGGACCCTTTTAGACAAAGAGAAACTACTGTTTTAGCCCTCAAGGGTTTCCACAAGTCTGGCATCCAAGTATGGGCCCTTTCCCATGACCAAAAGTCATTAATGATTTTTACTTGAGGGTCCAGTCCTCATGAAAAGTGTCCCCCTCATATATTATCTAATTTTCACCTCATAATACAATAATTAAAATTATTTGAGGATCAATTAAGTAATAAATTACAAATAATAATTAAGATTATTGCTTTTTAATTTCAAATGATGAAAATCACTCTCTAGCAACATCTTAGTTACCATAAATATTCCCCTTGATTCATCCCTTAGCCCACAGGGAATAAATAGGTTGAATGTCTTCAAAAGGTTGATTAAAAATCAACCCACTAGAAAAGGGGACCTTACATGACATTAAATAAAGACACACAAAGGAAAAAAGACGAGCAAAAGGGGGAAGGGGAACCTTGAGGGACAAGCTAGGCTAATGCCACTGGCCCTACTTTGCATCTTAAGTCCTTCAGAAACTTCTACAAGGATTGGCTTAAAATGAATACCTATGCGACAAGCAAACTAATAACAAAAACCCCCAACGGTGATGGTTTAGAGTGGTATAATCAACTCAAGCTTGAGTCTAATTAGAAGGTCTAGTTAATTCATTGGTTCAAGAATTTCAATATCATGACTTATTCGAAGACAACTTGGGTAACTTTTTCAATTGCAAGCAACTAGATCATGAGATGGCCCATTATTTCATCAAGTGATGGAAGTCTTTGGCCCATATGGCCGATCATAGCATGACTGAGGAAAGTCTTTTCAAACTTTTTGCAACTACTTTATAGCCTAAGTTTAGGTCCTCCTCTTCTAAGACATTGGAGGAAGCCTTTGAACAAGCTAAGCGACAAAATCATCTCATGTGCAAATTTGAGATTCCTCAAAATAAACAAAGTGCTTGAATGATTATAGACCTAACAAAATCAAGCATTCTACTGATTATGGTGTCTTTGACACTCATGATCATAGTTTTGAATCTAAAAGAACAATCCATGCAATCATGCCCAATGCTTCTCAAAATGCGACCCTTTCCCAACTAGTTTAGGGAAGACATTTTCAACTACACCCTCAACTAGGAGATTGTACACATCAACCTCTAAGAAAAGAACCTATAAAAAGATTACCCAGACCTCATCCCAAAGGGTTGGCTTCTACAAAGCCAACACTCCAGTGGTATGATATACAAATTTTTTGTTGGTTTCACGATATTTGGGTCATTCATATGAAAATTGTTGCTCCCTTCGTGGCATGGCCTATGCATTTCTCCTTAACAATAACATTGAGGATGATGCTATGGTTGGAGAGCAATATCAATAGTTCCTTAACACTTCAAACACAATGAAACCGTAGACAAACGTGAAGCCATTCACAAAGCAAACACCCACTTAGGTATTTATACCAATCCTCTACTAGATCACTCCAGAAATAACAGCCAAGTTTCTCAAATTGATACAAACACTTAAAATTTCCAAAATCCTACTCCAATAGCTAATGCTATAGAAACTACTGTTAACCCTAATTCCTCTACCAAGGAGGAGAACCTAGTTCCCATGTATGGCATGAATTGTGTTATTGCATATGTTGATTCAAGTTACAACACCCAACCTTCTCCTGTAGCCAACTATAAGACCTACAAAACTGCCCAAGCATATCCTACAAATTAGACATCTTTTGAAACTCCCTTAGAAATACCAAAATTTGATAATTTGCAAAATTTTGGCTGATGACATTGCTTGTATCAACCTTCACCATTGGCCTGGCTGATGACATTGGGAAAAAGTAAAAACTTAGACCCAGCGCCTTCTAAGGCCAAATCTGATATCATTCTGACTTCTCCCCCTCAGATATAGTCATAACTAGAGCAATCTAGCTTTGAGAAATGGGATCCTTTTGTGGAGCATTATAACCTTCCAAGTAAAATTCCATTTCTTGAGCTCATGGGAACCTCACCTAAACATTGCAATTCCCTGATGTAAACACTCTACGACATGAATATTCTTCAACCACCTGCTTTGGGGCAAGAAACCCCATTGCATGGTTCCGATGAGAGTATCATGCAACAATGTGAAGAGTTATATATTCAAATAAACCAAATCACTGTAGACCCAACCCCTTCTGAGGCCAAATCTGATATCATTCTGACTTATCCCCCTTAGATATAGTCACAACAGAGCAATCTAGCTTTGGGAAATGGGATCCTTTTGTGGAGCATTATAACCTTCCAAGTAAAATTCAATTTCTTGAGCTCATGAGAACCTCACCTAAACATTGCAACTGCGTGATGTAAACACTCTACGACATGAATATTCCTCAACCACCCGCTTTGGGGCAAGAAACCCCATTGCATGGTTCCGATGAGAGTATCATGCAACAATGTGAAGAGTTATATATTCAAATAGGGCAAATCATTGATCAAGCCTTATCACTCAAATTTCCAATCCAATCAATGATCTCAAACAAAATTTTATTTAGTGATGATGATCTTCCTCTCTTTATTAACTTTAAAGTCAGTGATGTCCAAGTCAAGCGAGCCCTCATTGATGAAGGTTTCCACACCTCTATCATCTGCGTAGACTTCATTAGATCTCTAGGATTTTCAACTAGCAATCTCAAGTCAACTCATAACTTGTTCCAAGGATATGATCAAAGATAATTATCTTCCATGCGATGCATTTGGCTCTCAATCACTGTGCCTCAGAGAATGGTTGGAATGAAAGTTATGATTTTCAAATTTCCTATTTTCAATAATATCTTTCTTGGGTGCCTTTGGAGTCATCGAATGAGGGCCATAGCTTCTGCTTGTCAATATGATTTCCCCACTTAGGATCCATTTAGTAGGTCCAAGGCGACACCACTCCTTAAAACTTAGAGAAATTCCAACAATGAGGCATCTACAAACTACTTGCCTTTTTGGAGATACCAAATGTACCCTTCAAAGAATATCAATGCTTCAACTATCTGTTGATTCCTTGTGATGTTATAGTGCTCATCTCGAGCTTGTTGGGAGAGTCCCACCAAATATATTTGATTATGATGATGACGAGTCCGATGAGGTAATCCTTAAAATCAAAACATCAGACTTAGCAAGTCATTGGTCAATTGCCTCTTACCTTGCGACCTAGATCATGCTAGAAGGCAACTGACGAAATACCTACAAAAGCTTCATTAGAGAAGAAATCCCTTAAAGATACCTCTTCTCTTAGTGAAATCATGGTCGAATCACTCATTGTTGATCTCACGAACTCTCAGTATGATGATGGTTACACATTAGATGATCCTTGTTTGGCTATGTCAAAACAAAGAATGAGGAGATTCTACGTTACCAACATTCATTTCAAAAGATTAAAGAACAAACATCCTTCAATAATAGTATGAATATGGCTATTCTTCTTATTTTTATGTCAATGAAGATGATTTACTGTCCATTTGTAGCACTCCTAGTGACACATAATGATTCTTACACCACTAGGGTCCCTTATATTAGGCCCCCACCCATGGATTCCATTGATCGTGAGCTCATTCAGAGTTCAACATCACAACAATCAAGGGCAAAAAAATACAGTAGGCAACCTAGCACATTACTATCCAACCCAAACTACACATGGCACAAGGCCTATGGATACCTGATCCAAAATTGTAGGGCGTAGAAAAAGCTCGAGCAGCTAGCCTCACAATCATAAGCCCCTATGATGAAAAGTCGATAATAATGTTCACCTTCTCCACCTAGGTGCTTTTGCAAGTTTTATGGTATTGCTATACACTTTAAGGCAAATATTTGAGCCTATCATTAACGTCAAGAGTCCCTTCTATAATGTCCCCGTTTTTACTCTAGAGCTTTGGAGGACCCTTGGTTATTTTTGTTCCAGTAACTAAGGGTGAAAGAAGGAACTTGGTGCACCACTTGTGAAGAGGTATATCAAAGGAAAGGTACTTTTAATTCTAATTTTATATTATGTTTTGAGGAAAAAGTATTTTATGTTTATTTCACTTAAGAGGGGAGTTTTGGGTCTTAGCTTATAAAACTTAAGTTGTTTTTAAAGTTAACCCTCCCTTTCTATTTTGGAGCACTTCACTTTGAGGAGGGTATTTAAGGAGAATGATGATTCATTTGAAGATTATGCACATATGATAATTGGCTTTGGTGATCAAGTATGTCAAGCTTTGTTATTGAACGTAGACGCTGGAAGAATGTTACCCTTCAAGTTCTACTGAATGTTCTACAAACGGTGTCTATTAACACCACTCTTTGATCGGAAATTGTGTTCAATTCTTGAAGATTATTTTAGAGTTTCATCTAACATTTTCAGCTTGTGGCGATTTGACTGGGAGAGCTTGGGCGAATCCCTTGGTGGGTTCGTGAGGTCATTGGAGAGTGGTGAAAGTGCTTGGGGACGAAAGTTGCTGATTTCTCCTTGGGTGACTTGCTTGGAGGCTTGGAAAAACATCTTCCGAAGCCCTATTGTTGGTGAAAACTGTTCCCAGGGTTGCAATAATTTTATGAATAATTTCTTTGGTGCAGCGAATTGTTTTGAGATATGTTTGCATGTTTTTGGGGCTAATCTATGCCTAGAAAATATCCGGTAATTATTTACTTAATTTTGAGGGAAAGACTCAGGTTTTCAGAACTTTGGGGCATCATTTGGGGGTCTTTCAGTGGTTGGAAAATTCTGATTTTTATTTCAATTGAAGGAGCATATTTTTATCTTCAGTTCTAGCTATTATTTGCTCATAAATTTCAAGTATCTTGCAAGTTATTGAATTTACAAGTTCCAGCGGTATTTTTGCCATATAAATTCAGAAATTCAATTTTTGTCAAATCTAATTGGAAAAAAAAATCAATTATATTTTTTCCTACGTTCCTACAAAGTTTCATTATTTTTGGAGGTGTTTTAGGGGTTGAAATCACCATAAAACCCTAGTTGCCTAGGGTTTGGGCGATTTGTGTGTGAAGGGTGAAAAATTGCTACTAAATTTTGAATTGTGGAGTTGCTGATTTATATTTCAGAATTCAATTTGTGTCATTTGGATGGGGGTTTGAAGGATATTACTGTTTTTAGCCTTTGTTCCAATTTAGGGACATTATAGTGGTATCAGAGGTATATCTTGGCTATATGTGGGGTTTAAGGTTTTCAGCTAACAGTAACATGAATCAAAGAAGGGTTCAATCTTTCACAGTTCATTAGTTTTGGAGATGTTTTAGGCGCTGAAATCATCATAAAACCCTAGTTGTCTAGGGTTTGGGTGATTTGTGTGTGAAGGGTGAAAAATTGCAAATAAATTCTGAATTGTGGAGTTGTTGATTTATATTTCAGAATTCAGTTTGTGTCATTTGGATTGGGGTTTGAAGGATCTGTTTTTAGTCTCTGTTCCAATTTGAGGACATTACAGTGGTATCAGAGCCATATCTTGGCCATATGTGGGGTTCAAGGTTTTTAGCTAATAGTAACATCAATCAAAGAAGGGTTGTTCAATCTTTCACAAGGAAGAGATTACTTGTGGTTCAATGGAATATGAAAGACTATGATGAGTATTTGACACTTGCACCGCGGTACAGGAAAGGAAGGAGTTTTGAGGATTGGTTGAGATCGAGGTATGGTAAAGGGCACATAGCTACACGATGATTTTGGGGAGATAATTCTTCCAACTTTTGATGGTGATCTGTGTGTTCCGATAAAGAAATGGGTGGACAAGGTAAGCAAGTACCTGGATGTGAGATCAAGGGATAGGAATGAGGCGCTCACTTTTGTCATTCAACACTTGGATGAAACCACTTGGGAATGGTGGCATCAGTAAAGAGGATCGCAGGGGCATGCTGATATGGGAACTCTTGAAGGCTTCTTCAAAAACATCCTTGAGGAGTTTGATAAAGGTAAGGATCTTTTATTAATAGAAGATGTCTATCTATTTTCTAATAATTGTATGCATGACAATGAAGTCCCAAAGGGTGAAAGCAAGGAGCATGTAAAAGAAGAAAAATCAGAAGTTTGTGGGCAGCCATCATGTGAATGCATTGGACCTCAAAAATCTGAATTTTTGGATAAGCAAAGGCGGCTGCAAGTTGATGATAAAAAAAAAGAAAAAAATCAATGAGCATGAGGAAGTGCAAGGTAAACATCTTTCATTGGTAGAAGATATTTCTTTGTCTTCTAATGATTGCATTCATAACAATGAAGAAACAGGAAACAAAGTCATGGGGTTTGAGCCAAAAAATGAAGAAATTTCAGGTCTACAAGTTGGAGAAGAAAAATTGGTGATTGAATCACCAATTCTACATAGAGGTGATCATTTTTAACTTGCTGTCATTTGCAGAACAACAGCTCCTAGGGAGCATAAAGAGGGTGTCAAACTTTAACAGAACTTCCCAACCCACCAATGAAGGTAGAGCGAATAAGGACATTGTCAAGGTATGAGAAGGTTCAGATATTGTTGCATATTTTGTCATTCAAATTTGTTTTCATCATGAGAAGTATGCAAGAAACAATAATAAAATGAAGGGTTTGGTCTACAAAGGGAGACAAGATTCCGTGGTTCAAGATGACTTCTATGGGCACCCTAAGGTTTGGGATCCGGGTAACATTTTACATTTTACCTAAGTTAATAATTCTGATTTTGAAACTTTATTGGCATTTTTCATGAGCAAGTGAAAATTCATAATTATATATGATGAGCAAGAATAGTGGCAAGCATGGTTTGGCTTTTGAAAATCCAAGAGTAAGAAGAAAAAGTACCTCCCAAGGCACTAATGCTGATTTTTTGATTGGAAAACTTGTCATGGCAGCTACTAAGGGTAAGCAAGTTTATTGTTTTCATAGCAAAGATTTTTTGTATCATCACCACACTTGGTCTTTGCATTATGTTGATTATCATGAGGAGTATGCTAACTTGGAAACTAAGATGAATGGCACTAAATGGAGAGTGGGCAGCAAGAGGAAGACTCAAAATTTTGGTAAAACACTTCATGCCATCCGTGTTGATTTCAAATTTGATGTTATTTCTTGGGCCACTTATTTTATAATAGAAGGGTGTTTTATGAGTATGGGCTGGATTGAGACGGGTGAACAAGGAATGACACTTTTGGATTATGGACAACGCATGCCTTCAAAGATGGTACAAAATTCATCATCCTTGTTATGTAAAGGAAATTCTGAATTTTACGTTTCATTGGATAAGAATAAGAAGATAGGCAAGTGGCAAGGGCAACCTTTAACTTGTTTAGGACAATTACTTGAGGTGAAGTTGGTGCATGTTTTGAGTAGCTTTCATGGTTGGATTGCACACCAAAAAGGTTGGGCAAGGGCCCTAGTGGAAAGTAGGGAGAGAAGGAATGAAATGGGATGGAAAAGTGGTCATATAAGCACTCAAAAATTTCTGAGCGTCTTCTACCACATATATGTTCATTTGCTCCATACAAAGTCAAAAAACTGGTCAAGTTCCAACCAAGGACAAATAAGGTGACTACACATAAGAATGCTGATTTTTACCTTTTAAAAAAGTCAGAATTATTTATGCATATACAACAGCCTTTGAAGAGAAGTATGAACTTTTTGAGCACTCTTCTGCCTTGGATAAGGACAAAGGTATGTATGAGTTCTGAAAATTATTTCCCAGAAAAATCAGATTTTAGAGGGTTAACAAAGCCATGCATTAGAGGGGGAAATTCTGAGTTTTGTGAGGCATTCCAGATTTTGGACCATGAGGGGTATATATACAATCATTTCTACATTTGCCCACACTAAAAAATTGAAATTTTTTTGCATATATAGCCATGCCAACATAAAGGAAAAATTGATTTATTGTATACAAAACAGTTTGCTCAAGATTCTGGAAATGTATTTTTATTGGCACTATGTAAGAGTGACGTAAGGAGGTTCCTCACCGAGAAGGTACAGCCTTCTTGTGAGAATGTTGGGGAGCTATTAGGGAGCATGAAGAGGGTCATATGCATGTTGGAGGAAAGTAACATGGGGTAGCCTTTTGTTGGGTGCAAAGTTCACACTTGGATGTCCATAATTGATGTCAAATGTGTCTTGGAGGCATTTTCCCATAGATGGTACAGTTCTGATTTCTTTTTGCATTGTTGGATGGTTGTGACATGGGATTTGAGTGTTAAGCACGAAATATACTGAGAGAGGGGGGTGAATTAGTATATTATATATCTTTTACTTAATCTGATTTCTTTTCTTTAACCACTTAATCACACATTCAAGATATGCAATAACCCTGAAACAATACTATGCACCACACAAAAGAGAGAGACATCAAATTTTTACGTGGAAATTCAAAGTGAGAAAAACCACGGAGAACAATCTCAAGTATATGAATGAGCACCAACTCAAATTACAAAGTTTGCAAGCACCAACTTGCAGGAGCACCAACTCAAATTACAAAGTTTGCAAGCACCAACTTGCAGGAGCACCAACCCCCTTGTCGAGCACCAACACAATTATTTGTGAGCACCAACCCATAGGAGCACCAACCCATAGGAGCACCAACCCCTTGCAAAGATTTGTGAGCACCAATCCACGGGAGCACCAACCCCTCTTGTGTATAAAACACAACTATCTCTCAATGTTGCTTACTCAACAAATGATAGAACTCTATAATATCTCCTACTTTTCTCTCTTCGAAAACAAATACAAACCATGCACTCTCTTGCATATTACAAATGGCTTCTCAAGTATTTTTTTATATCTTTCTAAATGACCTTTGGCCTTCACCCTTTATGACCCTTCAATCCTCATGGAAAATGGCGCCAAACCTGCATGACCCTTCGTATCTTTGCATTT
Source organism: Torreya grandis (assembly GCA_037957365.1). Classification (NCBI taxonomy): domain Eukaryota; kingdom Viridiplantae; phylum Streptophyta; class Pinopsida; order Cupressales; family Taxaceae; genus Torreya; species Torreya grandis. The sequence continues at coordinate 665,020 of JARHVA010003184.1, forward strand.
GAAAAGTCATATGGTGACCCTTCATAAGCAAATGTATCATTTCCTCTTTTGTTTTTATTTTAGTGACTTTTCGTATTCCTCAAAGTGCCCCTTCATGGAAAAATGCACCATACCTTCTTTTGTTTTCACATGGTGACTCTTGGAATTCCTCAAGATGACTCTTTGTGAGAAAATGCGTCCCATTTCTCTTTTGTCTTTACCCCGTGACTCTTTGACTTTTCCATGGGCCCTCTTTTGACTTATATGCAACAAAAAATATATTCATTAATATTCAATAAATATTAACACACATTAGCCAAGATATGAATATTAAAAACACCATTAAATGCAATGGGGCCTTTATCACTAATAATGCTAGATTTTTGACATCAATGACAATATTTTCAACAGAGATGACATCACTCATGGGGCAGAAAGGTAATCATCTTTTATCATATTTTTATTTGCAAATCTTGTCCACTTATTGAGGATATAAGGGAGAGGAGCTTGTTTATCTTCCACTCGGGATTGAAAGGGATGGTTGATGGAGAGTATATGGAGCCTTTGGAAGGCTATGAGGACATTTTTGGTATTTGGGGGTAGCCCCCAAAATACAGGGACAATAGGTTTAGAGTTCAGTTTGGAGCTTGCACTTCGTGGGATGTAAGAACAGGTAAAACTTGCATAGTAAAAGATGTTTGGACACCTTTTTGGATTTTGCAATTGCTTGAGGACAAACAATTTTGGATGGGGAGGACTATAATGTCCCTGCTTTTACTTTAGAGCTTTGGAGGACCCTTGGTTATTCTTGTTCCAGTAACTAAGGGTGAAAGAAGAAGGAACTTGGTGCACACTTGTGAATAGGTATTTCAAAGGAAAAATGCTTTTAATTCTAATTTTGTATTATGTTTTGAGGAAAAAATACTTTACGTTTATTTCACTTAAAAGGGGAGTTTTGGGTCTTAGCCTATGAGACTTAAATTGTTTTTAAAGTTAACCCTCCCTTTCGATTTTGGAGCACTTCACTTGGAGGAGGGTATTTAAAGAGAAAGATTCATTTGAAGATTATTCGCATATGATAATTGGCTTTGGTGATCAAGTATGTCAAGCTTGGTTATTGAAGGTAGACGCTAGAAGAATGTTACCCTTCAAGTTCTACTGAATGTTCTACAAACGGTGTCTATCAACACCACCCTTTGATAAAAAATTGTGTTCAATCCTTGAAGATTATTTTAGAGTTTCATCTAACATTTTCAGCTTGTGGCGATTTGACCGAGAGAGCTTGGGCGAATCCCTTGGTGGGTTCGTGAGGTCATTGGAGAGTGGCAAAATCGCTAGGGGACGAAAGTTGCTGATTTCTCAATAGGTGACTTGTTTGGAGGCTTGGAAAAACATCTTCCAAAGGCCTGTTGTTGGTGAAAACGTCTTCTACGGTTGCAGTAATCTTATGAATAATTTCTTTGGAGTGAATTGTTTTGAGGTATGTTTGCATATTTTTTGAGGCTAATCTATGCCTATAAAATATCCAGTAATTATTTGTTTAATTGTGAGGGAAAGACTAGGGTTTTCAGAACTTCGGGACATCATTTGGAGGCCTTTTAGTGGTTAGAAAGTTTTGATTTTTATTTCAATTGAAGGAACATATTTTTATCTTCAGTTCAAGCTATTATTTGCTCAGAAATTTCAAGTATATTGCAAGTTATTGAATTTACAAGTTTTAGCTGTATTTTCACCATATAAATTCATAAATTTAGTTTTTGCCAAATATGACCAGAAAAATAAATCAATTGTATTTTTCCCTATGTTCCTACAAAATTTTATAATATTTGGAGTTGTTTTAGGGGCTGAAATCACCATAAAACCCTAGTCACCTGGGGTTTGGGCGATTTGTGTGTGAAGGATGAAAAATTGCAAATAAATTCTGAATTGTGGAGTTGCTGATTTATATTTCAGAATTTAGTTTGTGTCATTTGGATTGGGGTTTGAAGGATATTACTGTTTTTAGCCTTTGTTCCAATTTAGGGACATTACACCTTCGCACACAACAAAGTCATTCATCATCACCTTCACATTGCTTGGATAGTCAATCTCTCAAGAAAGCTTCCATGCACTCCCCCAAGGAAGGAGAGTGTTATTGCTTTTGGCACAATTGCTATTCCCACTCCACAGAAGAATGCTGAGCTTATCAAGAACAACATGGAACAACCTCCTTAAGCACAATCTAATTGGCTAGAGGAACAACCTCCTCATATACCTCATTCACAACCATAGGATCAACATCCTCCCAATTCTACTTCTCCTACTTTCTTCATCAAGGCTATTCTCAATGATCTTGGCGAGAGTGGAACAAACCTTGGTTAAAGCAAGATACAAGCTACAACAAGAAATCTATGAAGTTGTGGAAGTATGTAATGAAATTCTAAAACATTTGTGAGCTATCATATATTTTATCATTTACATCCTGTATTAAGTGTTACTTTATTCTCTCTAGAACTTAAATTTCATATATTTATCTTTTTGCCTTCCCTCTTGGTTTATCCGGCTATTGCACTTTCTTGGCCCTTTAGTGGCCTATTTTAATGACCTCTAACGTCTTGGGTTTATCCGGCCATTGCACCTTTTCGGCCCTTTGGTAGTTTATTTTTGTATTGATCATCTCTCTTGGGTTTATCTAATCGTTGCTCCTCCTTGGCCCTTTGGTAGCTTATCTTATTACATGTATTGCTCTCCTCTTTTGAGTTTTACCTATATCTTTGCTTGTGCTAGACCTATCATAGGTTTACATTTCTATCTAGTATTATTACTACTTATTTCTTCCATTGCACTCTCCCCTTTGGGCACTCATATATTTATTATACTATTTGATGGATGTTCACATGTACTTTCAAATCCTACTATTCTGGTTCTTTTGAAGCGAAATCTCCTTTTCGTGGTCAATTCCTATCATGCCATCATTTTACTACATTGCACTTTATACAAACTACTTATAATCTCTATTTTTTCACTCCTATTTTCACTTGAGGCACACTTAGTTTGGAGTAGTTTGGAGATGAGATAACACTCTTTTCTTAAGTGTAGGTCTAGGAATATCTAGGCATCTTAGTTTCTAGTTTCTCCTCTTTAGTAGCTAGGTGTAAGATTTCTATGTGTTGTCATCTTAAAAACCCATCGATTGACCTTTTGAATCCGTATGGAGGGAGGAGGAAAATAAAAAGACACAAGTCAAAAGCAAAGATACATAGCAAAAATAAAAATAAAAAATCAAAATTCAAATGGCAAACTGAAAAGGCAAATTTTCAAATGTCAATCACAAAAAAAGATGCAATCAGAATCATTGGCACACCGTTTATCCTAGTTGAAGCTCAAATTCCATAGAAGACCCCATGGTAGAGCTAAAGGTCCATTGGAGTGCAGTAGGCCAATAGACAAGGATAAGAGGCCTCATATTTGTCATTTGTGATGCTTGCCTTTTCATGTAAGTACCCAATCATTGCAGTTGGGCAATGGCTCCTATGGTGTCCTGTGAAATGGGGAACATGTAATGAGAAGTTAGGCACCTTTACATTTTCATGCATAACCTTCATGGGATATATCTTTGTACTTCACTAAGTTAGCCCAAGCTTCAACTTGACATGGTAGGGTTTCTTAGCCTTTCAATGTTGAAAGCTCTTAGTCTTGCCCACTTGATTAGAATGTATTATCTCTGCCAAGAATTTCACATTGCCCTTGTGGTGCCTCACTTTAAAGTTTCACTCTTGTATTTTCAATATTCCCTTGATGGATATTATTGCTAGTTGACCACATCCCTCTTTTTTACACCCCTATTCTATATCATGCTTCCGGTTTGACTCTTTTTTCTAGCTCCAACTAAAGGTTTTTGAGTTTAAGATTGTAAGACCTTGGGGATTTAACTAGGCCTTCATCACATACACTCCTCTCTTATACTATCAACACATACATCCACACTATTTTTGTCATATTTGTCTTGGAATTAGATGGTATTATTATTCAAGTGAGAAATTCCAGTACAAGCATTGATTTAGTTTTTAACTCATTTATCTGCTTTCTTTTATCACATCTTTGTTTCCTTAGATTCCATATCTAGTTACATTAGATGTCTTCTTTTCGTATCACTTTATCCCATCTTTTATTTTATTAGATTTTCTATTTTATTACATTAGATGTCACATTTTTACCACATTTTCACTTTATTTATACTTTGACATTAGTTTTTTCATTTTAGGACTTATCAATGCTCATATTTTTGAGATGAAAGAATAGAACATGTATACGATAACATCTTACTATCATGCTATGGTGATGCAACATCAAATCACAACAATTTCAAACATATACATACATACATATATGATGTTAAATCTCATTCTATATATATATATATATATATATAAAGTGTTTTCTAAAACATAGTATGTAATGTCCCCAAATGGGATGAATTCGACCTAGTTGGGGTTTTCCCAATAAACCCTTGAATAAATTACCAAACAATTGATTCTGCTTCATGAAGCCAGCTAACCCTAGATGAAATGATTATATAATATCCAAGCGAAAACACATCCAAAATAACTTAAAATTATTTGGAAACAATGTACCTTTTTCGGACCAAATAAATTGGCAAAGCAGTTGAAAATTCCTGTCAATAATCTGATTTTTACTTGAATGTATAGCTGCGTTATTCACTCACCAATCACCACAAAAGTCTCCACAAGTGGGTCACCACACCTCAAAAAAATAAGAGAAATATTTATGAATATTATTTCTTGTAATTTGCCTCTCAATTCACCTTCCGGTTCTCTCCAAGCAAGTCATTCAAGTGCCAAAAATATTATAATAAATTATGGAATATTTTAGGGTCTAATTTGACCTTTCACACATGCAAATTGATCCAAACAAGTCATCAATTGGCTGAAAAAAATTAGGAAAATTACCTTGACCCTTGAAGAGGGCTCCAAAGACCAAATTGACCTCTTGTGAAGGGACGCCACCCTCCCAAAGGAAGTCGCTACCCTTGAGATGGCCTTTAAACTTGTTTCAGGCTCCTCCACTGAGATTGCCCACCTCCTTGACCTGCAATTTGAATGTTTCTAGCTCTCCAAAGGATTAGATTAATTCCTTGTTGAAGGTGGTGTCCAAAGACACCTTTGGAGATCCTCTTGCATACAATTATACACAATTATGGCGCAATTACAACCTTTGAATAGAGCTGCCCTAGTAGAAGAATGGAGGTTTTCGTCTCCAAACTCCTTGGTGCACTTGAAAGTTTTTGTCCGCAAGTCACTTGATCAAGCTTGACATACTTACACAAGAATTTCAATATCACAAATGCATAACCCTCTCAAAAGAGTCCTCCCTTTCTTTTTATATGGTTCTTCCCATTGTGGCGCCCAAAATAAAGAGCGAGTGTTACTTTTTTTCTTTAAAAAAACGATATATTACAAGCTTCCTTATAATAGCACTTTAGAGTGACCTTTAATAAAAAGTCCCAAAAATTAAATAATAAAGTGCTTTAACAAAACATATTCTCGAATCTCACCAATGTTCCCCTTTTGCCTTAGAAGACCTTAGCCCTTGGGAATGCACAAGCTAAGGGTCTTACCTCAAAGACTAGCTTGAAAAGGGAGACATTATATAGTACAACCAATCTTAGATATACATCATATGCCACCTACACCCCTACCAGGGTGAGGGGTTACACTCTGTGAGAACATAGCCTCTTTGAGGGATTGAGCCTAGGATTGCTCTCTAGAATGCAATCCTTGCGCCTCTTACTGTGTTTTGGCCAATGTTGTCTCTAAATCCAAAATGCACGCACCACTCATGCTTTCTCTCTCTCAATCCTAACATTCACAGTGGCTAGATTTGCTACCTACTCTCTCATAAGGGCCTATTGGGTATCTTCTAGTTCACTTCAACTTATTTTAAAATTCCCCTCTTATCCTTATCGCATACATAACTTGTGTTGTAACTCCCCTCAAGTCATGTGCATATGCATTCAATCTTTCCCACCTTTTTAGATCCTTACCTTGTGGAAGTTGTCTTGGGTGTGCATAGTGCCTAACTTAATTTCAAATATATCCTATAAATAAAGATGCCTAGGAGTTCTTTTGGATAAGATATATACATATGAGAATTAGTGAAAGAGCATATAGAATCTATGAGTTGCTTGCATCTCATACCCGGGGATAAGGAATTGGATTTTCATATTACACATCGGATTGCTTGCTAGATTGCATGAGTCCTGATCTCCAAACTGTCTAAGAACGGGAGTTTGATTGAGGCAAAACCCCCAATGACTACTCCTGTTTTTAATGCTCTGGCAAGGTTTCTTGGAGCTGATTAATGTTGAGAGAAAGGAGGATATAACATCATTGAGGGGTTTCTGATAAGACAAATGAAGGTATTTGTAAAATTTTAGGAGGATCTGACACTATTGAGAGAAAGAATCAGCAATTGCGGGAGATTTGTTGCAATTCTGAGCAATTGAGAGTTATTTGGTTAATGTGAGCAAACAAACAAAACCTTTAAATTATTTCTCAATTTGACAACTTTTCCAATATTGAATCAGATCGCTAGTATCGTCCCAGTTTGACAGTGGGACCAACTAGTGTTGAACCACTTTGATACTAGTCTTTTGTTGTGCATCATTAGAACACTTCACTTTTTCTAGGTTTGTTTTAAAACTATATCAGGACTCGTTTTTCATCATTTTTAGTAAATGCTATTACACATGTAATTTTAAACCTATGTATTTCTCTATGAACCTCCTTTGTCAAGTTTCAAGCGTCTTAATCTTTGTTTTTGCACTTTTCATATGTGAATTTACAGTTCTTTTACTATGCTTAGGTGAGATCTGTCTTGTGCCTTGTTTTATTGGTTTAGTGTAGTGTCTCTTAACCTATGTGTAATGCCCCTTAAATGGGACAATTAGGCAAGGTTGGGTTTTCCAACAAACCCTACTTAATCCAAAACCCTTTCCTTCAAGTGTATCTGAATATACAAATTCAACCAATAACACACTTCGAAAATGAAGCAATATTCAACAATTTGCTCCATCAAATCCTTAGGCGAATAGAGCTAAAATCAGATTTGATACTTTTAACCCTCCAAAAAATATGAACTGAGCTTTAGATCGCAACCACTAATTTTAAAAATAGCTAACAAATACTTCTAACCCTCCAAAAAATGGTAGCTATCAAATAAAATTATAATCAGAATTTTCCTATCACATGAAGCCCACCAAACGCTGTCCCAAAATTCCCAAACCCTAGTTCAATGTTGAAATAATATAATAAATTCAAAATATCATCTAGGGCACAAAATCACCCTAAATCATGTGCAAATCAACTCTCAAACCATTCACTAAGCTATAATAAATTGCTGAAAATACCTCTAATCCTAGAAGAGGGTTTCAAAGACAATTTGCCCTCTTGAGAGGGGTCGCCATCCTCCCAAAGCAAGTCGCTACCCTTGGGATGGCCTCCAAAATCAACAAAACTCTTAAAACCAAGTTCGCCTGCCTCTTTGACTTGCAAATCATGAGTTTCCATGGAGAACAATTTCCTTGTTGGTTGCCATAAATTTCAGTTTTGATTTTTGCAAATTATGAGTGTATTCACCAAGGGATTGGAACCATTTGGCTCCAAGCACAACTTCTATCTCCCCATGATCTATCACATTGAATTCTCCTTCAAAGGTATATTCACCCAAGGTTAGTCTTAACTCCAAAGTGCTGGAACTGCATGAGATGGAGGAGCCATCCCCCACTGTTACCTTAAATCCACAATTTTTTTAGTAGGCAGCCTATGTCTTGCAACAAATTTAGCATCTATAAAATTGTGAGTGGCTCCATTGTCCATTGACACAATTACCTTTCTGACTCTAATAGTTCCTTTCACATGGAAAGCATGGCATCTAGTGGCACTAGATAAGGTAGCAATCATCTCTTTCTTTGTCACATGTTGGCTGTCTTCTTTTCCTTGATGTATTTGCCCTTCAATTTCATTTTGGTTTACCTTGACACGCTCATTTCTTTTATCCCAATTTTCTGATTGTTCATCCTTAGGTGGCTGCTCTTCTATTCCCTTTTCACATGCCTTTTACTTCTTCTGAATTTTTTGCCTTCAATCTCAGCTGATTGCTCATTTCCGTGGGTCAACAATTGACCAATTTTTTATGATCAAATCTTAAGGGTTCTTCATTTGGTGGCGGCCCTTCAAATTGAGCCTCACTTGCCATTGACTTTTTTGAATTTTCTAAATTAGTTTCTGGCTGTTCACACCTCACAAAGGGGCTATATTTGACTGGATTTTGGTCATTGGCAAACTTGTGGAGTGGCTGCCCCTTGTACAATTGGAAATTAGGCTTTGTTATTTGTTTTAAGGGCCGCCTTTCATTCAATTGAGATTCTTTGTTATGTGCCCTTATTGATATAAGCATAGGTGGCTCCATCTTCTTTCCAAACTTATCAACTATCTTTTCCAACGATTCTTCATGTGTCCCAATAGTGCTATGTCCTTGTGTCACCCCTCCATGATGCCCCCATTCATGGGCAGCCCCATCCAAATGTTGGATGACAAAAATTAATGATTTCTTTCTACCTCTAGGTCTCAAATCAAGGTACTCACTTACCTTGTCAACCCAAGTTCTTACCGGAATACTTGGATCACCATCAAAAGTTGGAAGGACTATCTTCCCCAAGTCATCCTGTGTAGCTATGTGCTCATGGTGCCCTTTGCTATATCTCAAACCTAGCCAATACTTGAAGCTCCTTCCCTTTTTGTACTGTGGTGCAAGTGTCGAGTATTCATCATAATCTTCCATCAAATCTCAACGAACCAAAGGCTGGTCCTCCATCCCGAAGCGCTGATTCCCATGATTTTGGCCCTGTGTAATACCTTCCATCCTTACCTTATTCATATTATTGTTTGATATAAACTCTGAATCCCACATATAGCCAAGATATGGCTTTGATACTATTGTAATGTCCCTCAAATGGGCAATTAGACAAAGTTGGGGTTTTCCAACAAACCCTACTTAATCTAAAACCCTTTCCTTCAAGTGTATCTGAAAATACAAATTCAACCAATAACACACTTCAAAAAATAAGCAACATTTAACAATTTTCTCCACCAAACCCTCAGGCGATTAGGGCAAAAACCAGATTTGATACTTCTAACCCTCCGAAAAATATGAACTGAGCTTTAGATCTCAACCACTAATTTTAGAAGTCAAAATATTCACTCAAAAGTCGAAACTTAGAATTCTGGAATTTATTATTGCAAAATTACAACAAAATTTCATAAATTCACAACTTCCATAGTACTTAGAATTTCAATTCAATTGAAAGCTCAAAATGGTCACAAGAATAGTAGCTATCAAATAAAATTATAATCAAAATTTTTCTATCACATGAATCCCACCAAAAGCTGTCCCAAAATTCTCAAACCCTAGTTCACTGCTGAAAAAATATAATAAATTCAGAATATTATCTAGGGTGTAAAATCACCCTAAATCATGTGCAAATCGACTCTCAAACCATTTGCCAAGCTATAATAAATGGCTGAAAATACCTCTAACCCTAGAAGAGGGTTTCAAAGAAAATTTTCCCTGTCAAGAGGGTCCTCACCGCATGACAAAGCCCTTTGTAATGTCCATAAATGAACATTTTTAAATAATTATGGATTCACCAAAATTTTTTATTGCATAACCCTTATGAAAAAAATTACAAATGTTGGAAAATGATGGAAATAATTTCTAAACCCTAGGAAAAATCTAGATTTGTTTCAAATAATGACAACGATAACATAAACATTGAAATCAGGGGTTTTTAATTTATTTTTCAACACTGAAAATCAGAAAAATACCCGTTGGATGTATACATCGATTTTCTGACCAATGGCATCCTAGAGAGATGGAATAGACCAAATGATGGCCCTGTAGACTAAAAGAAGTGATGACAGCCAACTATGGGTGACATCAACCTTGAAATACTACCCTAAAAGTGATGTCAGCCCTTGGGGTGATGACATCAACGCTTGAGATGATGCCCTAGCTACTGTAGATGATGCCCAATGTAAAAATATTGACAATGATGCCAAAAATGTGTTCTAACTGATCAAACTGAAGTGTAAATTGCAAATTTTTGACTAGATGCACAAATGCAACTCTTAGATGGAGTCACCACTGTAGATTGGAGGATTTTCGTCCTCAAAAGTAGAAGTTGAAGCAACAACTCAAACTCTCAATGTAAAAATAGATAATGGCAAAAAGTGATTTCCAAATGAGCCTCCGATGCCTTTTTATAAGTTCACTTGACACTTTTCCCAAGGAAAAGACCCAAAAGTAACTTTCCATTTTCTAATTTGATGTTGATTTGCTTTATTTGAAAAGTCACATTTTTTTTGTTATAATAATAAAGTAAGATTAAGTTGTCACTTTTTAATAAAAATAAGTCACTTGACAACTTAAAATATTAACTTTGTTATTGTTACTTTATTTGAAAAAGGGGTCATGACACCCTTGGTATGCAAATATTGTCAAATTTCTAAAAAACTTGACCTACCCTCTTGACACCAACTATTGTGAAAAGATTGGAATTTAGAAGCAAGTCTTTAAGTTTGCCCTTAAGCACAATATCCTTAATTATCATAACTTTGAGGGCACTGCTTTGATTTGTTACTCGAGATGAAGTCTCTTCTCTTCTTGAGCAAGCACATGGTGGCATTTGCGGAGGTCAATGTAGTGGACATGTTGTAGCCTGAAAATGCATACACATGTTACTATTGGGCAACACTTGAAAAAGGTGCCATCACCTTTGCTAAGAAGTGTAATCCTTGTCAATTACATGATGATATCACTCATTCTCTCTTGGCTGAGCATCAAACACATGAATCTCTTTGGCCATACTCTATGTGAGGATTAGATTTGATCGGCAAGTCACCTCGATCGCAAGACGACTATGATTTTATATTCAATGGCACCGAGTAATTTACCAAGTGGGTAGAAGCTATGCCCCCTGGTAATGTTATTGCATTATTATTTCCAAATGCATCCTTAACCAAATCATTTTTCATTTTGGAATTCCACACACCATCATATTTGACCATGGTGGGAGTTTCAAGAACAAGGACATGAAGGAACTTTTCTCAAATTTTAAAATAACCCACAAATTTGTCACTACTTATCATCCTCAGTGCAATGGTCAAGCTAAAGCAACCAACAAGATCTTGAACAAGATCTTGTAGAAGACTATTAGAGATTTCTGTACCGATTGGCACCTCAAACTCTATCATGAGCTTTGGGCTTTTTGCACTAATATTCATACTACCATTGTGTTTGTTCCATTATCTCTACTCTACGATTCCAAAGCCATCTTGCCACTAGAAACGGAGTTACCTTCTTTGTGCATTTCTCTTCATGGTATCATTCGCGATAATGAGCTTTGTGAAGCCTGCCTTCATGCTTTATACCTCCTTGACAAGAGACACGAGTGCTCTCTAACACAATTGATAATTCAAAACTCACAGTGTTAAGCAACACAACAAGAAAGTGAAAGTTAAAAATTTTAATAATGAAGATCTAGTGTCGAAATTGGATTACATCCATGACAAAGAAGGTAAATACACCCAAAAGTGGTGGGGTGCTTACATTATCAAAGACATTCTTAGACACAGTACTTCTAGTTTGCAAACTAACGCCCAGTTTTTGAAAAAGTATTTTGCTTGACATTTGTTTTTCTTAGTTTTCTTCTTGTCCATGTTTTTCATTTTCTGTACATATCTCTTGCTTGTTTATAGTTAGTTCTATTTTACGCTAACATTTCTCGTGGATTTTCTCTAACACTTTTGTGTGGTAGCTTAGCCTCAGTTACCTACACCTCTAGGTTTGTTATCACCTATGTTAGCACTGCCTCTAGGTTCCCTCATCCTTATCCTACACCCTTGGTTTTGACATCTTAGCACCTCTTTTTAGCGCCTTCAGGCTCCCATATTTTTATGTCTCTTGGCTTTTTAGTTTGTGAGTTGCATTGTAAGATCTTGGGGAATACAACTACACCCTCCTCACAAATGCTCATCTTTTATGACCTCGCCTCTGGGCTCTCTTACTATCTTATTATCTCCACCTTTGGGCATCTTTTGTACATCTCTTAGCATTGTTGCTACCTTTATTGCACCTTTGGGCATCCTCTATTAAAATTATAACTACACCTCTTGGCTTTTCAGTTTGTAAGTTGCATGGTAAAACCTTGTGGAATACAATTAGGTTTTTCTCACAAGTGCCCATCATATTATATCTTGCTCCCACTCCCAATCTTATATAGGTGTTTTCTTAGATAGATATGGCGATGCTCAAGTGTGGTGTTTTGTTACTTAGATTCAGTTATATTAGAAGAACATGGCAAAACTATTGCAGTCTATCTACATATTTCTTATCCATATTTTACCCTCTTATGATGAAAGTTTCAAACCTGTCTATCATTGTATCATCTCCCTTATACATATTTAGTGATTGGAGCAATCCTCTCATTCTCATGTTCATCTCTACCTTCCATAGTTTCCACCTCTTTTTGGGCACACCAAAGTTGGTTTCATGATTGCATAAGGTGCAATTCTACAAGTATCTAAGCTTCTTGGTCTTTAGATTCTCTTCTTTAGCGGCTATGAGTAAGTTTTCTTGTGTTAGTCATCCATAGCACCCATTAATAGTTTTCCTAATATGTACAAAGGAGGAAAATAGAAAAAGCCATAAAAGACAAAAATAAAGATACCAAATCAAAAGAAAAAGAAAAAGGCACTTTCAAAAGGCAAAATATCTTTTAAAAGTTAAATCACATCAAAAGACACGATCATATCATTTGACATACCCCTATATCCTAGTTGAAGCTTAAACTCCATAGTTGGCCTCATTATAGATCTAAGGTCCAATAGACTCTGGTAGGCCAATATATTAGAGTAGGAGGGTTCACATATATATTACTAGTGCCATATATTTTCTCACGCAAGTACCCAATTCACACGATAGACCAATGGCTTTGTAAGGGGTCCTAAGGAATGGGGAACATGTTGTGGGAAGGTAGTATCCTTTTACATTTCATGCATTTATTCTTTATGGGATGATCTTTGTACTTCACTAGCTAGCCCAAGCTCAGAGTCTTTTGTTTCTGGAAATGAATGCGTTTTCGCCTTGGTGGTGCCCTCCTTTTCCCTCCCCTCATTTTCTTTCGCTTTGATAGACAGATTTGTTCCAATCTCTCCCATAGTCTATATTTATTATTCTCCATATCTTTTATACATGTTAGCATTGTGACATGTGTTAGTGTTTAGAAGTTCCTTTTTGAACTTGGCACATTTGAATAGAAGCTGCATCTTTTAGTTGTTGCGAGATGCTATCTTGGTCGTTGCCTTATCTTTCTAGGATTTCTCTTAATTAGGTTTGAGACTTTGAGCTTTTATTCTCCTTTTTCCTCGTCTTTTGGACAAAATCTGGCCCCCTTTATGGCTCTTCGTCTTGTTTCTTCCTTTTATAATTTATTTCATTTAGTACCATCTTTGTCCCTTGGGTCGACCATACCTAATTTAGCCGCCCTTTTATGACTATCCAGCCCCTTTTATCATCTTTATCTCTTTCGTCAAGTCTTCCCTAATTTAACCCTCAATGGCTTTCTATATTACCTTTTTAGAATCCTTTTTGGAGAGTTCCTCACGATTTCGTTTTAGTCTCCCCTGCATTTGCCCACATTTCTTTTATGTATTTTTAGCCTTGTATCATTAGGGTCGCCAAATTGTAGTTTCTACAACCCTCATGATCAAGACTAAGTTATATGCATGCGCAAAATAGTAAATTGAGGTATGCATGTGTACTTTTAGTTCAATTATTTCATTTATCATCATTTATTCACAACACTTCCTTTCATCTTTCATGTTGCTATGGTTTTTCCTAAAGCACCATCCCGTGTTACACTATTGTGACACGTGATGAGCTCTGAGTGTTGTCATGACCCCCTTTTCAAATAAAGTAAAAATAATTAAGTTAATATTTTTAAGTTGTCAAGTGACTTACTTTATATTAAAAAGTGATAACTTATATTACTTTATTATTTTAAATACAAAAATAAAGGCGACTTTCCAAATAAAGCAAGTCAACATCAAATTAGAAGATAAAAATTTCTTTTTGGGGCTTTTCCTTGGGAAAAGTGTCAAGTGAACTTATAATAATGTGTTGGGGATTCATTTGAAAATCATTTTTTGCCATATTTATTTTTACATTGAGAGTTTGAGTTGCTGCTTCAACTTCTACTTTTGAGGACGAAAACCTTTTATTGCAACCAGATTTGGGGATAAAAACCCTCCAATATTCAGTGGTGACTCTATCCAAGAGTTGCATTTGTGCATCCAATTAGAGATTTGTAGTTTTCAGAGGACACATTTTTGGCATCATTGTCAAGATTTTCGTACTGGGCATCATTTCAAGGGATGACGCCATCATCCCAAGGGCTAACGTCACATTAATGGCAATATATCAGGGCTAACATCACCCATAGTTGGTTGTCGTCACTTCTTTTAGTTTGTAGGGCCATCATTTGGTCTATTCCATCTATCTAGGACACCTTTGGTCATAAATTTGATGTATACACGCAACTGGTATTTTTTTGATTTTTAGTGTTAAAGAATAAACTAAAAAAACTGATTTCAATGTTTACGATACAGTTGTCATTATTTGCAACAAATCTGGATTTTTCCTAGGCTTTAAAAATTATTTCCACCATTTTCCAACATTTGTAATTTTTGCCATAAGTGTTTTGGAATAAAAATGAGTTTTATTAATTCTTCCCTAGGGTTTTTGATGAATCCAAAATTATTTAAAAATGTTCGTTTAGGGACATTATAGTGGGGCATATGTATACATCAATATTTTCCAGTTGCAGAAATTTAGGACTCATTGACACATCTTTCTCCTTGAGTGCACGTACTAAGGAGTGTACTAGGATTGGAGTTGGGTCAACTTGTGGTGCTTTATGAGAGATTGTTATCATATGATTGCTTATTATATATGTTTACACATTATCTTGCTACCTAGTCATTCTAGCCCCCTCCGATGTTCTTTTCTCTTCGTTCTGCCTCATTTGCCTAGTTTCAAGCTTTCTCCCAACTAACCCTGATCGAGTTAGTTTTGTTTTGGCCTTTGTGTTTACACTTGTATCGGACGTTACAAATAAAAAATCAAAAGATTAGTTTGACTACCTTTGGGGTACTTTTTGCTAGGTGAATTTCCATGGGGTAACATTTCTTGTTCTCACCTATTTCTACACTGGAATTCAATTGAAAACAATTTATTTTGAGAGACATCACTCACCCAACCACTTTTTCCACCTCATTGGACTCCTTTCAATCTCACCATAGCCTCTAACTTCATCGCAATTGGAGCTCTCTACCTCAATGTTTTCTCTATATAGCTTTGAGTGCCAAGTGTAAAATGGAAAAACGAAGGCCCACTTGTCCCTTTTATGGGCTTGATGTCTAAAGTCAAACTATCATATTTTGTCCTTTATGATTCCTTCAATGAGCATGACTTCTAAGTCTGTGCCCTAATTTATTGTCGTTTGCATCGTTGGATTCATGATGAAGGGATCTACACTAACACCTAGACAAAATTCTTAGCCAAGATTTTCTTTGGATGACCATTTTCAAGCTCCTCCACATGCCCTTGTGACACTCAAAGGAGCCACATCTTGCACTAGAATGCCTATTAACATTTTGTTTGCTTCTACATTCTCATGACGATGCCGTAGAAATTTATACATCAGTCAGGTAAGTGGAATTATGCAATTTTTTTTCATAATTTGTTTACCTATACTTGTCTCATTTCTTTCATTTCCTTTATTTTGGCATATTTATTCCCAAGGCACCATCCCCTACTTCACATTGTGGACAGGTGATGAGCCTTGTATACACTCAAAAATTGATTACTAATGCTTTTTACCATCAAGGAATTGCTGGTGCATGGACATTCCAATACTGAATTGTGGTGTGTTAGGTTGAAGCAATCTTGTTTCATTAGGTGCCTTGGTCCTTACATTTTGCCCTCATTCATGCCTTCATAATGCATAGATAATTTTTTCCTTTACTTGTCTCAGCCCTTTATTGGTCTCATTGTCCCCATTTTGTCCCCTTTGGTGTCTTTTGGTCATTTTCGACTAGGGTCAACTTCGGCTGAAAAATTCCACCCTCGTCCAAGTGCCCAGTTTCTGCCTTTTCCCTAAAATAAACTGATGTATTCAATTGTGATCCAAAACATCAGATTTCCTGGAATATTGGTGTAGGAATCAACATGCATGTATATTGGGTTCCTATATTACCATTTTCAAAATAAGATCACAACAATTTGCATTCTTCGTGAGCATTTACAACAGATTCCTCCATGGAAGTAAACAAAAAAGGGATTTCACCAAAGGACATTGTTCACTAAATCCAAGAATAGAGGAACACTAGTGACATACACTAGAGTCTTAGGAAATCATGGTCTATTAGGTCTTATCTAACCCTCTTGGTTCATCTATGGCATCTCATCTCACAATAGGCTTGCTCTAGTCAAAATGGGAGATCAATGTGCCAACATGTCTCCCCAAGTAAGTACCCCTCTACTTGACACTCATTCATTTTATTATTTTGACTATGTATTTCAATCGGTTTATTGCTTTTACTTGCTAACCCTACATATTGCTTACATCTTACCCGCTGATTGCCTATTTGAGTGTATACTAAGAGAGGCATCTCCCTTTATAAAGTTATAGTCTTACCTAGGAGGCCCCTTTTATAAGTGTATAATAGAAACCCTAATAACATGGGATATGATAATAGATTCGGTAGAGATCCTTCACCATTTCATGACCAAACCTACAAAAAGAAAGAGAAGTGGTCAGATATAATGGTTGACTCCAATTGTCACGATGGCTAACCTAGGAGGCCCCTTTTCTAAGTGTATACATGTCTGCTTGATCACGCTTGGGCTTTGGATCATACATGGTCTCTAATACAAGTCCAAATAACATGGGATATAATAAAAAATTTGGTGGAGATCCTTGATCATTTCATGACCACACCTAAAAATAGAAAGAGAAGGGGTTAGTAATAATGGTTGACTCCAATGGTCATGATGTTGACATCCTCATAATTGCAAATGAAAATTACTCAGAACTATTATGCACATCATGACATAAATATTTAATTATATTCTTTATTCATGTTTTTGTCTTATCATAGTATATACAGTGATGACCATAACGTGCTCTACAAATCTCATACATAAATGCATGTAAGGATAGTCTATGCTTCTTCCAATTATTACACATAACAATGCTTAGAGATAAGGTCACAACCAACTGCTCAAATGTTTTTGTGGACCTCTAATTCAATGTGTTGGAGAGCTGTGTTTGTTAAGACGTGCCATGCTAAGAAGAGTGCAATCTTTCTGGCTACTCTTATTCATCGATGTTGTCTTCCCTATTGCTATAAAGGGGACCACATTGGAATGGTGGTGTAGAACTAGACTGCTTTTGCTAGGTTACATGACCAAAAGGCCTGATAAATTGTTTCTACCACCCTACAGCTGAGGGTCTTTCAATCATAGTTACCAAGTTTGAAAATCCGGATCTGTTCAGGAGTGCAAAAAATCAAAAAATCTGGATTCTTGAAAAAGTTCGTAAAAATCCGATCCGGATTATAGATGTGTGTGTGTCTGTATGTGGTTTTATAAATATACAAAATTGACAAATACAATGAAATACATTAGTAAAGTAACATAAAATGTTATTATAATATAATATCTACGGCTTCTGGGCATGTTTTTTAGCAGAAAACCTTAAAAATATAAAAAAGAAAAAAAAAACATTTTTAGAAAAAAAACAGGGCCCACCTGGACGAACTTATCCAGGCAAGACAAAAAAAACTGGATCACGCTGGATTTTGTGTAGATCCGGCCGGTTTGGTAACTATGCTTTTAATGATAAAGTTCATATATAAATTGAACATTAAATGTGTTGTAGAAATGGTCAAAATGGAGAGTTGTATACTCAATTAGAGGTCTTTAATAAATAATCCTAAAGGAATAGACCCAATGAGTTATTGGAAGGTCGTGAATAGAAATTGTCTTGAGCATAAACATTGTTCTTATGTTAAATACTGGTCAGAATTGAAGGTGACTGAATTAATGGACAGATGCAAATTAGATTGACAACCACTCCAACTACTCGAGTCTAAATGGCCTCTGTTTTATCATAATGTTAACCCTTCTAAGGTGTATATTTACTAGAAAACAAGGTAATATTTGTCTAATAGTATGGAATAGGCACCCTTTCTACTGGTGAGGATGCTTTGAGTTTTCCAAATTTAAGCTCTGTCAAAATGATGGCTTATACATTGACAAAACAGTAGTCTTAATATGGTAATCCAGATGGACTTCTTTAGTGCAGTTAATGTCTCAGTATCACTGGGATCTGGGTAAGCACTGGTATAACTCTGATACATAAGGAACACGAAGACATTGCATGCCTGAATGATGCTCAAGATTCGAATAATGCCTTTTCAAAGACACAGATCAGGGTGATTCTTTTGCCTCCTCTCTTGGAGAAACACCAAAATATAGTTTGACAAACTAGAGAACTTTTAGGGAGCCAATCTAAACAATGCTCATCTCTGTGAACTACTTAAGTCTTTCCGAATTACTTAAGTCTTGTTACCATGTACTAGTTTCAGATGCCTGATGATGCATGTTTGATTGGATTTTATGATTTCTATGTTCTTTTTGTTATATATTTTAAACTTGGATAACAGACAAAGGAATGCCATTTTGCAGGCAGTTATTTTACAGCCGCTTGGAGATGAGGGTGTCATGGTTGTTGCTGGGGACACAATTCGAGGCTTTAGCGAAAGTGACCAGGTGTATTTTTCCTTCCATATTAACTTTTAAACATATAACACCATAGTTACAATACATCTATCACAAAACAACTGTGGTGCATCCACTTTTCTTTACTGCTGTTTCAGGGCGAACTTCTAGGCCCCTCATCATACGATCCAATTTGTCCCTGAATAGGGGTCTAGAAATCAGACTTAAAAATTCGGAAAAGAAAAATGGATAGAACACAGCTGTTTCCATATGGATGTATCAAAATTGAGACTCTGAGGAAAAAATCTAAAAAATCAATATGATACCTTCATTTATGTGTTTTAGTGTTGTTGCTTCTATTCTAGTATGCACGCAATGGTGGATAATTGCTATGTTATGTTATGCATGCATACATACATAATACATACATACATATGCACATGCATACATACAGATCAAACTCCCCTTACATCTTCATCAATATGATAGGGTGTCAAAAAATAGTCATCTTCACCCTTGGCTCTACTAAAAACTCACAAATGGGCACCTACATTCTCACACAAGGTCGACTCTCCCCAATAATGGCAGGTCAGGGTGACATTTTAGAGCGGCCAGTTCATCAAACAAAGCATTGATTTGATTTTTTGACTGATGAACGGTGTTTAACAGAGTGGTTTTTCTACAAATAAATTTTCTCTTGGTTTTCCTACAAATAAAATTTCTTGGAGATCAAAAAATGGCATGACTATGCATCTTTAACTCTTTATAACAAACACTATCTACAACTGAGGGATTTATTATAACTCCCATAATCATGTGTGCTATATGGATCGAAAGATTCTCCAACAGTCATACTCCTCACAACGTCTCTGCAAGGAATCCCACCTTGTAATTCCTCAAAGGTTATCTACAATGATCTTCCAAGGTTCTTCCATGGGAGTCTCCTACAATTTGAAACAGGTCTACTTTCTTCTTTGGCACCGTTGGTCTTATGACTCAATCTTAGAGCCTCTTTGCTTTGTCTTTGGGCACCTACATCAATGAAATTTTACTTCATCAATGGCGCTCAGGTATAAAGCACAGCTTTGTTGCGGTGTAAAAAATTCATACAAGAAGCGTGCAGAATTGTGTTATTAATTAGATTGCAACTAAGGTATCTGAATTAATGATTTAATTTGTGCACTGGCTAGCACTTGATTAACTCCTAACATCAAATTTTAAATTACTAGCATTTAATGCTACCGAAGCACTAACATAAAATTTTTTCATGATATTTCCTAACTAAAAGTATGTAATACTAATTACATCTATTGTGTATTGACATCTGCAAATGCATATTGCTTATCAACTTCGAAATATAGATGGACACCTAAAAGACGGCAATATCCAAATGTGAAGTCCTGCATTTTTTATGTTTTTTTGGTTTAAACTTTATATTAATACTTGTTGAGCAAAAATACAATTGGACAAGAGGAGTGAATTGTTTCAATTCAAAGACTGAAGACTGTGTACAAATTCTCAGCAATAAGTTTTTGTTTGAGCAGCATTCCATTTATACACGTAATGAAACGGTGTGGTAAAAGTGTAATTGTTTTTCCATTACATAGGTTTAAAACTAGGAAAAACATGGCAAAATACTAAATTTTGAAAATAAGATATAATATTCATAAAAATGGCAAAAAAAATAAAAATGATTTTGTTATTTAATGCCAAATATACTGCACAGACATCAAAATAAACATATAACATGTATTAAATATGACAATGATATTAATTATGATAAAAATGTTGGTAAACAGGTAAAAATGCTCTTAAACATTCCAATTTTCAATACCATCAAAGATTCAAATCCCAATCCCAAAAAACCTGTGGTAGCCTTTTATAATTGAAAAAATTACCACATTTTTTTGAATAAATTGTGATTATTGCTTGCATGTGGTTTCTTGAGATGTACAACAGCTTTTTGAAAAAACCACAGGTTTGGCCAGGTAATTCTTGGTTTGATCTCTGTGCCATGCAATGCGTCAAAATGGCACCTGAAAATTCCTGGTCCCCAATTACTCGTGTTCTTTTGCGTAGTAGTGCTACCATGTTTGAGTAGATTGATGCCTTGAAACCACTTGACAACCATGAAACCCTTGTTTGAGAAAAGAAATCTTGTAGACAATTGTGAAACCATCTATCCAGAACTTTGTTTTAAGAAGTTAAATGAAGAGATTATGAAGAGATAGAGGATGCTCTGAAGCAAAGGCCAACTCAGAATCTTCTAGAAAAAAAAAATATTGAGATGCTATAGAAGTGTTTTGAAGATGTGGAAGATCATAAAAATCGAGAGAAACTTTTTGTGGATGGGGGCAGATGCCAAATGTAAGTACCCTCTTGTCTCGTGGGAATAAAACTTTATAAACTCCCATAAGTACCCTTGCCTCATAGAAACAGGCATAAGTACACTCTCGTGGAGGAGGGTAGGTGCCAAATTTAAGTATCTGCATCTAAGTAAATACTGAAGAAAGCAACGCTCTTCCCTCTAGTTTCAGATCTGCTATAACTTAAGAAGGATCAATGATTTTGAAAGGTGATCTTAGGAAATTTATGCAAAGCCATGCCAAAAAGCATGTTATCAAACCAATGTCAATTTTTCGTAAGAGCATGGGTGTTACCAAAAAATGGAAATGCTCCCAGAAATCTCTTTCACAATGGATGAGATGGAAACTCGCTTGTGGATGCTGAAAGCAAGCGCTTGGATATGCGGATTCATTGGTGCTTTCCCTGGACCAAAAACATTAAGATCTTGGGTCCAAGAGAATTGGAAACCAAGCAGACAAGTGGAGCTTCTCCTAATGCTCAGAGGATACTTTCTGGAAGTGTTTGCCACCTAGTAATAGAAAAATTTGTTTTCCCAAGGGGGAACATGGTTTTAAAAAAAAAAAAAAAAAAAAAACTTTTTAATGAAGCAATGGTCTCTGGTGTTCAATCCCACATAAGATCTTCCTAGTACAGTCCCTGTATGGGTAAGACAGTCTCTATTCCCAAGTGAATATTGGCAAGAATCATTTCTCAATAAAATCGGACCAGCTAGAGGAGAATATATTTGTAATGCCCCCCTTTTCGGCCTAAGGGCTTTGGACATGCCCCCTAGCCTATTTTTCGTGTTTCCCCTAGGCTATGGGAAAGAAAGAGAAAAAGGAAACACGTGCTACCCTCTTTTAAAGGTAAAAGTGAAGGGGTCACTTAAGTTCTATTTTTGCATTGAGGAGGGCCCTTTTGTAACTTAAAGGACATAAAGTGCCTTTAAGTAAGTTTTAAAAGCTAACCAATCTTTATGTACTTAACTCTTCCGTCATAACTTAA
The DNA here is from genome assembly GCA_037957365.1 of Torreya grandis. Lineage (NCBI taxonomy): Eukaryota > Viridiplantae > Streptophyta > Pinopsida > Cupressales > Taxaceae > Torreya > Torreya grandis. The sequence continues at coordinate 687,253 of JARHVA010003184.1, forward strand.
AAGGGTGAATATATAAAGGAATTTTGGAATTCATTGAAGGGTATGCTATTTTTTGATATTGGATCTTTGCTCAAGTATGTCAAGCTTGGATAAGGCACTTTGAGGACGAAACCTTTCGAAGTGTGAACAAGGTGTGAGGACGTAAACCTTTATACCTTCTATGTGAGTGGCTCTACATCAAGAGCTACAATATGTGCTTTATCATTCGGATTGGACAAGTGGCTGGTTTTTGGAAGCCATTGACAAGTTTGTGGGATCTTGGAGGAGGGGTGACTTGGTCCCTAGGTTTGAAGACCCCTCATTGAGGGCTGCTTTACAAGGAAACCCTCGCCTAGGGTTTGGATATTAATTTCTGATTTTTATTGTGACTTCTCCAGGTTGGCAACTAGGTTGGGAAGGATTGTAAAGCCTTTTGAGTGGCCAAAAGATGCCCTAATTTGATAATAATAATCGTGAAATTATTATTCTGAAATTTTCTTGCAATTGTGGGGGCTATTTGGAGCCTAATAAATCTGAATATTAATTGCAATATTTTTTAAGTGGAGCGATCCACCTTGGGGAATTTTTGTGGATATGTGGGGTGCTATTTGACCCTAAATTTGGTAAATTGATCCCTATAATTTATGCCTATTTTTGATAATAATATCCAGCTTGTTGGGCAAATTATATGAGGGTTTGGGAATTGCACAATCATCAGTAATTACGTCTGATAACATTCTAAGGGTAACGATTTGATTAGAGGGGTTTGGTAGTGGATGTGAGCATCTATCTAATAAGGGCCGTTCAAGACCACTATTTTTGATACTATTTTTAGTGTATTTTTTGAAGTGTTTTGCAAGGGTTTCAGGGTGTTTGGGGCAGGTATCAAGTGGCTGTGAGTTCATATAAATTCAGAGTTGAAGGGAGCAAAATAGGTGATAAGTTCATCTCACAAGGAACAACTAAAGAGGTATTTCATTTCAGCATTTATTGGGAATAAATTGATATTAATTCGGCATGTTTATGAAAGGAAATCTGAATTGATTAGTGGCTGGAAATTAGCATTTAGCTTTGGTTCTTTGGTACCCAGGGTTTGTGTCTGTATTAAGCCTTGAGGAGGATATATTTTGCATCTTGATTGGCACTAGGGTTTCTGGTTTCGGGGCAGGTATCAAGTGGCTGTGAGTTTTCATATAAAATCAGACTTGAAGGGAGCAAAATAGGTGATAAACTCATCTCACAAGGAACAACTAAAAAGGTATTTCATTTCAGCATTTATTGGGAATAAATTGATATTAATTCGGCATGTTTATGAAAGGAAATCTGAATTGATTAGTGGCTGGAAATTAGCATTAGCTTTGGTTCTTTGGTGCCTAGGGATTTTGTCTGTATTAAGCATTGAGGAGGATATATTTTGCATCTTGATTGGCACTAGGGTTTCTGGTTTTGGGTACAAATTTCAGTACATTAACAGATTTATCTTAGGGTTTGTTAGTAAACCCCATTTTGGTCTAATTGTCCCATTTGGGGACATTATAATATTGATGCATCAGAAATCTTGGAGTGTTAAACTATGCCGGGATATGCGTCAGTGTGGATTTTGAAAAGCCACTATCTGATTGACTCATCCTCGAAATAGGAGGAATTGAGTTGGAAAAACCTATGGATTATGAAAATATTTCTTTAATGTGTAGAATCTGCCATGAGCATGGGCATTTGGCCAGGGTGTGGCCCTAGCAAAACAATCAAGGTAATGCACCAAAGGAGGCATAGGACACTGAAAATCAAAATCCACCCTACAAAAGTGCAACCTAGAAGCAATCTCATGCCAGTGTTACAACTCGGGAAAATAAATTCCAAAAATCATATTCAATAAAGCTGATTTCTCATTCTTTTTCCTTTGTCGTGATCTACCAAAACTACGAAAGGATTTTGCATTAAAGAGAAATAAAGTAAGCCCCTTGATCTAATCAAATTTTCAATTGAGTCTTATGATACACAAATAACAGCGAAGAACAGAAAGACTGCCTCAATAGACTTGCGACTCGTAGGTCTCATCCCTATGGACATAGGACTATGGAAAAATATGAACAAGTTAGAGAAACCAAAAAACAATGCAAATCATCACCAGAAGCAATTGAGTCAAAGGAGAACCAGACTGAAACCATAGCTGATCAACAGATCTAGATTTGGGTTCCTAAAGTATGAAACACCAACATACAATAGTAGATGAGCACTTCTTTGAAGAACATATATAATCATGGAAATTATTTCCTGGAATGCTTGTGGTTTGATTGCACCAAATAAATGCGACTTTTTAAAGAATTAAATCAAGGCTGAAGGGGTAGATCTAGTACTTCTCAAAGAAATAAGATCTGGTCAACTAAAGACTAATTTCTCATACGGTTCATGAGGTGCAAAAAGCATGATTCCTTGTTCTTCTACCAAGCTACTCCTTCATTAGGACCCTTCCAAGTATGTTTTCCTATCGTTTGATGTTTTCTCATGGGGACTTGTAGTTTGTTTTTTCTCTTAGGAATTCCAATTGCACTTCATTATTATAAATGCATATATTCCTCCGATTCGAAACAACCAAATTACTATGCTTGCAAACCTATCATATTTGGTTGTCAATCACAACCCCTCAAATCTGATTATAATGGAAGATTTTAACACAACCATCAATGCAGAAGAAACGAAAGGTGGGCCAGGATTCAACAGTAGAGCAGCAGAAGCCTGATAGATATTTGCACTGTGAACTCCATGATTGATTTGGTTTACTCACAAGGAATTTACACCTGGTGCAGTAGACAAAAAGGTGTACATTACATAGCTGAAAAAATAGCTAGGATTTTTGTTTCAGACCAATGGGTACAATCTGGTCTTCATGTTTTAACAAGGGAAAATAATGCCATGCTGTCTAATCACTGGCCCATTTGCCTGCCTGTTTTGCCTCCAAGGAGAGCAACTCCTCCCAAGTTTAAGTTTGAAAGAATGTGGCTGATATTAAAGTTATTAATTAGCTGTTAGCTAACCATTGACTAATGGTTGGTTAGCAATCTTCCCAACTGCTGTAGCTTTTTTTTGCTTAGTAAAAGATGAACACACCCATGTGTACGTGCGCCATATGCCCTCCATTTATCTTCATTCTTTTAGCATTCATATTTGCTAACATTGTTATCTGAGCCATTGTTTGAGGAAGCCCTAGGAGAAGGGTATGAACGAGTTACAAAGTTCGAGGAAGCCCTAGTTGAGTATGAACTGAGGAGATGACAAACAAGGGTATGAGCTGGATAGAGGCAGTCAAATTTGATTTTCATAGTTTCATGATCAAATTGAAGGAAGTAGAGATCACAAGAGGTCATGATTTGCTTTGTAGGGACGTACAACAAAAGAAATCGAGAAGGAGATTCGCAAATGATTTGAAGAGGTCCGCATGACATGTGGCATGGGAAAGACTAGATGCTAGGGTATGAAATTGACCAGAAGTGAAGACCAAAAAACCAGTAGTTCTCAAAAGTCATCCAGATTAAAGATAGTTGAGGAAGGAATGTAGGAGGATAATAGAATGGTAGAAGACCAAAGGATATTGCAGATTTGACCAAAATGATGGTGAATGGCATGAAGAACCAGAACATGACTATATAAAATTCTAAGGCACAAGAAAACAACCAAAACGTGACTGTATAAACTAGAATGCTATTGTGATTTGAAGCTTAAGGTGCAAAGGTGATCAAGCATGTCATACTAGGGCATGAGAAGGAAAATATTGCAGAAAAAATACTATAGACTTCTAGCAATTTTGTGCCTTCAGATTGTAAGTATGATTTTGTGCTTATAAATTAACTATACATTTTCTATTACATTGATTTTTGGCTCAAAGGACCAATTTTGTGGGTCAAATGGCCAATCTTTAGAATTTAGTTCTACCAGAAGAGTAGAAATTAACTGGTCATAATTATAATGTTTGGAATCATAAGATTTTAACAATTGCAAAATATCGTGATTGTGCTAAAATCATTTTCTACACTGAAGCAAGTCTGTTACTAATTTTGCGGATTATTACGAGCATCATAAGGAGGCCTTGTTGTTGAAGTTGTCTTATGTTAGAGGATATGATTCATGAGGTTCGGAATGCCATTGAGGTGAGTGTGATTTGAACCAGTTTGAAAAATAAGTATCAAATTTCAGAGAAAAGTTGGGACTTGTACCTAAATAATTTGCTATTTTCTACAAAGATGATTGAGGATGGGTCCCTTTTAGAACATTTTCTTTAGATGAAAGATCTACGAGACCAACTCACAGCCATTAACAAAAAGGTGGATGACAATGACGTGGTTGCTCTTGTTTTGAACAACATGATGCCCTCATATGAATCTCTTGTGGAGGCTTTACACTTGATGGTAGAAAGCTAGACCCCGACACTTGATCCAGTTAGTTCCTATTTGTTGTAGAAGGAATGTAGACAGACATAGGTAAATGAGTTTATTGTCAAAAGGTTGGGCATGCCAAAAAGGATTGCCAAAAGTGACAGTATGTATTTTTCCAATAAAGCAATAAGGTGGCAAATGTGGCGGCAGTTGAAGAACGAAATTCTGAGGAAGAGAATGCCCCCATGGCATTGTACTTAAATGATAGTGTTACTAGTTTTTGGCTCATTGATTTCAGTGCATCCAAATATTGCACATGTTGTAAGGAGGTATGTCAAATTTAATCTAAGTAAAAACTTTTCTGAGTTAGTTTCATTAGTTGATGCTCAATCACATGCAATGGAGGGGATAGGAGATACTTGCATAGTATTGAATAATACTATAAAAATTATTGTAAGGAATGTTAGGTATGTTCGTATAATGAATAAAAATCTCGTCTATTAGTCAGTTAACGAAAAATCTCAACATTGCTGTAAATTTTTCTAGGAAGCAATGTTTTGTGTCTGATGTAAAATAGGATAGAGTAATTTTCCTAAGTATTGGGCAAGGTGGCTTGTATAGGCTTGTTAACCCTACCATAGTCAACTTAGATACATGTGTGGAGGGAGACTTCACAATTCAGGATGTGCTAGAGGATGAAATTCCTCATAGGTTTGTTGACTTTTCTCTAGTCAATTTTCATGCACTAATTGTGGAGGGAATAGGCATTATAAATAATGTGCAGGAGGATGCAATTCCTCAATCAAATGCATGTGTAGTTGTGCGGGAGGATGAAGTTCTTTAGTCAAAAGCATTGGCTTAAAGGACCAAAAACAAGGTTGTTAATTTAGCAGAGCATAGCTATTTTGCTCTTTCTTATGACCTTTTTATAGTACATGAATTGCCAATTAAACAACTCATTGGAGGCACATGGGTGGACAAATTTGGTACTTTGGACAAGTACAAGGCTCATCTTGTTGTGAAAGGCTTTTTTAATAGGAGGGCATAGATGCGGAGATGTTTTTTCCTCCTATTGCGGACTTGATTTTTACTCCCACTGCTACTGGATTTTATTCCTACTGCGAAGATGGTCACACTTTGGTTGCTTCTCTCCATAGCAGCTTAGTTTGGTTTCTTGAATGGAGGTTTGGACAAGGAGGTCTACTTGGTGCAGCCTGAAGGTTTTTGGGTTGGTTGTGATCATCTGGTTCACATGATGATTAAGTCCTTGTATGGACTTAAGCAAGCTCCATGAGCTTGGGATATTTTGTTTGATCAAAATCTCCAAGATTTTGGATTTGGAACTATGGAGGTCGGGCTGAAGTTATCAGCCAATGATAATTCATCGTCGGTCAATGAATCACCCTACAAATAATTGGTGGATTGCTTGATATATCTTATGTCCACACAACTGGATCTTTGTTTTGTTGTTGGCTATCCATTTCGGTTTTTGTCTACACCGAAGCTCCTACATTGGACATTAGCAAGATGTTAGAGAATTACAGATTTCATGTTGATATCTAAAGAGAAGTTTGTAAGTGTAATGACTAAACTCTTTAGTCCCACTTTGTAACATTTCGGGACAAACTTGGAGTAGTCTCCGGTTTAGTCATCAAGGGAGGGTATTAAAGTTATTAATGAGTTGTTAGTTAACCATTAACTAATGGTTGGTTATTAACCTTGGGAACTGCTATAACTTCTTTTGTTCTTAATAAAAATGGATACACACAAGTGTTTATGTGCACCATATGCCTTCCATTTCTTTTCATTTTTTCAGCATTCATATTTGCTAACTGCTGATACACCCAGACTTAACCCCAAATATCTCAAAATGGCGGGGTGATGTGGCTCACATTCATGGACATGCAGGGTACCAATTTATGGAAAAGTTGAAGCTAATAAAACAGAAACTGAAGATTTGGAATAGAGAAGTACTTGACAATATTTCAAAAAAAAAAAAAACAAAAAAAGAAAATGATACCACTAGCATAAAAACAAAAAAAGAACTAGCATAAAAATATCCAACATCAGAGACAAAGGAACCACAAGAAAATGACAGGCAAGAGCAGACCTACATAAATCAGTTAGCTCAGATTCAGCAACTGGAAGAACACTGTTGTGGCAAAAATCAAGAGAGCAATGGATAAAATATGGGGATTCCAACACAAGCTTCTTTCACAGATCTGTTTTAAACAGGCAACTACACGACTCAGTGACTGAGCTGCGGAAAGAGGATGCCACCTTTATCTCTCAAAGTAGCAAGATCGTCCAATTTGCCTCAAGATACTTCAATAAAGTATTGATTGAGGAGAAGGAAAAAAATAGACAAATCCAGATGCAAGATAATTTTCCTCAAAATATACCAAAGATTATCACAGGCCAAGAGAATCATGAATTGATGGCCCCCATTGAAGAGGAAGAATTAAAAAGGATTGTCTTTTCTTTTTGTCCGAACAAGGCCCTAGGACCTGATGGTTGTTTTGCCTTATTTTATCAGCAACATTGGGATGTGATCCAATCTAACCTGATAATGGTGGTGGAGGAATCACAAAGAAACAGGTAAATGCTAAAACAACTAAATGCAACAAAATTCGTTATCATCCCAAAACAATAAAAGGTAGAACAATTAGATCACTACAAATCCATTTCTCTTTGCAATGTGGTTGATAATAATTGCAAAAATTAAAGCCAGGAGGATGAAATCCCTTTCGCAAATCATCCCTCCTTCACAATATACTTGTGTACCAGGTAAAAGAATGGAGGACACTATCAACTCTGTGCACATCATTCATTACCAAAACAACTAGCGGAAGCCAGGTATGCTCATCAAACTTGACATATCAAAAGCTTTTGACCGCTGCAATTGGAAATTGATTTTATCAACACCGGGAGATTTTGAGTTCAGAGAAGCATTGAATGAATGGATTTATAGCTGCATCAGCATTGCTTCCTACACTGTTAGTCTAAATGGAAATATTGGTAAAAGTTTTCCTTCTAAAAGAGGCTTGCGACAAGGAGACCCTCTAAGCTCTTCACTTTTCATCATTATGCGTGAGTTGCCAAGCAGAGAAGTACAAAAAATAAAAGAGCAGGGCAAAATTTGTGGGCTGCAGTCAAGCTCAAACAGCAATAGACATGCCATTTTTCACGTTGCTGATGACACATTTCTTTGTTCTAGAACCATTCTCCGATAAGTAAAACAGTTTGAAAAGCTGATACACGTTTATCAAATAGCAACAGGACAACATGCCGATTATTTCAAATCGCATGTGATATTTATACATTTGAATATCCAAACAAAGCAGGCCATTCTTAAAATTCTGAAGCTTAAAGAGGAATGCTCTCCAATGAAATATACGGGGCTCCCTTGTCATTGCTAATAAAAACATAATTTGTGGGGTGGAATGATTCAGTGTGTGCAAAGTAAACTCAATGGCTTTCTAATGCAGGATGCATACAACTTATCAAAATCGTTATGAAATGAGTTCCTCTGCATTTGTTAAAGCTTTACCCTTGCAAAAAGATTTGGAAGAAAACTTTATAAAAATATTGAGGAACTTCTTGTGGAGGGGTGTAGATACCAAATTTAAGTATCCTCGTCTCATAAGAAAATATATAACCAAAAGTTCAAGGAGGCCTAAATTTTAAACATCTGCAACAACTCAGCCATGCCATTGCCATGCAAACAGCTTGGAGATAATGGAAAGACCCTGCATCTACATGGTTAGAAATAATCAAGAACAGATACACATTGGCACCCACCGAGAATATGTTATATGCCAAATGGCAAGGAACATTGTCTCAAACGGCCAAGTTAATCCAAAAAGGTTGTCAACTTATGCAAAAAGAGTTCATTTGGAAAGTTGGCAAAGGAAATGAGGTAAAATTACCCACCTTTATCCTCAATAAATCTCTCAAAGTTTCAACACTTCCTTCAGCAAAAAGGTTCTTTTGCAAAGACTATTGTGATTATGAAACAAAAGGAGAACATAATCTTTTAAGATAACAGGAGGACAAATTCTTTTAACACAATCAAAATTTAAATCAATTTCTGGAACTCTTGAAGAAAAGAAAAGTCTCTGGGTCTTCGTCACATGATATCTTGTTATGGCTGCATCATCCATCTGGAGAATGCATAGTGTCTATTGCATACAAGGTGATCTCAGAAAAGGAATCAATTCAGGATCGGAAGTGGGGAGAAATTTGGTCCCTTTATATCTTGGCTAAAATCATTTTTTTAAATGGGTACTACTGCATAATGCTCCTCACAACTGAAAACTTACAGAAAAGGGGATGGATTGGACCCATTATGTGTCCCAATTGTAATCAGCAACAAGGATCCACAGAGCATCTCTCTTCTTCAACTGCTTCCTGGTCACTAAAATCTGAACAATATTTTAGGAAAGCTAGGATTTTGCATAGTAAAATGTGGAAAGTTAACCCTACCAATTTTCAGCTGGAAAGCAAAACATCAAGACATGAAAATTATGAATTTTTTAGTCCATCTTGTCACTAGTTTTGTTTTTTGGAATGTACGAAAAGAGCGCAGCTTGCGAGTCTTTGACAACAAATCTAGTAGCACTGAAAGATTCATAACAAACATTAAATTACAGATTTGGTCCACAAATTTAATTCTACAAAAGGAAAGATGAAACAGATAATGATCAGAAAGCATGACTGATTGCTAAATTAGAAAAGTTTGGAACATCCCCTTTTAATATTATGGTTAGTATATGGTGATACAGCCCAAATTGAAATTGGAATTTCTGCCTCATGGGTATTTTAAATTTAACTTTGATGGACTGTCCAAGTCAAATCCAGGAGTAGCGGCCATAGGAGGGGTCATTCAAGATCATATGGGATGATGGGTCAACTTATCGCAATTGGGATTAAATTCTTTGACGTAGTATTCTTTCTTTTGCCCAAGATTTTTTGTCCACATGGTTACCCTAAAATTTTCTTACATACCTTTTTATTTCCACATTGGTGTTTGGACACTTTTGAATGTTATTCCCCATTTCCCATTCACTTGTTTTGTTTCATCCATGTGCTCTTACTCCACTATCATCTTGGGCCAACAATGCGTCTCCTTGTCTTTTGTCTTCTATAAGTAACTTGGCATTTGAATCATAGGAAATGCCTCCAATGGAAAACTGAAATATCCCTAAACAGATATTTTAATTAATTTTGGATTTATTAGAATCCCTTACAATAGAAAATAGAATTCTGAATTTTTATTTTAAACCCTGATAGCTGAAAATCAAATGGTTGTGTTTTACTGATAAAACCTTTGCAAATTTTTGTTTTTTAATAAATAATTTCAACCATAAATAAATACTGTAAACAATAATTTTTGTGAAATTTTAGATAACGAAAGATCAAAATTTTTATTTATTTTTCCAATTGAAAAATTCATAAAATTACAACAGACCATACCAGCATTAATACTGGGCTAAAAGTAGCCCAAATGATGGCGTCGCCCTTTCAAAGTGTGAGTTTAGCCCTTGGGATGGTGATGTCAGCCTTTAAGATGATGTTCCAATTGCATTAAATGATTCCCTAACTACTGTAGATGATGCCCTAGTTGATATGGTTGACTTGGGAATATCCAATGCTTCCTTAGTTGTGCTGAAAATGCAAAAATCTGATGGTTGATGTCCAATTGCAGCCCCTAAATGGAACCACCACAAAAGACTGGAGGGTTTCGTTCTCTAGCTTGAATCCACTAGTGGGTTTTTGTCCTCTAATGTTGAAAGCTGAAGCAAACTACTCAAAACTTCACAAGTTGAAAAGATGAAAGGCAAACTAGAATACTTTCCAGATGAGCCCAATGATTTTTTATAGACACTTTTGAAAAAATAAAATATTATTTTCTATTCTTTTCCCAAAAATATAATGCAAAGCGACTTATGAACCTTTTAAAATAATATTACTTTGTACCTCATGCCTAGTGTCACTTAATAACATCACTTTAGGCCTCCTTTTAAAAACATTTGACTGGACTCCAGCCTTTAATAATAAAATAATATTAAGTTGTCCCTTAAATAAAGTCACTAGAACAACTTAAAATATTAATTTTATTATTTCCTTACCTTATTTGAAAAATAAGACATGACAGTCTGCCCTTCCCAAAGATTGCTTGACCTCAAGTAATGTTGGTTCACCTCATGAATCTAAATGCCAGGATTCCAAACCAATCTTTATGTTTCTTCTATTCCTCGTGATATAACCGGTCTCTGTTGCGCTACTCTGATATGATTAGGAATTAGAAGCCTTGCACCCAATGATGCTTCTCCAACAACTTATATGGGTAAACCCATGATAGTTGAATCATGATTCAACTGTGATTTAGAGAGAGTACTACCAAATGTGACACCCTCCATTTTGTTTGTTGTGATTGATGTTGAAGCTATGTTAGTGATGCCTTGGGGTACTACCTCTTTTTTCATTGAACTATGACCAAGGCATGCTCAAAATCGAAGTCACAAGATTCAAGTTTGAGTTCGAGTTCGAATAAAAATTGGAAAAAAAATTGCCATTAAATTCAAAACATAAAAAAACATAAAAACATATAAATACAATACAAAATAAAATAAAACAAAACAAAATAATATATACAAAGCATAAAATTAAATTAAATTTTTAAAAATAAAACTAATAAAATAATATATACAAAGTATAAAATAAAATAAAATATTTAAAAATAAAACTAATAAAATAATATGCACAGCATAAAATAAAATAAAATATTTAAAAATAAAACTAAGTTTTAAATAACAAATTTAAAATTGAAAACCTAAAATAAAATAAAAGAAATTAAAACAAAACAAAACATAATAAAAGCTTAAAACATAATAACAACTAAACTGAATAATTTAAAACAAAACCTACCTACTTTTGTTCATCGACCATCTGCGTCCAAGCTGTTCCTCCCGCCGTCAACCGTTGACTTTGCTCTACCCTGCTGCCATTGACCCTGCTATTGTTGCCGCTATTGACCATACTGTTGTCGCCGCCGCTGCCGTTGACCCTACTGCCGCCGCCGCCATTGAACTCTCTTGTCCATGTCATTCATGTTCAAGGCTCAAGCCACTACCTTGGCGTCTCGCAAGGCCTACGTCTGTCGTCGTCACGTAGGGCTTCCATCAACTGTCGTCACAAAGTTTTCCTCTACACAGTCTTCTTGCACAAAGCAGGTTTGTCTTCAACTCATAGTCTTTCTCCACATAGATTCACAGTCTTCAACATGCCATTTTCGCTGTCTTTAGAGTTGCAGTCTTCAGGTTCATAGTGATTTGATATGAGCGATGATAACAGTTATAAAGATGATGCCAGGGTTTCCCTACTCCATTTTTGCTACGTGGTTTTTCTGCTTAAAATTTCTTCTGAAACTGACCTTGAACTGCATGATTATTTTAACAAATTTTATTACAATGAAAAAAATTGCCAAATTTTGATTTTCGTGCCAAAAATCAATGAACCTTGTGACTTAGCTCAAAATTATGTTTATTGCTTCTAAATTGTTGTCATAATACTTACCTTGTGTTTCAATGATTCTTACCATGACACTCCAAACTATACCTCCTGGCAAATAACATGGATCGGATTGTATGTGGGTTGTAAAATGGCTATAACAGCCATAAGTTGCTTGAACTTTCTCTCTAAACAGCAATGTGTAGGCTGGAGTATTGAGAAAAACAAATTTAAAGTTGAAACCGCATTCATGTGGGCCCTTGGTTCATGTTTCTTGCAACCAACACTTATCCCAACCATCTAAATTTGGTGACTTCCAACAAGAAAGCCACATTTTTCAAATATCTCATTTGCTGACCACCTTAGGAGTGTAATATTGAGTATATCCAAAACAAACCAAACATTATCATAATGAAGTATCTTACCTAATGATAGACCCTCAGTTGTCTCTATGCATTGACCCAATTTGGATTTGAGCAAATGGATTTTTGTGCCCTTTACTACAAGTTGTCTCCTTATCTCTATCACCATTTTTTGAATACTTTCCATGATGACAAGAATCTTGCAATGACATAGTAGGCAACAATAAATTTTAAATATGACCCTCATTTTCATACCTTAGGCTACAATCAAGGTGCTCACCTTTTGCCAAAATAGGAATTGTTCAATATCTCCATCCTTGTGATTCATAATTCCCAAGTTAGGATCAACATTCTCCGCCATTGCATGCTTATCAACACAACTATCCTGAATTTCGACCATATAGGGCAATGACTCTTTCATCTCATTGAAAATTGTTGCAACAATTCGTGGTTCTTCCGTCTTATGAAGTGAAGAAGGAACTAAGCTAAACTTCATATTGAGGGCCTCAACCCTTTCCTGCATTTTCTTAGATATAGTTAATGCCTCCTCTGCAATTCCAATGACCATATCCCTATCCTTAATCACATGCAAATATTTTGATTTCACTATTTCCAATGTACTCTTTACTCTTTGAAAATCTCCAATAGTGACTGTATGCTCAGTGCTAGCAACGTTTTACCTCACCCATAGTGTTGTTGTTGTTCTTTGCTGGAATTTCAGCACTCTACAAGCGTAGAGTTAGATCTTCAATGAACTTTTTCATACTAGCCAACTCTGTTAGGACTTGCACGTCTTTCTCTTTTCTTACCAACAATTGCAGTTCTTCAATTTTTGTTTGCCCCTGACTGAACTATTGTAATTCAACTAACTTTGATGTTGCTGAATTCTCAACAATTTCTGCTGCATAACACCATTTTTGGTTCTTCCTCTTTGCTCATCATGATGGGAGAATTCTTTCCCTATTGATCACTAGAAGTCCCTCAACTATCAAATATGGTTTCAACTTCCTTGCACACTGTTCAACAACATTTTTAGCTAGTGTATGGGCAACTAGTGAAGCTTCTTGCTCAAGACCAACCAATAATATAGATAATAAATGCTAAGAAATATCATCACTCTTATTCAAAACCAGAGTTGTAATTTTCTGCATTGAAACTACTGTATTTTCTGTATGATTTTTAATGACAGCTACAAAGAAATGTTGAAACATTTCAATAATAAGATCGTCACATTCAAGATCCAACATCACAACACATGACTTGATTTTTGCTATAGTTTATAGAATTGTGACCCCTAGCAAAAGGACTTTTGATGTCATCTAGACTTTGAAAACTATCCACAATCATCTAAAATATCTCCCTCATGGTTTTGTTGTATGGCTTTTCAAGTGCTGTTATTCTTGTAATTTCACTAATACAAGTGATAACTTAAGACTCACATCTGGATCTGGGTGTCTCAAAAGCTTAGGCTTAGCTAAATGAAACATCATTAGATTTACGATCCATTGCATAATCTCATAATCTGACTGCTCTATCATGGATAGACAAATTTTTACTTCCTCCACAATGCTGATGTTCTTTTGAATGAAGCGGCTGCTCCAATTTCTTCCTTGCTCTGTAAAGCTTTATTCTCAAATCATCTTTACTAATTAACTCCATGATTTCACAAGAATTCATTAGATAGCAATTGCAAAATATTTTTCTCACAATCTGGCTAAAAAATTAGCTCTGATACCACTGAAATATCTCAAAAACAAATATTTTAAATAATTCCAGATTTACCGGAATCCTTTAGAATAGAAAATATAATTCTGAATTTTTATTTAAAAACCTTACAATTGAAAATCTAGTGGCTGTGTTTTATTGATAAAACCCTTGCAAATTTATGAGTTTTAATAAATAATTTTGGCCATGAATGAATACTCTAAATAGTAATTTTTGTAGAATTTTAGATTAAAAAAGATCAGAATTTTTATTTATTTTTCCAATTGAAAAATTCAAAAAATTACAACAGGCTATACCAACATTAATACTAAGCCTAAAAGTAGCCCAAATGATGACATCACACTTTTAAAGTGTGACTTCAGCCCTAAGGATGGTGATGTCAGAGCTTGGGATGATGTCTCAGTTGCATCAAATGATGCCCTAGCTACTGTGGATGATGCCCTAGCTGATATGGCTAACCCAAAAATATCCAATGCTTCTTTGGTTGTACTGAAAATGCAAAAATTTGATGGCTAATGCCCAATTGTAGTGCTTAAATGGAACCACCACAGAAGACTGAAGGGTTTTCATCCTCTAGCCTGAATCCACTAGAGGGTTTTCGTCCTCTGATGCTGAAAGTTGAAGCAAACTACTCAAAACTTCACAAGTTGAAAAGATGAATGGCAATATAGAATACTTCCCAAATGAGCCCAATGCCTTTCTTTTATATACACTTTTAGGAAAATAAATTATTATTTTCTATTTTCTCCTTTTCTCAAAAATATAATTCAAAGTGACTTATAATTATAAACCTTTTAAAATAATATCACTTTGTATCCCATGCATATCTTAACTTAATGACATCACTTGAAGCCCCTTTTTAAAAACATTTTACTAGATTTGAACTTTTAATAATAAAATAATATTACGTTGACCTTTTAATAAAGTAAGTCACTGGAACAACTTAAAGTATTAATTTTATTATTTCCTTAGCTTATTCAAAAAAGGAGACATGATAGGGAAATCACTTGTTTTAGCTAATAAAATCTCATACAAACCAATGTTTTAGTTTTGAGGTTACTTACGATTAGGTGTTTTTGAATTCTCTCTATGTCTCCATTTCAAATTTGACACATTTCTGCCCCAAATTTTACATCTGTAGAGCACTACCGGTGTGATAAACAAGGTCTTTGTGGTTTTTCAATCCCATAATTCCACATTCTTGCATCTATTTTGTAGTAGGTATAAAGCCTTCCACCTATATTTTTTATTCTTACAAGTCTCCTAAGTAAGTTTGTAGTGGAAATCAAGACCAAGGTACTTATATTTTTCTACCACTTCTAAAAGGCTTCATTCGTTTTTTTTTTTAATCTTTATTTTCATCAATGAAAAGATCATGACTTTGGTTTTGCTGGTATTCACTTGCATCCCAACCTCTTGACTAAAAAACTCTAGGGCTGTTTAGTGTTATCTCAAATCATCCACATACAAGTGTAGCTTTACTACATAGCTAGTTAAATGAACACCTCTCCACCAAATTTATTTATCCACTCCTCTAGTTTATCTATGTATAGCCCAAACAATGTGGGGGATAATGAAAAACCTTGTTTGTCACCGATGTCGCTTCCAAAACATTTTGACATTCCTTTACTTGTTTTGATTTTTGCTTGAATTTGATCATAGACCCTATGTATCTCCACTTTAAACTCATTCAAAATTCCTAGTTCCTCCATCCTGTTCCAAGATTTGCTTCTAAGCACTATGTCAAATGATTTTTTGAAGTCAATGCAGCAAGATAAAAATTCTTCCCCTTGTTCATCCCATACTTATTCAATTAGGTGCCTAAGAGTGATGCACTAGTCGATTGTGGAGTATTTTGGTTTGAACCCTCATCTTTTTGTTCATTTTCCCCTTTTTTCCTTCCCAACTACTAATTTTGTGCTCTACAATGCTCCCAAATAATTTTCCAAGAATGGTTAATCATGATAGTATGATAGTTTGACGGATTATTGATATCTCTGCTTTTATAGAGAGGAATAATGTCATTGGTTGTCCAATTTATTTAAAATCGTACTTGATTGAAACCAATGAATATGCTTTTGATGAGTGGTGTGAGAGTTGTTAACAAATATGAACGTTCAAAGAATGAAAAGAAATGGAAGGCATACAACACACACACTTGTGTGTCTGTCTTTTTATTAAGCACACAATAAGTTATAGTAGTTCAGAAGGTTGATAACCAACCATTAGTTAATGAAAAATTAATAGCAAATTATGAAATTTTACACCCTTTCTTAATGACTAAACTAGAGACTGCTCCAAGTTTGTCTCAAAATTTTACAAAGAAAATGGGACCAAAGAATTTAGTCATTACATTTATACATTGCTCTTACAATATCAACATGAAATCTGCAGTTTTCTAACATCTTGCTACTTTCCAATGTAGGAGCTTTGGTGTAGACAAAAACCGAGGAAGATAGCCAACAACAAAACAAATTACTTGTCATGTGAACATAAGATGTATCAAGTTGTCCACCAATTCTCTGTAGGGCGATTCATTGACTTGTGATGAATCATCATTCGCTGATAACTTCAGGTCGACTTCCATAGTTTTGAATTTAGAATCTTGGAGATGTTGATCAAGTAAAATATACCAAGCTCATGGACCTTGCTTAAGTTTGTATAGGGATTTAATCATCTTGCAAACCAAATTTTCACTACTAGGTACCCTTAAATCTTCTGGCTGCACCATTTAGATCTTCATGTCCAAACATTCGGTTAGGAAACAAAATTGAGTTGTAATGGAGAGAAGCAATTGAAATGTGGCCATCTTCGTAGGAGTAAAAGACAACTCAGGAGTAGCAGTGGGAGTAAAAACTAATTGCATAGTATAAGAAAAACCATCTCCTCATCAATTCCCGCTTGTTGGGAAAAGCCTTTCGCAACAAGATGAGCCTTGTACATGTCCAAAGTACCAATTTTGTCCACCCATTTGCATCCATTGGGTTGTTTAACTTCCAATTCAAGCACCATACAAAGGTTAGAAGAGAGAGCAAAATGATCATACTTTGTTGAATCAACAACCTTGTTTCTGGTCCTTTGAGTTAGTGCTTTTGATTGAGGCATTTCATCCTCTCACACAACTCCTGTGCTTTTGACTGAAGAATTGCAACCTCATGCACATCCTTTATGGTAGATATTCCCTCCACAACTAGTGCATGTAAGTTGACTGGAGTTGGGTCAACAAACCTATGAAAAACTTCATTCTCGAGTACATCCTGTATGGTGGTTTCCCTCCACACGTGCATTTACGTTGATTGTGGCAGGGCCAACAAGCTTATACAAGCCACCTTGCCTAATACCTAGGGCAATTACTCCATCATGTTTTATGTAAGACACAATACACTATTTCCTAGAGAAATTTATAGCAATATTGGATTGTCCATTAATTGACTAATAGACAAAAGATTTTTATTCATGCCATGAACATACCTAACATTCTTTACTTTGATTTTTATAGCATTATTCAACACTATGCAAATATATCCCATTCCCTCTATTGCACGGGATTCACCATTAGCTGATAAAATTGAATAAGAAAAGTTTTGTACTTGCATTAAATTTGACATACTAGTCCTTACAACATGTGAAATGTCTAGATGTGTCGGAATCAATGAACCAACCGTTGGTAGCACTAGCATTTGAGTATAATGCTGCGAGGGCATCTTCTTCCTTAGAATCCCATTCTTCTTCAATTGCTTTGTTGGAAAAGTTCATACTGTCACTTCCGACTATCCTTTTTGAGATGCCCAACCTTATGATGGCAAAAACACTTCCCCTATTACTTAGAAGATATCAGCAAGGATGCATTTCCACTTTCCCTTCGACTTAGCAACAAATGCATTCTTTGCTAATTATGCCCAACCAAATGATTTGTCTGTATCTGTCAGCGTTCCTTTTGCATCAAATAGGAACTACCCTGATCAAATCTTAGTGTCTGGATTTTAGCTATCAAGTGTAAAGCCTCCAAAAAACATTTATATGGGGGTGTCAAATTGTTTAGAACAAGAGCAACCATGTCGTCATTGTCCACCTTTTTGTTAATGCTACGAGCTGGTATCTGAGATCTTTCATCCAAAGATGTTCTGACAAGGACTCATCCTCAAATATCTTTGTGGAAAATTGCAGATTCTTCAGGTACAAAAATCAGTGTTTCTCCGAAGTTTGATATTTATTTTTCATACTAGTACAAAGCGCACTTGCATTAGTGGCATTTTGGGCCTCAGGAATCATACCATCTAACACAGGGAACTTTAACAACATCGAGGCCTCTTTATGACATTTGTCATAATCAACAATTTTTTTATAGGTCTCGCTTCATTTCCCAGAATGATTATATCACAATCACAATAATTTGCAATTATTAAAATCTTATGACTCCAAACATTATATTTATGCCTAGTTAATTTTTGCACTTCCGATAGAAGCAAGTTTTGAATATTGCCCATTTTTCTCACAATATTTAACCTCCGAGTACTTTGACTCAAAAATCAGTGCAAAAGTAAATACAAAATCTGCGAACTTACAATTTTTTTTACGTGACTATACTGGCAGAGTCAACCTATCATGACTGTTTGGAATTCAACCTCCCAGTTTTCATTCTTCCTTCTCATGCCCTAGCACACCACAAATTGTGATTGGAATTTAGTCTGTACTTAAAACCCTTGTAAAAAATTGTCTGCAAAAATTGCTCAAATTCTGTTGGTCTTGCTGCATTCTAGTTTTGCACCTGCCACAACTTGTCATGACCCCTCACAACCCTTACAATTTCTGCACATAGGGACTTTAACAATTGTGTTTTGTTCTCAAAAAATGTGACTCGTTATTTGTCCTCATGCAAAACGTCTAGTCTTTTACCATGCCCTAGATGTGCAATAAAATATCGATTTTTCTGCTGCTTTTTTCTGACATTTTTTCTTTCATTGCCCTAGATGTCTTCAATGGTCGTTGATCTTCACATTGCTATAAATCACGACTAGTTTGTTTTTTCTCCTTTCCTTCTTCCCACGTGAAGTCTTCACATGATTGGAAATTGCAATTTTTCATTGGGTTTATTGTTTCCTTTCACCATCGTTCTGGTTTGTCTGCATGATTTTTCTTCTTTTGATTCGACACAAAATACGTCTTCCTCCTATCACAATGTCTGTAATATCCCAAATCGGAATATTATGTGTTAATTTGGATTTCTCAGAATTCCTTTTTAAAGTTCGAAATAATAATATTCAATGAATATATAATTATGTTCTTACTAACAAGATAATAAATTTATATAACAAATAATGTTGTATAATGATCAAATGTGCAATGTGGAATTCTGGTTATAAATATTCTAATAGAGAACTCTCAAAGGGTTTCGTTCTTGAGGGGTTGATATCAAGGGTTTTCGTTCTTTTATCTAATAAATGAGGGGTTTTGTCTTCAATATAAAAGAAGAGGCCGTTGCCTAAACTTTAGATAAGGGAATGAATGTCAAATCTAAATATATATCCTTTTCCTTCACCAAGTTCTTATAAATACCCTTAATAGCTTTGCATCAAATGATGTGTCTTCTTTTCAAAGTGATGTGTTTTTTCATCAAATGGGATGACTTGCATTAATATAACTTCTATTCCTTGCATTAAATGTGGCACCCCTTCCCATACGGACAATTTATTTAATTTGGTTGCTGCTGTAGTTAATTTAATTGTTGGTTTAGGTGATTCCATTGGTGATTTATTTACATTAATGCAGTTCATGTTTATAGTCTCCTTTGTATTTGGGGATATTACAAACCTCCCTTCTTTAGATTGCTTGTCTTCAAGCAATTTTAAACTCGATAGTACACTCCACAATAAACTATAATCTGCGTCTAGCTTAGATGTTTCTTTCCCCATCCTTGCAGAACTGATTGCATTATTATGAGTTCTCTTTTGCAAGGGATTATTACAACTGCTCTTTCCCAGATCCCACAACTTTTTGCCATTATAACCATTGTTGTAATTATTAATGAGCTCTTGGCTGAGCATGAGGATCCTAGGACCTTCACGTACTCCAAATTGATCATTTCTTGGGCTGCTAATGCCCTATTCAAGCTCATTTGTCACCAAATCTGCCATTAAAATCTCCATTAATGACTACCTCTACTGTCCATGAAGACATATTTTCTTGGTGCTATTATGGAGACCAAGCAATGGTTCATCTTTGATAAAATATTCATACCTGATTTCATTGCGATAATAGGGCAAATTTATGGTTGTCATAAAATGATTCCAACGTTTGTTTGATTGTTTAAGTTCAAGAACCATTGCCTGCAACTCGGGCTCAGAGAATTCTTTGAGTGCTGTTTTTTTAACACTGAATAGTTTACTTCCATCGATTGCTCCTGCAACTCAAGGTTGTTGCCTAAATCATTGTCAACCATCCAAATTTTATGCTCCTTTGGTAGCTACTCCGTGATGACTTGTTTGACCAAATTTCGTTGTCATTCATCTTCCTCTGGTACACATTTCCCATATAAACGACAAAAATCAATGAATGTCAATTCAGCCCTTATCATAGGATCAAGATTCAAATATTTATTGTGACATGCATTAATATCATTGAAAATCAACTCGTCCTCATCTTCCTGTATTGGTTCATCTTGTTGAAGGAATGTGGACATGTTGGGCGTAATAAGTCCTTGATGGGAGTCCTTCACAATTGTTATTAAATGTATAACCTGTTGTGCTTGTGATGATCTTCCCTCACCATTAGAATTCTGAGTTAGCGAGTTATTCGACTGCTGAATTTATTGAACTAATTGTGACATCAACGTATATACTTGAATTTGCTTTGGGCCCACTGGTCAAACTGTACATCATTTATGTTGTTTATGTTGACCTTATGATTTGAATGCATAAAGGTTATCGAAACCCTCAGGTTGATAGGATGAAAATCTTTGATACCATTGTAATATCCCAAATCGTAATATTAGACGTTAATTTGGATTTCTCGGAATTCCTTTTTAAAGTTAGAAATAATAATATTCAACGAATATAGAATTATGTTTTGATTAACAAGATAATAAATTTTTGTTGGGCCCCTAACTCGTTACTAAGTATTCACGCCAAAATGACTTCCACCTAGGCACGGGAAGATAATTTTGTCAAGAGGGTAGCCTTGGGGTTTTGTAGTCAGCTGGAGGTTGCAATGCAAATCTTGCATCAGCTGGCAGATGGCTAACCATCTTCCGTATTTTTAGGGCATCATCGAAGATATGAAGAGATGTGGTAGGTGCAACATGGAGTTCGCAGTCATGGAGCCGACGGTTATGATGACAGAGATCTAGCTCAACACGCAGCGTGCAACTTCCACACTGGCAAAGATGCTCCGAAAAGCTTATTTAAGGAGCTCGAGCTAGAAGAGTCAAAAGAGATGAAGAATTGTAGCGGAGCTCTGGTGAAATGAATTTACTCTGCATACATTTCTCCAGCTGCCATTAAGGCTTTAGAAACAATGTGGAGGCCACTTGGCTCTGATTGTATGCGCCCAAGCTCGTCTGTGAGCCTCTGGGTTAATGTTATGATATGAATATGAACTCTGTTATGAACTTTGATCAATGATTAATGTTGTCGTGTTAAATGAGTTGTGTTTGGTTTTACATATCTTATAGTATTGCCAATGAGATGCGTATGTTTGTAATGTCATACTTTCAATTGAATTATGCTAATTAGGGTTCATACATATTACTAGTTCACAGCTTTAGTGGAGTCCCTGTAATGAATCGTGACATCATCATCAGTTTGCCTAAAGAATGAATATAGATCCTGCACCTGTGACCCAATCCTGGTTTAAATTGCATGTCTAGTATGAGTAAATTGAGTAAAAGCAGTCGTACGACCCTTTAAGTGCCTAGATGACCCCAGGTTTAATCCAAGAAAGGCTTGCGCCTATGGATCTGCCTTAAGTTTTTGTTGAATTGCTTAAGTCCTCTAATTGAAGCCTCGTGCCATAGCACAACTAGCCCAACGTGGGCCCCCATTCCTTCTCAGCTGCGCTTCGGGTGAGCGCATAAGCCCTGTGCCTTATGTGAATTGATGCCAGCACAATCGAGTGTTTAAATGTTGAGTGCAAAGGGAACATCCCATGCTTGCGCCTAGTTGTAGTAAACCAAGAACTAACTAGACTTTTCACAACATTTTGGTTTTGTTGCCGGGACCCTTGTTGAATTTTGTTGCTGCGATGGTGTGACAAAATGATGTACCGACTTTCTCTCAAAAACATCGAGAGCTGGCTGCAACAGGTGGAAGATAGTTGTGCCTTGAAGCATCCAACCTGTAAAGGACAAAAGCCAAGATAATGGGTTCAGGACAACCTATATGATGCTTTATACGAGGTCTTTTTCTGTGAGTTCCCTAAGCATGTGTACAGGTGGTTGGCTGCATATTCAACCCACAAAAGACGCAGCTATGGATGACGCTATGAGTGGACAAAGGAGCATCTAGAGAGGCTTGAGACCCTGGATGTTACTTGGACTAGAGCGATGGATAAATGGTGGCAAGGAGCCTAAATAGCTATGTACTTGAGTTCACAGTCTCAACATATTCGTGCCCTGAGGAAGCGGAGTACTAGTTTTTGCGTGACCTTAGAGGCACGTTTGTGAAGGAGTTTGACACAGAGCTCAAAAAGCTAATGGTTGATTATGGTTTTGAAACTTTGGGGATGGAAGGCTAAAATCCTTTCGCGTATGAGCTGTGCAAAGGGGGAGAAGGGGATGTGTAGGTGAGGTGTAATGGAATGGGACGAGCAAATTGACACCCGAGAGCTCAGAAGACAGACCTATAATAAGAGACGGTGCCGATTGATGGACGATTTGGAACTTGGAAGTGCCGAGAGGACCCATAGTGAACGGGAAGGGCATGGGGAAGGATCTCTTGAAAGACAGTGGTGCGAAGATGAAAGGTATAATGAAGCGATGGACCAAGATCAACACTTGACAGGTGTGGAATTCGTTGAGTTCCTACAAGATTTGTGATTATAGATGCGCTTGACAAGCCTACCCCCTTTGAACCTGCGACGCATGCTCAGGCGGTGGATACCCCACTTGAAGAAAGTACAAAAGTGCTTGTTGATCTTGCTAATGCCTCAGACCTTAGATGTTTTGCAAATTTGGATTGTAACTTTGTGATTGAACAGATTATTCCATACAAGGAGGTGAGTGCAACTACCTATAGACCATTGGGTGCTAGCTCGCCACAACAAAACTTAAATGCGAGGATTCCAACTCAGTCGATGTCAGTAGCACAAGGTGGGCAACAACACGCAAGAAGTGGTCCAGCGGCACAAGCAAGTAGCACAACACCAACAACATCAACTGCGCGTGCATTAACCATGGGACCAACGCGTAACCTCATGGCTGGAGGCATTGGAGGACCGCTGCCAAGACAGGCGCCGGGGGGACAAGCGCCTCAAGTACCAACTGTCACCCCGCAATAGATCTACTATGAAATGACTATGCACCTGCCAAAGTATTGCGGCGTGGAAAATGCTGTAGAACATTTGCGGAAATGCGAACTACAGTGGCACGCACGAGGCATAACCCAGTCAGAGCGAAAGGCTACTAAGTTTGCGACCACTTTACTTGATCGTGCCCACATCTGGTACAAAAAATTTGATCCTAACCAGGGCATGGTTGACTATGATACCTTGAAGGATGCATTCCTGAAGGAATTTGACATTCCGGAGTTTGAACAATAGAGCATCACTGCGCTAAAAGAAACCCAAGGATTCTCAGATAGTGTGCGCTTGTACAATGCAAGGTTCAAAACTCTCTTATCAAAGCTCCCATATGATAGTCGCCCTTCCTAGCATGCGCAGTGGTTCATTGGGGGGTTGCTCATGCCATTTCGAAGAGTGCTTTCCATGAAGACTTTTACCAATCCTCGAGAAGCGCTTGAAGCCACGCTCAGAGCCAAGGCAGTCGGAAGTGTAGACATCGAGATCAACCCATTTATGGACGTGCAGATTGCATCTATGGCCTCCCAACTCCAAAAGCTTACCGTTAGCTCGTCGCATGATGTTTGAAGTGGGCTATGGTGCACCGATTGCAAAGTAGAAGGCCATAATAGAACTAACTGCCCATAGAGGAATGTGTGCACTCTGCTTCTAAGTTGCGAAGTTTGTTGAGAAGCGCATGATGTCCGAAACTAGCCTTTGTTGCAACACACTAGCCAAGTCAACACAACCATCTATTGTCGGTTGTGTGACACCTACACCCATACTACTGTTGATTGCCAGGGGATTGACGAAATGCACGAAAACATGGAAAGAGGCGTGCGACAGGCTAAAACAATAGTCGGAGGACAAGCAAACCAAGGGAATGATGGCTACGACCAACAAAATATAGGCTTCGGGATGCAGCGAGGCATCAGAGGGCGAGGTGGAGGGCGCAGTGGTGGAAGGTTCCCATCGCGCTCATGTTATAAATGTGGCTCAATAGAGCATTACCAACACGACTACCCTACACATCCCACGTGTGGGTATTGTTGAGGGCCCCATAAGGTTGAAGAATGCCTTGACCTATACAAAAAGTTGACCGAAGGCAGGCTTAGCGCAGATAAGTGCGTAGGAATGATCAGGTGCAAGCAAAAGACAAAAAAATGCACCCCAAAGGCACCACCTACATGCACAGAGGCAGTCAAGGTACAAGAAACTACTTGTAGTGGATTCACCACTTAGTTGACGGTTGCGCCAATACCTGAGTTACGCCTCAAATATGGGGATAAAGGTTGAAATGAGCACATAATGCGCCCTAAACCAAAAGTTGTGCCGTACCCATAGCCAACGTGCCAAAAAGACGTATTACAACAGGCTATGAGTGTAATCCAAACCCTGCAAGGGGAGCTCTAATTAGTGCGAGACCTAGAAGCACAAGCTGTCACCTCTCGTAAGAAGCAGGATAGCTAGGAAGCCGAAGTACAAGAATTAACTGAGATCCTGCGCCTCCTGCAAACAGAGGGAATGTTGCCCCTATTGAAGAACTTGATCTTGGAGCATGCAGGTCAAAAGCAAGTGAGGTCGCCGCGCCATGCATGGAGAGGCTGTGAGAAGTCCGACATACACAAAATGCTGAATATGAACAAGAACACCTGGTGGATGCCACTATTGACAGATGGTTTGTCTGTGAGGTTCTTGTAGACCCTGGCGTCGAGCTTAACATCTTGACCAAGAATACCTAGGAGAAAATGGGTAGACCGGCCTTGAGACCTTCACCTCATGTACTCTTCATGGCCAATAAGACTCGGGCTAGCCTTTTGGAATTCTGAAGAGCATAGTTGTAGATATCATGGGCGTCGAATTCTGCACTGACTTTGAAGTTATAGAGTTAGAAGAGCAGGGCAACTACCCGACGCTTTTAGGAAGGCCATGGTGTTATGCAAACTATGCAGATATGCGCTTCAAAAGGCGCTACATGACATTTGAGAATGGCAAGGAGAGGGTAGTTATACCTCTCTCAAATGACCAAGGACCCCCGCCCCCCCCCCCCCCCCCCCATGTCGAGAGCATGGACATCGAGGATGAGATTAACCATATCTATAACATCACAGCATAAGGCACTGAGACTCTAGACCCAAATGATCAAGGAATCCTCTCTTGGAAAGATGGACAATCAGCGTCAGACACCACAGATGTTTTTTGTGACTGATGGGTCGAGGAAGCATATGAAACCACTGGTCGACTGTGCTACTTGGTGCGCGTAAAGGCGCCAAAACCAGTAAAGAGAGGCTGGATATAGATTGATCGCACTCCTAAAAGATGGGTCCCTTGTGCCAAGAGAAGGGGAAAAAGAGTGTTTCGCCTTAGTAAGGGCAAACTTGTTGCGCTCCCAATATACGAAGGAAGTAATCCTGTGTTGCAGGGATACGCCCCTCGGCCCGACGCCTCCTGTTCGGAGATGCCTCCGGCACGGGGACATCCCGGGTAATCTCGGAGGCGTCCTGGAGGCGCCCGCTGGCGTGTCGGAAACGTCCGGCACGCCAACGGGCACCTCCGGGAGTACCCGGGACGTTTTCGGCGCGTACCCGAGGGATTCCGGCAGAAAAATGGTGAATTTAAAAATAAAAAAAAACCTCAGAAAATCCTTAAAAAAAAAAACTCTAAAAACTAAGCAACCCTAAATGTAAATCCAGTTCGAACCCAACTGTATAGAAATAAAATAAACATTCAAGTATAAGAGGACATCTAGGTTCTTATACTTTAAGTTATATTTTATTTATATACTTTCAGGATGTTTGAGAGGGGTTTCGGACTGCTAGGAGCTATAATGCAAATTCTAGGTTTTGGAGGATCCTGTGATATTTCAGAGTTAGTCAGATTCCAGGGTTTCAAACTTAGCCATATTTCAGGGTTTCAAGATTTCAAGGAGACATCATAGGAGGTATGAAGGTTGCATGAAGGGATGTATGCGTGATAGAATAGTATGAGAATATCTCTGGCAAAGTGCCACAAGCCGATCCCACCCCATTCCCTGTGCACCCCTTAAGGCATGCACTCGTGAGATTCAATGCACCGATGAGCCCTTGTGAGAGAAAGTGTCAGTAAATGATAAAGTTGAAAAATAATGGGAGTGGCATTCATGATTTTGTGGACAATCGAGATGATTTATTCTAGATTTGAATGTACATCTTGTCTTTGAAGAAATGAATGAATGAATATTATATATTTTTAAGTGTTTTATCATTTATAGACAAATATTTTCACACTATGTAGTTTCAAGTGTTTTACTAAAAAAATGAGTAATATATATATATATATATATATATATATATATATATATATATACACAGAGGTACCCACGACGTATCCAAATCAAGGTTTTTGAAAAATGACGTACCCGCGTACCCGAGACGTCCCCGTATCCGTATCCGTACCCGTACCCAAACAACATAGAAGTAATCCTGTGGAGGACTACGTCCATGACCTTGAGTCGTGTGTCCCAAAAGAGGTGGATAGAATGGGTGCACTAGCGTACACATATAAGAGCACTGTCGTGCGTTGGTGGGAAGCGCAGAAATCTAGCTTGCCAACTTCGCAAGATGTGAAGACAACCATTTGCACTAGATTCGGAAAAAGCAACGAAGACCTGGACATTTCAGCCTACTCTGGAGACTCTGACCCAATAGTGCATGTACGCCTTTGCAAAGAAACGTGGACTCTCTGCGGTGAAAACGCCTCAAGACATTTATGGGTGCACGCCTTCTACCGAACCTTAAAGACTTGGGTGCGGGCTTGGTACGTAGTCAATGAGACACGCCACGAAATAGCAGATTGGGATGCCCTTACGGAGTGGTTTGTCATACCTTCTCCTTTTCTTCGCAAAATCTCGAACTGATTGAACCATTACAGGTGGTTCGAAGGTTAGTGTTTGAAGACACTGCTATATTGGAAGAGCACCTAAAAGACATGTTCGGCGAAAAAAGGTTAGCACTTCCAACCTTCTTCACAGAGCAACCTTTGAACAATGACTCTAGTGATGACACATGGAAGGCGCACAATTGGAAGAATTTGACAAGGAAAAGGAAGTTAGTATGCCAAGTTGAGGATAGCACCCTAGAAGAGGAAGACCCTACCCATCTTCGAGTAGAAACAACCAAGGGTAGTAGACAAGTTGAGGATTCCCACCAAGAGAAGCATGAATCCTACTGGGCGCCATTAAAAACTACCAAGGTAGACATTAGTTCAGAGGGGGAACCTAAAATTGCCTCTTTGGGCACCTATTGGTCTGACATGGAACTGACGCATATTGTGGATCTCCTGAAGGAATTCCAAGACTTGTTCCCACTGAACTACAAGGATATGAAAGGCGTACACCCATCCCTTGGGAAGATGAGCATCAAACTAGGTGACGGCGCAAGACCCATCAAAAAGTGGCCTTACAGGATGAACCCAAACCTTCGTGCCAAGGTCAAGACTGAGATCGATGGCATGCTAGCCGTAGATGTCATCTACCCCATGCAGGAATCCGAATGTGTTAGCCCCATGGTCATTAGCATAAAAATTGATGGGCGCATTCGTATTTGTGTTGACTATAGACTGTTGAACGCTGCCTGCATGACCGACCCTTTTCCAACGCCGTTCATTGATGAAGTTTTGGATGGTGTTGCAGGTTGCGAGATATACACATTTACTAATGGGTTCTCAGGATACCATCAAGTTCAGATCGAGGAGGACAAGCCCAAAACCACCTTTGTGACCGAATGGGGTTGTTTCACATATAACGTGATGCCCTTTGGGTTGAAGAATGTGCCAACCGTGTTCTCCCGAGTGGTGATCACCGCATTCAAAGACTTCATTCACAAGTTCCTCCAAGTATACTTAGACGATTGGACAGTGTATGGGTTGGTGAAGGATCACTATGACAATTTGTGCCTAATGTTTGAAAGGTGCAGGGAGTTGCAAATTTCTTTGAATCTCAAAAAGTGTCTTCACAATGCCGTTTGGCACTTTGCTCGGGCACATCATCTGCAAGGATGGTCTGCTTGTTGATCCGACCAAGATTACAATCATCCTTCAACTTCAAATGCCATCAACACAGAAAGACGTTCGAGCCTTTCTTGGGCATTGCGGGTATTACTAAAAGTTCATAAGGAACTATGCCAAGATTGCGGTGCCGCTAGAAGAACTCTTGCGGAAGGATGGCCCATTCTATTGGGGCACAGTGCAAGAAGATGCCTTCGAGACCCTGAAGCTCAAACTAGCAAGTGCACCAATATTGCAATTTCCCGACTGGGCAACTCCCTTCCATGTCCATGTCGATGCCTCTGATACTGCAATCGGCACCATTCTCGCATCATCTGCAAGGATGGTCTGCTTGTAGATCCGACCAAGATTACAATCATCCTTCAGCTTCAAATGCCATCAATGCAGAAAGACGTTCGAGCCTTTCTTGGGCATTGCAGGTATTACTAAAAGTTCATAAGGAACTATGCCAAGATTGCGGCGCCACTAGAACTCTTGCGGAAGGATGGCCCATTCTATTGGGGCGCAGTGCAGGTAGATGCTTTAGAGACCCTGAAGCTCAAACTAGCAAGTGCACCAATATTGCAATTTCCCGATTGGGCAACTCCCTTCCATGTCCACATCGATGCCTCTGGTACCGCAATCGACACCATTCTCGCACAACCAGGCTAAGGGAAAATGGATCATCCTATTTCTCTCACAAGAAGAAAACTAACGAAGGCAACACAAAACTACACCACAACTGAGCGCAAGGCGCTTGCCATGGTCTATGCCGTATTGAAGTTTCGACAATATTTGTTGGAGAACCCCTTCATCTTCTTCACTGATCACGAGGCCCTTAAGTACTTGGCGAACAAGCCCATTTTGCACGGGTGCATTTGTTGATGGATTGTTTTGTTTCAAGAATTCCAATTTGCTGTGGTAGTGAAGCCCGATAAACAAAACTCAGGGCCAGACCATCTGTCCCACATCAACTCTGACGATGCAACAATGCCAATTGAAGATGATATGCTTGACGCACAACTTTATAGGGTCCAACACGTCCCAAAAGACTTGGCAGAGATTGCCGCATTTCTGACCTCCGGATCTATGCCTCAGACAATGACAACTAAGGAGAAGCAGCAACTCGCGGTTCGCATTGCCCCTTTTCAACTCATTGGCAGGGAATTGTACAAGTTTAGCCATGACGAAATCATGTGTTGATGTGTCCTAGAGCATGAACGGGACTCAGTAGTGCAAAAGGCACATGAGGGAATTGTTGGAGACCATTGTGTTGGAGACACCATGGCGCGAAAAGTGCTACAATCAGGTTTGTGGTGGCCAATTTTATTTCATGACGCAAAAGAATACACCAAAACATATGACGTCTGCCAGCACACTGGGAAACCAAACCACCGGGATGAGATGCCCCTCATTCCCATCCTTGCCCAAATGCCATTTGAAAAATAGGCCATTTATTTTGTTAGGCCGATTACTCCCATTGCAAGGCGCACAGGGAATGATACATTTTGGCTGCCACAGATTACTTCACCCAGTGGGCCGAAGCAGCGCCAACCAAAGACTGTACAGCCGCAATAGTAGCAAGATTCATTTGGGAGAATATTATCAGTAGATATGGTTTTCCGCTTAGCTTGACTAGCGATCGTAGCACGCAATTCATCAACGAAACCGTTCAGATCCTACTGTTTGAATATATGGTGGTGCACCATAAAACGACACCCTACCACCCCCAAGCTAATGGCACCGCAGAGACATTCAATAAAAGATTGGGTATGTGCCTCACAAAAATATGCGACGTTGGTTGCAAGGATTGGGATGACTATGTGTCCGCAATATTATGGGCTTATCGCACAACATACAAGTGCCTGAACAAGGCTAAAACATTCCAACTAGTGTTTGGCACAAAAGCTGTTTTATCTATGGAATTCCTAGTGCCCTCACTGCGCATCGCACATATTGGTCGATTGGATGACCAAGAGTCTTTAAGCACACGCTTGGAAGATTTGGAGGGGTTGGATGAGACATGCGCACAAACACGGTGGAGCCAGCAGACAAAAAAGGCGCACCAAAAGGTATGGCATGATAAGCACATCAAGAGCAAGGTATTTTTCAAAATGTGCATTGGTCTTGTTATACGACTCTAAGTACCTAAGGCACCCAGGCAAGTTATAGATCAGGTGGATGAGACCTTATGTCATCCACAGTATATTGGAGACTGGCACGCATGCAAGCTGTGCACGTTGACTGGTGAAATGCTCTCTGGGTTTTTCAACGGCAACAAATTGAAGGCATACCATCACTAGGTTGGTGCTTGTGCCATCTAACACCGGCTTTCTGGTCAAAAGCCGGTAACTTTGTCATATGACCATAATAAAATTGGCGCAATCCAAATCTTTTCCTTATGTTTAGTTCTTTTATGTTGTCTGAATAAGCGTGGCACTTTCAGGCCCGCAGGAGAAATTTTTTGGTGCTTACACGTATAAATCCAGTCCGGTGAGTCGAGCACAGTTGCTTTTTAAGCGTCTGAGGTTAGACACCTAAGTTTTTGGGTGCGTGAAGTTTGCCAGGTTCACAAAACTGTAAGTATGAGTTGACGAAGGGAGGACTAGCGCAAGGATTTGTATGGGGTAGGGAATGCAGAAGCAAGAGACATGAAAATGCAAAGGAATCGACCAAAAAAGAGAGGCACGCTTGCAAGGAAGCGCAACAGGCGATGGAACCTAGGAGGCCGAATCGTGCACATGTGAAGTGTTGCGCCTAGGTTACCATAAGAATGGCGAAGGTCGTGCCAAGTTGAACAAAGCGCAAGATAATGACCATCGTGATAGCTGGCACCCACCCAACAGTAGGCGGAAAGTGACCGTTTGAATCACTTGTCACTTCACCAAAGAAACCGTTAGCAGAGTTAATGCTACGACGGTAGAAGAACAAAGATCTGCAATAAATGAGCAGTTGGTGGCAGATTTTAGTGGATTTCGTAGGTTTATCAGATTTCTGTTGACCATTTTGGTCCTGCAGGCCAAAATCAGTCTCCTTCCTTCCCTACCACTCTGAACCTCAGTCTAGTCATGCACCCACCTTTTGCAAAATCTCCTTTTCTTTGCAATAAGCCCTGTTCTTATAGAACATTGAAAAATCTAAGGCCCTGCAGGGTTCGGTTCAGTATGGAGCTTTTCGCTTTGAGCAAATGCCTTAGACAAATAAGAGTCTCTTACAAAGCTCCGAAGGTTAAACAGCCCTTGCGGAGGGCAGATGATGAGCAAGATGGGCCATTGCAAAAGATCCAAAGGGTAACTTTGGACTTGATTTACCCTTGCGGAGGGTAGCTGGTCAAAAGGCCGAAAGGTGAGTTCCTTCGAGAAGAAAGGCCAAGGCAAAGAATTCCTTCGGACTTTCTGTTCGAAAGAAATTCTTAAGGAAATAGCAAAGGATTTCTTCGGACAAAATGTCCGAAGAAAATCCATGAAGTGAACAAGGCAAAAGGAAGATAGCCAAGGACAAAAGTTGATTTTCTTCAGGCAAAATGCCTGAAGGAATTCCTTCGGACATTTTGTCCGAAGAAATTCACAAAGCAAAGACTGTCGTTTGGAAGGAAAATTCTGCGGAAGAATTCACAAGGCAAATCTTTCGGACAAAAAGTCCGAAAGAATTCTTTCGGACTTTTTGCCCGAAGGAATTTGCCCAAAGAAAAGAGTCGACCGAAAGAACAAGCAAGGAAACAAACAAGGAATGCTTTCGGAAAATTCCCGCGGCAAAGTGAACAGAGCGAATTCTTTTGGACAAAAAGTCCGAAGGAATTCACCCGGTGGAAAAGCCCGACAAAAAGTAGCAAGCGGGAAAGACAAAGGAAAGATTTCTTTCGGACATTTTGTCTGAAGGATTTGAAGAACAAGGCCACCCGAAGGACCCCGAAGGGAAAGTACCCTTGTGGGGGACTCTCGGCAAAAATGAAGGGACATTTCTCCAAGCCCCGACGGGACACCTTCCCTTCGGGAGAGATAAAAGACAAAGGCCCGGACAAAGTCTTTTCCAAAAAGGGCCGAATGAAAGAGAGCCAAAGAAATCGTCAAAGGGGGTGACGGGCCCGAAGACGTCAAAGTTGAGGCAGTGAAATAGCCTTTGATTTTGAAAAGCTTAAGGATAGGCCGCAAGTGAACTCAGCAATCCGCCGAGAAGATAGCCCCGAGGGCTCGGATTGCCGGAAGGAGTCAAGAGAGGAAAAGACAAGGCTAGGAAGAGACAAAATTATGGATATGGACAAAACAGCCCAGATGGCAAAAGAAGGTGTTGGCACAAGGAGTTATTCCAGCGGTTGACACAGTCTCTGCCAAGTGGTCATCAAGGAGCGCGAACAGTGAAGACGCGGCCTGTTTTTTCACACTTTGCATTGATGAGCAGACAAACCGCGTGAATATCTTGAAGGAGCGGTCTTGTTTGCAGAAAAAGAGGCGCGGTTCATGCTTTCACATTAATGTTTGAACGCCAAAGTCAAGACTGACAGCCGACACAACATCCTTTTTCAGCGGCTTCCTCTTCCCAACGCTCTCAACGCACATGGGCCAACTTGTAAAAAGGCGACAAAGTCTTTTCCAAAGGGGCGCCTTTACTTCCTCTTTCTCTATATATATTGTAATGAGAAAGGAAATCTTTCATGTTGTAAGGCGGAGCCTTGCCAATTTTCACCTGGAATCAATAGGATACGCATTTTTACCTCTATTTTGGTTGGATATATCTCTGAGTGTGTCTGAGTGTTAATCTTGTGTTCAGTCATTGTTCCATGATGCTTTTACAGGCTTGATACCAGCACACCTGGTATAGACAAAGCGCCATTCTTGCAGATAGCAAAAAGAATTGTATCTGGAGCGCAGATATAGGAGAGGGTTATTAGACAGTGTGCCTTCCTACAACACCTGTGGTAAGTTCATCTTCTATGTGTCTTCATTAAGCCTTTCTGTTAAGTTCTCTGCAGTCTGGTCCTTTTACCAGATAAAGTGTATGTATGTGTTCTTATGTTTCAAAGTGTGAGTATGAGTAGATCGAACTTTTTTTGGTGCATCACCCTCTTAGTGTAGGTTCTGTTTCAGTATCTTTCTCTCTTTTCAACACGCCCGCTCCCCTCCCCCATTATATATATATTAGCAATTGTGATAGAATAAATTAGAGATGCATCAAAGGGAGCTAGCCCTTATCTAGAGACTCTCCCCTCAGTTTTGCTAGACCCACATGCAAGAGAGGAGTTTCCATTGTGCCGCGTGGAAGACAGGAGCTCAGCCTCCTGTCAAGGGTGCAATCCACAGCGTCAACAATTTCAAGAATCTAAACGCCGCCAACCATCAATGTGGTAGCTGAGAACAACATATAAAAGGGCAGATGGCAAAGGAAGAAAGGTTACTGACATTTTTAAGAGTTCAAAACACACCTAGAAGTCGAAGCCATTAAAACCAAAAGATGCTACCAGAGAGAACTTCCCCCGCCAGACCCCCAAGCGAGAACGAAAGACCACAAAGAAGATTGCGTTCTGCCTAGAGGAAAAAAGGAGGCAAGTGGAGAGAAGTTGGCAGAGAAACAGGGGAGCAGGATTTTAGCAGAACGACCAAGCTGCCATTAACGGGGCAGGAAGCTTGATAGCCGAGCATGCAGTCACATTTCCCACGACTGTGAAGCATGTCAGGTACAATTTCGAGCTTCGATAGAATCAACCAGTAGTGCTTCAACAGTAGCTGTTTTAGGATGGGCAAGAAATGGCTAAGCACAGGTCCACCATAGGTGCAAAAAGATGCAAAGAAAGCGCGGGCGGTGAGGGAAGCAACCGCCGCGAAATTAGAGGCGTAGATGGTGGGAGGAGTGAGCGTCACAGAGATAGATCTAGTCGGGATCGCAAAGCTTGTTGACAGAGAGATGGAATACCCACCAAACTTCATGGTGGGGGAGAAGTGGGTGTCCTTTGTGCATATGTGCAAGCTTAAGGACTATAACCACAAGACAGACAACTTGCAAGAATTAAACAAGGACTGGATGATAAACATTGAGAAGAAGACCAAGGTAGGTGCCATGCTCTTCGATGTCTCCATTAGAGACAAATTGCAAATCATGGGCGCCACACAACTGTTCGAACTGGCGAGCTTCGGCAACTCGGAAGACTTGGTGTATTTCCTCCTCTCGTGAGTACATGGCGATCGATTCTTCTTTGCTGGATGGTGCATGAGGATTCATGTAAACCTCATTAGTAGAATCATAGGGCTACCTGGCGCAGGGGCAGACATAAGAGAGATGATGGAGGATGAGGCAGAGGTAGAAAGGGTCACAAAGCTTTTGGGCTACTACAAGTCAGGGTTTGCGTTCCCCATCAAAGACATCTAAGACCCCGACACAAGGGCAACAACACACCTTTTTAGTGCCAAACTTTGCCCTGGTAGTCTAATATCAGTAAGACCTCCCTGTGCATTGTCCACCACATGGCGCAAGGAGTGAGATTCAACATCTCCAAGTTCATTGTAGAGGAGATAGTCAAGAATACACAAGAGTGCCATCGAGCACGCGAGACCTTTCGGTGGGGGTACACGCTGATCCTTATAGTAATGGAGGGGGTAGGAGTGTCGAATGGCAATGACAACCACCTATGGGTGTTCCACCCAGCCACGAGTCCCCTACGATGAAGTACCAGAACTTCATCTGACCACCCAGCTTCTCGCAGAAATATAAGACTAGGGTGCAAGGGTGGTTTGAGAGGTATATAGAAGCCTTTGGGAAGGAGTGGCACATCCCACAAGAACTCCCCCAACAACTGGTGGGAGCGACAACCTTTGCTGTGATGCAACACTGCTGTGTGGTGCATCTAGTGCTCACAAATGGGAATTTGTCAGGGTGGCTTCGGTTAACTTACCCATTCTCAGCCAAGTACTTCATAGCGGCGGTAAGGAGAATCCCCAATGCGCAACAACTTGAGATCCAAGTCATGGCCGTGGACCACGACAAAAGCATGATGCGGTGCCAATTTGTGCACCTCGGAGCCAAGGCCACCAAAGATGAGGAAGACGACAGTGACAATTTGGACATCCATCCCCTCCAAAGGGTAATAATAAATGGGAGGATCTTTAACCTGTACTATGAGATGAAGCTACGCAAGAAGGGCGGAGATCCTGGAAAGTATGATGATCGCCCCCTCCTAGTCGGCGATGAAGGGAAGGTTGCACCAAAGCTACAGGCGAAGACACTCCAAAGGAAACGAGGTGAGAAGTTAGAAGAGATCACGGAGGGCATACAATTGAAAATTGTCTCCAAAGAACCAATTGCACCCCCCGCTCCAAAGAAGCACGTGACCTTCATGCAAGGGGGTGCTTCTTCCAGCAAGAAGCCAAAGAAAAAGACTAAGGGACCTATAGTGTTCCCTACTATAACTCTTGCAGATATGGAGAGAGAGGCGACCCTCGCGCCCATAATAAAAGAGGAAATTGAAGAAGATCGAGCAGGGACCTATATCCTACAGATAGGAGACAAGGAGCTCAATGCCAAAAATGTGCAGAAAGCCCTGCAACGCGGCGTGACCACCGTGCTACAAGTAATAGAAGAAATAGTGAGCCTCACATCCAGTGCCACCTTATTAATAAGCCCTCCATGGAAACCAACGCCGACACCCAACGAGGAGGCCTCCCTAGCGGTCCCTCAAACCATGGAGGAAAAAAGGGCTATCAACAAGGCTTTGGCGCTTGAAGAGAAGCAAAAGCTTGATCGGGAGAAAAAAAAAAGCCAAGTTAGAGAAAAGGGCCCCAAAGGTTCCCGCAAGCACAAGTCCAAGTGTGGAAGTAGTCAGACAAGCGTCAAGTGACCCCACCAGGAAAGTAGAATAAGTTGCGCAAGAGGGACACCCAAGTAGTGAAGGGGTGTCTGAATAGAAAGAAGGTGATATTGACTCCTTAGAACAACAAATAGAGACGACGGAGGAGCCCCAACAACAACAAGGCGACGTTGGTACCGAAGGAATTACCCTGGAGGTAAGTATTGAAAAACCCCAGGATGAAGAAACGAATGAGGGGGAGAAGTCCGATGAAGCAACCCCCAAGGACCAAACAAGTGAATCCTCGAAGGAGAGCGCCGAAGAGAGCGGTGATGCTAGTAAAGAGGAAGCAAAAAAAGATAAAGTTGTCATCGAGAAGGATGACAGAGAGCTGAACATAAGGGAAATGGCGTAGAAGAATTGCGTGGGGGGATGAAGATCTCTACATGTATGAAACTATGCCCCCCCAAGCCGCCATGACTAGAACGCGCAAACAACTCTCGTTTGCACTAGACCACTATATGGATAAGCCCCAATTTGAGGCGCCTAGAGCGGCTACTTCAAGCTTGAAAGATTTTGAAGAAGGACAGGACTCCCTTCTTATTTGCCCTCGCGCCATGAACCCAGTCCAATCTGGGAATGTGCTAATAAGGATGGCCACAAAAGTAGCATGCCGGAACATCATCAATGACAACAAGGTGAGGAAATGGAAAAGGCTCCTCAAAGAAGCCAAGGATGAGGCGCAAGCCAACAGGTTCAAGTTGCAATGACTTTGTGAGCCCGTGGAGATGGCCGAACCATCTCTTTTGGTCGTTGTCAACATTTTAGGCCTTTCAGAGGTTGACAAAATTTGTGTACTGGTGGAGCAAATGCTCCCAAGACTACAGCGTGAGCTAATGCAGGAAGAAGAAGACCCCATCATCACGCTGCAGAAGGAGCTATCTGACAAGCTCCAAGAGGTAGAAGATCTCTTTTCGAGGTTAAAGGAGGGCGCATAAACAGTAGATGCCATTTTCTTGAGCTTCTCCAACCAAGCATCAGTAATAGATGTGCGCCCAAAGCAGGTGAAGGATGAGGAGTAGCTAATGGCTTAAGTATACTCTTCAAGTAGGGCGGAGTGGTTGCAAATCATGGGCAGCGTGAACGCGCTCAGTAACCAGATCAAGGACCATGAGTGGACCTTGGAAGAACTCTTCCGCACTCTACAGACTAAGGCCTGTGACCAAGGAGAGATCTTAGAAGTGTGGCAAAGGCGAAAGCCAATGTCGAAGCCTTCCATAAGGTGCTGGAGAAAATAGATGTACTTGCGCGCACTGCTGCATCTTGCGAGATAGATAGCACCGCACAAGAAATCAAGCTAGCCATTAAGGGCTTTGCAGACTTTAGCGTAGAACTCCAGGAGAATGCACCTAAGTTTTGTGCTCCCAAGAGTTTGATAGCTTAGTCCGAGGACGGACTAAAGTTTTTGTATGCGGACTAAAGTTTTTGTATGCGGTAAATGTTGGGTCTCTAACCCGTTAGTAAGTATTCGTGCCAATGTGACTTCCACCTTGGCACGGGAAGATAATTTTGTCAAGAGGGTAGCCTTTGGGTTTTGTAGCTAGCTAGAGGTTGCAGTGTAAATCTTGCGCATACTGGCAAGCGGCTAACCATCTTCCGGAATTTTAGGGCGTCATTGAAGATCTGAAGAGACGTGGTAGGTGCAACACGAAGTTCGCAGAGTCATGGAGCTAGTGGTTATGATGATAGAGTTCTAGCTTGACACTCGGCATGCAACTTCCACCTTGGCAAAGATGCTCCTGAAGGCTTATTTAAGGAGCTTGAGCTAGAAGAGGCAAAGGAGACTAATAACTGTAGCGAAGCTCTAGAGAAATGAATTTACTCTGCATACTGCCATTAAGGCTTTAAAAACAATGTGGAGGCCACTTGGCTCCGATTGTATGTGCCCAAGCTCGTCTGTGAGCCTCTGGGTTGTTAACGTTATGATATGAATATGAACTCTATTATGGACTTTGATCAATGACTGATGTTGTCGCATTAAATGAGTTGTGTATCTGGTTTTACATATCTTATAGTATTGCCAATGAGATGCGTATGTTTGTAATGTTGTACTTTCAATTGAATTATGTTAATTAGGGTTCATGCATTTTATTGGCTCACAGCTTTAATGGAGTCCCTGTAATGAATCATGACGTCATCATCAGTTTGCCTAAAGAATGAATATAGATCTTGCGCCAGTGACCCAATCTTGGTTTAAATTGCATGTCTAGTATGAGTAAATTGAGTAAAAACAGTCTTATGACCCTTTAAGCACCTAGATGACCCCAGATTTAATCCAAGAAAGGCCTGTGCCTATGGATTTGCCTTAAGTTTTCGTTGAATTGCTTAAGTCCTCTAATTGAAGCCGCGCTCCATGGCACAACTAGTCCATCGCAGGCCCCTGTTCCTTCTTAGTTTCGCTTCAGGTGAGCGCATAAGGCTTGTGCATTATGTGAATTGATGTCAGCACAACCGAGTATTTAAATGTTGAGCTCAAAGGGAACATCCCATGCTTGCGCCTGGCTGTAGTAAACCAAGAACTAACTAAACTTTTCACAACAATTTATATAACAAATTATGTTTTATAATGATCAAATGTGCAATGCAGAGTTTTGGTTATAAATATTCTAATAGAGAACTCTCAAAGGGTTTCGTCCTTGAGGGGTTGATATCAAGGGGTTTCGTCCTCAATTATAAAAGAAGATGCTGCTACCTAAACTTTAGATAAGGGAATGAATGTCAAATCTGAATATATATCCTTTTCCTTCACCAAGTTCTTATAAATACCCTTCATAGCTTTGCATCAAATGATGTGTCTCCTTTCCAAAGTGATTTGTCTTTTCATCAAATGGGACGACTTGCATTAATATAACTTCTATTCCTTGCATTAAATGTGGCGCTCCTTCCCATATGGACAATTTATTTAATTTAATTGTTGCTGTAGTTAATTTAATTATTGCTGGTTTAGGCGATTCCATTGGTGATTTATTTACATTAATGCAGTTCATGTTTATGGTCTCCTTTGTATTGGGGGATATTACAATGCCCTGCATACAAATCACGATTTCTACAAATTGTGTGAACTGAATCATGTTTTGTCCTTCATGACCCCTTATTTTCTTCAACGACAACTTCTTGGATGACAATTTATTCTGGTTTTCTGGTCTGGTCTTTCACAGACTCATGCGAATGCCTCTTCTTTATGGTTAGTATTTTGCTAATCTTCCTAGGGCTTCCTCGAACGTCGAACCTCTTCTCCTTCTCTACCGTTCATACCCTCCTTGAACTCTGCAACTTGTTGTTCGTACCCTTCCCCTAGGGCTTCCTCGAACATTGGCTTTGATACCAATGTCAACAAATATAAATTTTGAAAGAATGAAAAGAAATGCAAGGCATATGACACACATGCTTGTGTGTCTGTCCATTTTTTGAAGCACAAAAGAAGTTACAGCAGTTCTGAATAACCAACCATTAGTTAGTGGTTAACTAACAACTAATTTATAACCTTAACAAAATCTTCCAAACCCCATTGTAGATATTATGCTTGCAGCCCATCCATGCCTTGTGCCTTACCACCGGCTAGCCTCTTCATAACTTCCTTAATGTCCCCTGAAGAGAAGAGTTCAGTTGTGTTGATTATGGGAGGCATAGCCCTATCTTGGTCTCGTTCATAAAGTAATACTAATATTCCATATTCTAACCATTGGGTATCTATAATATTGTTCTTGATTTGTTTTCTATTTTGCTGTAGTTCTTTCCGAAAATTTAAGGACTGCGTTTCCCGAGAGAAATCAATTATTTCCTCTGTGTTCATATAACTTTCATTTCTAGACTGTATCAATTTTACATAAGCCTTCTTATTTGCTGTATCCAACCCAAGTTCCCTCAAAATTCTCTTCGCTGCCTTGCACTTTTCATCGTACCATGGATTTTTTGGAAAGATACTTAAATTTCCCATCTTAGGTTAGATTTTTTGCATGCACTTAGGGCTTTGTGAATTATAGGTATCAATATATTGTTGTGTACTGGGCAACTAGATGTACAAGATATACTATTCTTTGCTTCGTGTAAGTGTTTTTCAAGGGCTGCTTCCTGTAGCTGTTTTTGAAAATGGAAAGACCCAGATGTAGTTCTGCCTTTTTTGGTGGTTGTGTGCACAGCCTTGCATGCATTCAAGCCTTCAGTCTTCTCTGTCGAGCACACATATCTGGCAGAGCATAACTCCCAAACCCACAGAACAAAGACCCCAGGCGCAGGTGCAAGAGGCATGTTTTATGGACTGATACAGCTTTTCTTGACAGGTTGACTTGGAATTATAATGAAAAAAATCTCATTATGAAGGAAGTACGAAGGATCTCCAGCCATGCCTCTTTGGAGACTGTAAACCCACAAAAGAATGCTTTTCATGGATGTGACCTGCGAAATTGCTTGACAAATCGGAAAAAGGGATGAAAGCCTCCCAGAAATGATGCGGCCAGGTATTCAAGATATCGTATCAAAATCAAAATCAAAATCACTTCAGATATCAAAAAGTTCAATGTGCTGCAAAACAACATTATAATGTTCAAACACATCAATATAAATCAGACTTGTGACGGCAAGAAGGCTGCGTCAAGCATTAAACGGAAAAAGGAAAATATTATTGAAATCAGGACTAAAAATACAGTGGTTCAGAGATTTATAAATACGTCTATGAAGATTAGGACATCTACACATCAATCGCCTAGGAGATTATAGTAAATAGAAGGAAAAAGTGCTTCATCTTTTCAAAGGTGTCCAATTTTCATCCCCACTCTACTAGAGGAAGTCCATCATTTGTATTTATGAGAAGATTGCTGCAAATGAAGTGGGGTGTGCACACAAAGGGCGAGTACTCCTAT
This sequence comes from Torreya grandis, assembly GCA_037957365.1. NCBI lineage: Eukaryota > Viridiplantae > Streptophyta > Pinopsida > Cupressales > Taxaceae > Torreya > Torreya grandis. The sequence goes on from JARHVA010003184.1 coordinate 728,408, forward strand.
GCTTCTTCCCAGAAATCAGGTAAGCAACATTAATTTTCAAAATCCCAGATTACTGTTTTTGAAGATAGCATTCATTCTGTTGCCAAATCCAATATTGCTAATTGTTTCTCAACTGGAAGGGGCACACCTATTTCATTGAGAATTTCAAGTTCTAACATGGGTCTTGGGTATAATACCAATGCTAACGGAACTCACATACCTCATTGTCATCCCTGGCCATATCCTTTCAACCCAAAAGTCAACCTCACCCATCCAGCCCTCTCCTCATTCGATAAGCAAAATTCCAGTACTCCCGGTTCCTCTCATGCAAAACTCAATAATTTAGATATTGCAAAAATCTATTGAGACCTTGTTCATGCTATCCAGTGGCTGAAAAGTTGATTGAATGTATTGTCAAGCTAACCTCCCAGAGTTTACAGCAAAAGGAAGACCTTGACATACTAAAACACAATGCAGAGTATATGGAGATCAGGTTGCAGAATTTATATAATAAGATGTCTAATGTCCAAAGCTCCAGAACTAGGTCCTGCATCCCTCAAGCCCACATGATAGAGGACAGAAACACTTGCAGAAGATCTCAGTACAGCAACTCTTCCAATGCAACGGTGGCTAAAGCAAGCGAGTGTGAGGTTCTGGAGATGCAATTCAACAGAATTCCCTCAAGACAATCCTATGACTGATCCACTGTTGTCTATCAGACCAAAACTTCAAATGATGGATAAGATGAGGATTATCACAAATGTTTTCCCTATATTTTCCTATTTTTTCTTGAGTTACTCTTCTGCAATATCTAGATGTCATATTTAGCTATTATAGACTGGTAATAAATCTATCTGCAATAGACTGTGATGTAATGGCTACTTGGCCCTAGTATCTTTGTTTCTGGTAATACGGGTACATCAGCTTTTTTCTTTAGACCTGACAAGTCTGTTTTCACTCTAAGACTTTCAGGTCTTTTTGTAACCTCTTCCTCATAGTAATATGTTTAACCATTATCTAAAAAAAATATGAAAATTTCAAAATTGCTGTTGGATTCAAGGGAGTTACAAAACAAGAAAATTAGAGAGCTAAAAATTAAGAAGATTAAATTATCACCAAAAACCCTCTCTACAGTTTAATAATTTTTAGTTTTGAAAACCCTAATCCCTTCGAAATACAGAGGAGCCATTACAAAATAAAAATTGAAGTTATGACTCAATGACCCAGTTCCAACCCTCACTACACTCAATTTGTTGAAGAGGTACGACTAAAGAGTTTCTTCTGCAGTATGAGGAAAACAATTTTTATCAAAGGCTTGTGGGGATGACCGGTTCTGAAGAGTGCAGGTCAGATGCAGAAGAATGAGCTTGTTCACTGGGTGTGTGGGAAATGGACCTAGGAACAGAGCTGGGAACAGGCCACCCAATCTGCATTGCATGGTAAGATTGAAACATGCGAGACATTTTTGAAAAGGGACAACCAGTTGGATAGAAATGTCCAAGGACAGATTCTTAACCAATAACAAAGACCATAAGAGAGATGTTTTGACCTCCATATAGTGATAATATCATAAAATAATGGAATGCTAGACTCACAGATAAAATTTTCAGAAATCTTAGTGATGTGGAGGAAGCAAGATGTGAAAATGACCAGGTGTGATGTTGGTGACTTTAGTAGCTCAATGTAGATGGTTATCTAGGTACATTTAGTAGCGAAGTTAAAAATCTGCCTTTATGCGGGTGATGGCAATCTGAAGGACCCTTGACAACATGGATGGTTTGATTCCTAGGTGAGTGAATTCTACCTCTAAGGAGGTGATAGCGACAAGGCGAAGCAGTAGTAGGATGTCTAAGTGAGATGAATGGGATTCTGCCTCAACAAAAGACAAGGGTGATGGGAACATAAAGAGAAGCAGCCTGATGTAGTTGCAATAGATGGTTTGGGATCTGGATTTGGATGTGCAGGGTAAATATTGAAGATTGAAAACTTCAATGCTTAATACATAATATGTAATTATGTGTTCCATGTTTAAAACTTACAAGTCAATACCCTAGATCTAGAAAAAGGATAAAAGGAATTATAAAATAACCATATGAGGTTACATGTGAATTCATTCCAAATAGAAGGAGAGTTACAAACCTAATAAGGAAGGAATACAAATTTCCATCATGAAGTAAGCCAAGCAACTCTTTTGTAGAAAATATTTGTGAGATCTTACTTTTTTATTTAATAGATTGAGGGCCATCTGTTCTTAGCATTTCGAATAAGCGTAAATAACACTTCCTAGATTAGGATAAATTATGATTTTTCGCCATTACATGAGTGTCCGAATCAAATAATGTCTCTAAAATGGGAGTTAAAATGCTTTATCTTGGTTACTAAAACTTATTTATAATTGTGAAGAAAGAATTTTAACTCTCTTCTCAAAATGAGTTTTCCTATTTGCTAATTGTATCCACTACTATATATGACGTAAGGTTGTCTTTCTACATCAATAGTTGCTATTTGTGTAGCAAGGCATCCATACTAAATGCACAATTTCAAGACTCTACTAATTTTGACCTACTGGTATAACATTTCATATTTTTACTTTTTTTCTATTACTTACTAAAAAAAATTATTAATCAAAATAATCTTATACGAGGCTGACATTATCTCAAACTGAAACTATCTAATTGTAGATACATATATCTACATTATGTTATCGCTATTGTGATGATACTAACGCACATCAGAAAAAAGAGAGTTGCAATATATCTACTTTCTCACTTTCTTGACATTCTGTGTCTCACTAGCATTTGTTTTGTACATTTCAGACCAATCCTGACTTATGTTTTCTTGTTCCAGAGATGGATTGTTTCTATCAGTGAGAAATTGGATACTACACTGTCGAAGGTTCTACTCTGAAAAGCATTCGTCTACCTGATACTGTCAAATGTTTACTCTACTCTGAAAAGCATTCCCCTACCTGATACTGTCAAATGTTTACTTTGAAAAGCGTTCCTCTCGAGGGGGGAACAATTAGTTAAAAATAAATACATAAACAGTACTGCAATTAGTGTTAACGTCAGGAAGCTGATGCCTGCAGAGAATTTTTCAAGTATATGCATTCCTAGGTATAATACGATATGTGGTAGTAAATGAATGTAAAAATTCTCAATACTCAGCAACTTACTTTACACATATTGAAACCTTTTGCATCAACCAGCATGTTTTCACATTGATCATAATCAGTGGCCATGGCAAGCTGAAGCTTTTGGGATTGGTTGATGCATTCTGGTTCTTTATCATCATTATTGGTTTACTATGGCATTGTAAGGGTATTTCTTTTATAACATTTTTAATAGATTCTTTTTCATCTTATAAAAACATTTATTTTATGCTCTTTGAAAATGATAAGCATTTGTTTGTATATTCAATGTTATATTCAATACATTTCAAATGTTTATATATCACTACTTGATTACATCTTTCAAATATTCTATAGTTCTTTTTTGAGATTAATGGTTTACAAGATATACATCTCATTTAAAAAGAGGGGCATCACAATGGGTTTGTCTTGAAAATTCAAGTTCTCATGAGTAACAAATTTACTATTTATGACAATATGTAGTTTTTATTATTGAAATGCTTCACATTATATTAAACAACAAAATATAATTATAGAATGTTACAAAGTAATATAGCCGGACAAATCATAGTGCATACTCCATGTTGGAGGATAAAACTGGCCCAAAACATAAAAAACAGTTGGTTAGAGCACGATGAAAGCAACTACAAATAACCAACCAAAAAATTAAGAATAGACCACCATCCCAAGAGGCGGAGGCGAAGGGTCATCATTAGGAAGCGCCGATCAAGCGGGGGGTTCCACGTCAAGAATATTTGGAGCATTCCAACCATCTAGGGGTTCATCATGAATAGTGGTAGGCCAACCATCAGTGGCTACACAGGGACAATAATGCTCACTGGAGACCGTTGTGAAGGACTAGCATCAGACTTTCGATGAGAACTCCATGAAAAGTGGCCCTTGCTTCGGGATTGGCTTTTGCTTCTATGCCTCCTAAGAGGAAGTGGTGGGGTACCGCAGGGTGGGCCATCTGACGGAATTTTGCTCATAGTGCACAGGGCACTCCCCCAGTGGTCGAGGAGCCCCTGCAAGTGGTGGAGGTCCAACACCATCGTAACAACTTGAGCTTGAATCTGCAAGTAAATCGATGAAATATTCACCTTTCCATTAATAAAAAATGAAATTCCACAGTGCTCATGATTAAAGATAACATTATTTCAGGGTTTCCAACACTGAAAGATGATGATAGCATGAAAGAATTCCCAGAGAAAGGCAATAGAATCTGTCGAATTAAAAAGAACATTAGAAGCACTCATTATGAAGAGTTTGACTTTAAAATGTGCTGCATGTCATCCTGGAGCTTGTGGGTAGTCCATAGCATAGAAGATTATGGTTATCCAAAGCCAAGTTAGGCAGCCCATCTGTCACTTTATTTCATTCTTGAAGAATATGATTAAAAAGCACCTCTTGGAACTATTCTTGCAATCTTCTAATTTTCTAAACCTCTCTCGCCAATCCCCAATTTGGACTATGGCCTTCTTTTGAATCAGATAACAAACGAACAATCACTTTGGAATCGGATTTAATTTGAATGTTTTGCCAACCACTTTTCAAAGCTTCATGCATGCCTTTGTACACAGTCTTAATCTCTGCTAAATTATTAGTTATAGTACCCAAAATTTCAGCAAAGAAAAACACCACCAATCCATCAAAGGTTTTACTAATGCATCTTATGGTTGCAAGCCCTGGATTACCCCTGGAAGCTCCATCAGTATTCAATTTTCCATAACCCATAAGGGGAACAATACATTGATCATCCCTCTTGAGTTTTTTTTGTTTTCTGAAAAGTTGGCGTAGTAGAATCCCTGGGTTGCAAAGGCAATGGTTTACAAATATGCTCCCATTCCGGGGTAAGAATAGGAGGTAAAAAAATCTTATGTTTGATACTTTCAGCAACATTGTTTTTGGTTTTTTCCCAAACATAAGATATATCTTTACTATTCTATCGAAATTTTTTGTTGTTTCTTTCTTTCCAGATTTTACAAAGGAGAGAAAATTCTAGTCCATAGCGCTGACAGTAAATTTTGGCCTTTAGGAAGATGCCCTTGCCAATCTTTAATCAATTGTTCAAAAGACCCAATATTATTCCAATGCATGTTAAACAATTTGGATAGATGCTGCCATAAGGGTATAACCCACAGAGATTGGAAGAATAGATGAGAAGTAGTCCCATCAGTGTCCAAACATAAGGCACACCTAAAAGGACCATAAAATCCACGTTGCATAAGATGATGCCCTGTTAAGACTTCTTTGTACAAGCAACCAAACAAAAAAACTAGCCTTAGGCTAAATAGCACGTTCTCGTATGTGCTTAAAAATATCCTTAAGAGGATGAAAGGTGCCCTTAGTCAAAGAAGCGTATCTCGAGGAGACCATATAAATACTTGTAGAAGAATTCCCCCATCCTAACGTATCTAGCCTAGGAGAAATGGAGAGAGGACGGTCCTTTAGGATAGTATTAAGCAGAATTTGGTGCTCCCTTTGAATATGAATAGGCCATTTCGAAATTGGAATCCAACACTTCCCACTTTCCCAAGGATGATTAACAAGATTAGCATAATGTGCAACCTTTATCCGTCCCATATTATGCATATGCTCCATGAGTGGCTGAAACTGAGGGTATTGGACGAGAAGTGGGCGTTGTCCATCTCAAGAAAAAAAATTGTCTTTTCCTTGTTGTTCACAATCTAGAGTTTTTTTAAATAATTTCTTCACCAATTTTAAGGACAGTGACTCTGGGAGAACCTCTCATGGGAAGAGAGAATTGTATTATTCTATCAGGTGGATTGTTTTCCGCATATTTAGTTCTAATATTGGAAGCCCATAAGTCATCAAGAAAAACTAGCATCTAAAGTTTAGCAACAAAGGTCTTGGTTTGTTTTGAAGAAGATTTGAAGCCTAATCCACCTTCCTTCTTCAGCTGACATAAAGTTTCCCACATGACGAAGGACCACTTTCTTTTATCTTGCATACCACTCCATAAGAATTTATGGCATATGGAATCCAATTGTTTCAAGATAGTTCTTGGAATGTTCAAAATAGAAGAAACACATATTGGCAATACCTGAAGGACTGCCTTGACTAAAATCATTCTACCTCCATAAGATAACCATTTATTCGTTCTTTTTTGCATTTTTGAGTCAAACTTATTAATGAACCAATTTTACTCATGTATCTTCTTGGAGGTTGAAGGGACACCCTAATATTGAAGTGGAAGAGAAACCCTTCAAAAATGAAAAATATTAAGAATTTGATCTCCATGACTATTAGAATAGTGAAAAAAGATAATACTAGACAACATGATTAATCAACTGATCAATCACTGTTGAAAAATCCATAAGAAGTTTCTCAAACTATTGTACTTCCAAAGTAGTAGCTCTACCAACTAGCGTTGAATCATCCACAAACTAAAGATGTGATAATGGGCGAACTATTTAACCAACTGTATGCCATGCATTTTTTTATTTTGAAAAGCTTTGGAAGCTAGTCTGTCCAAACAACCAAAATAATAAACAATAAGGGAGGTAATGGGTTTTCTTGTTGTATCCCTCTAGAAGCCCCAAAGATTTGAGGTGGAGTGCCATTTATTAGGACTGAAAAGGAAATTGAATATAAGCAGGGTTTGATCCAATCTATCCATTCTGCTGAAAATTTGAATTGAGCCAAAACTTGGCATAAAAGAACCCAATCCACCCTATCATATGGCTTAAAAATATCCAGTCGAATAAACATAGCCAGAGATTTCTGGGTGTCCATAGAGTGAAGGATTTATTAAGCTAACACAATCTCATCATGAATTTGTCCCCTAGGAACAAATCCTCCTTATTCAGGGGATATAATCTTGTGAAGAAAAGGTTTCAACATTTCTACCATGAATTTGGTAACTATTTTATACAGGACATTACACAAAGCTATAGGTCAAAAACTAGAAATATCCTCCGCCTCATTAGCCTTGGGAATGAGAGCTATGAAAGTTTTATTAATTTCCTTAAGGATTGTTTTAGTTGTCCGTACCTCTTCTAACATTTGAAGGAGGTCTGTTTTGATTATATCCCAGAAAGCTTGGTAGAACTCAATCAGGGACCATCTGAACTATGAGTTTTACCTTTCTTCATAGTGAACACTACTCTTTGTAACTCTTTTTCCATGAATAGCTTGATATGTTGTTCATTCCCTGTTGAGAAATAAGACAAGGCAAAATATCTAACACTTTTTGTTGGGATGCCCAATGAAGAAGTTGAGTTGTAAACAACTGCTGAAAATATTGTTGAGCCAATTGCTTCATTCCCATCAGAGAGTATTCTTTGTTTCTATCTCCTTTAAAACAGTAGTTGGCACTCTAGGGAGTGGACTAGCTCTATGGGGATATAACTATTCAATGAGTGTCATCCAATGGTAAAGAAAGGTGGGTTGCAAATGTCTTAAGCGTATAACTTGTTTTGAATGTATTGTAATGGAGGTGATTACTATTTGAAAAGTTATGAACAATGATTTTTCTTACGATTGTCTTGGCAAGGCTTTGTTTAAAGGTTTTTTTCGTACTTATGCATATTTTGAAAAGGTTTTTGCAAATAAAATGAAATTGATCTGTTTGTTAAAATGAAATGAAATTTAAAATGATTGAAGGAATGTTGAAAGTAAATGAAAGATGCAAGTTGTTGCCTATATGCAAGATAAAATGGAACTCTTTTTTTGTGTTTTCCAATTATTAACAAATAAAAATATAATTCAATTAAGGATTTTACAACATGCAAACAAAACAAGATCAGATCCAACCTTAAGGAATTCAATCTCCAAGTATCTATAAATTCCTTTATTCATGCAAGCTAGAAACTAGCTTTTGGTGTTCTAAATGATTGTTAAACTAAATGATTAGAAATGAAATAAAAAAAGGTTTGAAGTTATGATTTTCTAATTTCCTGATCTTATAACAACGTTATTTTCTTATGTAAACAAATAAAATAAGATCTAAGATGCAAACTTTATTTTGTTTAGGTTGTCTAGGTTTTTTAGGTATGTGTGTGAATTTTTTTTTATGAATGTAAGGCTTATTTTAAAATGAAAATGAATTGTTTTTAAAACTGAAATTGATTTATCTTTCTCTTATAATCTATCCTTAGGTTTCGATACAAACTATGTACTTTTAAATAGTATAACATGCATTTCAAACCAATGAATCGAAACTATCTTTTTGTGCAAAGAGAAAAAGAGAAGAGGAGATTTTTTTCTCTTGTGCTTTTTTGAATATGAATCTATTTCAACTAATTAATGAAACTAATATGATATAAGAAATACAACAAAATCGAAATGAAACCCCCCAACATGATCAATGATGATGACTAAATGAAGACAGATATTTGTTGTAGTAAATAAGTTATCTTTAAGTAGCTAGCTTCTTGATTACTCAATCAAAACCTTTGCAACTCTCTAACAAAAAGATGAAAGTGAAATAAAGAAAGGAGGACATAATATTTAAAAAAAAAGAAGTTGAACAATCGCTGGATTGATTGACAAATAACAAAGAACTAGTTTTTGATTTGTATGAATTCTCCTCTCCAAAAACTATGTAGAATGATCATGAAGATGACCAAAGGTGGAGCAAAATCTTTTACAAAATTAAAATCAGGTAGGCTAGGGTTAGGTCAAGCTTAAACACACCAATCTTCAATAAAATTTTTAGATCTAAAATTCATCTAAAATGGATATACTTGTAGGAGAAGCATGGAGTTTGCAAGGGTGAGTTTAACTATTAGTTAACTGAAAATTAAACCTATGAAGGATTGAGAGTGATCAAAAAAAGAGTGGGACTAATCTGGGTAGTCACAAGGCAAAATAAAAGTTGAAAAGAAGAAAACATGAATAAAAACATGTAAAATGCATTAAAAATTAACTCTTTGGCTCTATTTTTTAAAATAGATCAGTCATGATAGAACCATCGCTATTTATAGGTTAGGATTGCATAACCATCACTTTCTGTGATAAAACTACCCTATTTCATAACAAAAAATACCACAAAAATGACACTTCTATCAGTGAATATTATGAAATTACCGCGGTAGTTATGTATCAGAGAGTGGCGGTTTTATCACGAAAAACAACAATTTTTTCATGGAGGCATTTCAAAGGCTAAGGAAAAAAGACTCGAGTAACGCAATTTTGAGGTTTGAAAATACCAAAAAGAGAAGAAAAAAGGTAGAGAATGTTAGAGAGGATTCAGTTTGAAAATATTTTTGGAGATTATTGCATCATCAATGGATTTGTTGGAAATGTCACATTGCATAATTTTTGAGTGCATACATATTGCCCCCTCAGAATGACTTCTTGTCACGAGGTTGTGGTCCAGAGTAGTGGCATGTGGAAGGGAAGGAGAGGGTTAGAGATGTTTACCTTACTTACCTTGGTGGCGGAGTGAAGCCAGCTAAAACTTCATGTAACCTATGAACAAAAGATGAAAATCAAGTGCAATTTAATGAAAAAGTGGAAAATGTACTAAATAAAAACACGGATGAGAGTACTTACCATTCATGTGGAGATGAATATACTACCATAACCATTCCACTAGGGGACTGAATCTGATGCTAAGTGTCATGTACCTGTAAAACTAAAAATAACATACAAACATGATACACAGATAAAATGATTAAAATTTGTTAGTTTCAACCACAAATGACATTAATTCAACCTTAATGCAATCCAAAACATGAAAAATGAGCTTAAATAGGAGAATTCGCTAAAAATACAAATAATTTAAACCCAAACAGCTAGTTAGGAGGCTTGTATATTAACAACTTATCTCAAAATAAAATTCATTTTTTCCAATTGCATTTAGAATTTTTTGAGCCTTAGGTTGATGGTGAAAAAATTGAGGTAGACAGTAGTTGAATCAACAAACACGTAGAGGAGATGGAAAATATACCAACTGGAGGAAGAACAGGTCAGGCTGAGACTAGTTTTCACTATTTTTGTGCTTATGCCCTAAATTTAGAAAAATTCATAAAAAAATACTCTTAAATCCGTTAATTCTTGAAATAAATAGCATAAATGGGATTGGGGAATTGGGTAGATTATGGATCAAATATGTTTTAATGCAGGACTACCTGTCGAGATAGGTAGGCATAGGATGTTTTTGCCCCAACTTCTCACACATCTATGGAGATCGCTCACCCACAAAGGCATATAGTTGGATTAGAGTCTTGGATAAATAATTTACAAGAGATGAATGAATCAGGGCAAGGTTAGGATCTTAGGGCCATTGTTGAATAGGTACATATATGCATACACAATTTTTTGGATTTTTGAGATGTTTGACTCACTTTCCCTCTACGAAGGTGGATTGCACTAGAGATTCATTGTACAAACTCAACACTACTATGATATATATGAGATGTTTTGATTTATTTTAGTGACTTGACATTCATGTGTTATGGGTTTAATTTTCATGTGTGCTTTTCAGTTTATGTTCTTTAGATGACTAAGCATGTGATGTTATAGCATGCATCTCTATGTTTTGATAAAATACGACGAAAAATGCTTATATATGTGAGGACAAAATCTATGAAATTGATGTAATTTTATGAACATGTATGAATTTATGAATGCACTAATAGATATTTTTCAGGGGATGACTCGTTATTTCATTTACACAACATATGAATTCTGGTTTACAACAAAAGAATGAAAAAGGAAAATTACATATATATGAAATTGTGAAAATGAAAATTATAAATTAAATTTTTTCATGAATAAGAAAGATGACTAATCCTTACAAGCAAAGGGTAAAATGTACTTCTTGATAAAACTCACAAAATACTAATTTTATTATCTTCATCTAGAGATAACTTGCCCTAATAGAATCAATAAATGGGATAAAGTTACCCTTTTCAACACACACACACACATGAGCTTTTTGAATAAATTTTTATTTGGACACCTTCTAATCTGGGATTGATTTTTTCTTTTGGTGACCTGCCACACTTAGTCTCATGTTACTAGGAAGACACGTGGTCTTATTGTCAAAGGCTATATGTAGGCGAGTAAGGGCACCTCTGCGCATTGCTAACCCCACTCAACTAGTAAGATGCAAGGGCTCAATACTGAAGATTAGTGAAGGGTGAAAGATATGAAATTTGAATTTTGTATTTCCATAAGCTTTTGATTTTTTTAGACAAGTGTCTTTATTTCTATTTATCATACAATTTTTTTGGCAAGGATCCCCCCCCGCTCCCCCCCATACCTTGGCCCCATACAATTATTAATATGCAAGGGCTCATCACCGAAAACCAATATAGGTGAGCAAGGTTATCTATTTTTTAAAATGATAATGTTGTCTTCTTAGAGGGCATTGTAAGAGGAAACTCTACCATGAACAAGCTTCTAGACTAAACTGGAGGCTAGCATTTCTTAAGTTTTGCAAGATATAGGGAAATAGAGGTATACTCTTATCATAAAAACTAAGACAAGAACCAATGTAATGGTGATTTTGAGAATATTTTTATAAGATTGAAGGTGCTATGAAAAGTGAAATGAGATGATAAGCTACATTTTGAAAGTTTGTGTTATGCAGATTGACAACTAGATAATCACCAAACACAACATTTGATATGCAAGGCAAAATGAAAACAATGGAAAATGTAATGCAATTAGGGCAATGTGGAATACAATGAATAGATGTAGAAATGTTTAAGGTGAAAAAAATTCAAATATTCACTAAACTCCTTTCCCTCCAAAGTGCATAATCGATAGTTTCTATTTTGAAAATGTTCAATCACTAGGTAAGGGCTTAATTAGTTGGGTCTAAATTTGTAACCTCTTTTTTGTTATTTTTATCATTGAGTCTTAGGGAAAGGCCTCCCACTTGTCTAAGACATTTGAAAAAATAATTATGAAGTTCACATTATTGTTGATAGGTCATGATTAACTCTTTTTTTATTATCGTAATGTGCAAATGAGGGAAGGCCAAGCTTGTGAGCATTTAGGGGTTGTTTTTTATAGTCACCTTCTTGTATAGGAGCGTTGCGGTCATATTGGTGCAAATCATAGTATTTATAATAAGACATGGTTGAATTGATTTTTCCAATTGTCTTTTTCAGGGAAAGTTTGTGAGAACTTAGTAGCTCTCTATGGTCTTCTTCTCTTTCAGGAGGGAGAGAGGACCCAACGTTGGGGATGTTTGGATAATTATAAATGATGGTAATTTATATGGTGCCTATTGTTAGCGTACCAATCCTTCCCTCAAGTGTTGGTGTGGCTGGGGGAGGATGAATGGTTTGGTTATCTATCCTAAAGTCTAAATTACAATCTAATATACTACTTTCCCTTGTGTGATGGGGGGTTGGATGACTATGTTAAAGATATGGATCATCAAACTCTCTGGGCATTTGTCTTCATGCCCAAAGAGTTATATCATGCCAACATGATGGTATGAAACACTAGGATAAGAGCCTTTAAGCCAAGAGGTGTGTGAGGAGTATAAGTTCTTATCCTATAAGGATATAATAGAAGTTTGGTTGGTTCATCTCTTTCCAGGATACTGATAATCTCAAACATAGAATTGGTTAATATGGATGGCACTGTCATAGGAGTTTATTCACTCACTTTTTATATTGTTTCAACTCCCTTTTCTTCATATTTTTCATTTGGTAGGAGCTTATGAACTCCAACATCCCTCTTTAAGACAATTATCTTGGTTTTTGGGAGTCTTTATCTTCAACCAACTATGGGGGATTTGCCACACCATTCGCAGGAAAGTGATAATAATGTGTAGCCCTAGTTGTTTTTGCATGGTCATTTGAATGGAATTTATAGGCTTAGGGTCTCCTTGAGTGATAAAGACTTTTCCTAAGTGAAGGAACCTGATTTGTTGTAATAGGGTAGAAGGGATTGCCTTTGTCATGTGAATGTAAGGTCTACCCAAGATCATGTTATAATTTGTATCTCAATCAATGACATTAAATTATGTCAACACGGTCTTAGGACCCAAAGTGATTGGAAGCATGATGGTCCCTATTGAGTTAGACTTGAGGCTATCATAACCTCACAAATTTTTCCTAGTAGTAGAGCAATTGATTTCTTTATACTCAAGTTTCTGAAGAAATGAAAATGGGACGATGTTGACAACCACCCCATCATCAACTATATCTCACTTTACATAATTATTATAGATCTATACTTACAAATACAATGTTGTTTTCCCTTCTAGCCATTTCTGTGTTTAGGTTAGGCTATGTAGTTCAAAGAAATAACCATCTCTTGATTTTTATCTAGATTGCAACATATCCAGATCAATATAATTTATTTGAGCTTGTAGTGGAAGAGTGACACTATATAGATGGCCCAATACCAAGGCATCAAGTAATGTCAAACGAGGGGCATGAGAGTTTTTAAGTAGGTCTAGGAAAGAGATGTGAGAAAATGTCTTTGTGAGGTTAAAAATTAAATCATAATTCCCCATAGGTTTGGGGTTGGCATTTGTCTCCAAGACATTTGTCATGTAAGGGGTTTTGGTTTGATACTCTCTTGTGCAAGTAATAGTATTCGTATCTTCCTCAATCTCTAGTTCCACAACTCTTATCATGCGAGTTTTTCCTTGTGGTCCTAATTGGGGATCCACATTGGGGTTGACTATGCTATAAGTAGAGGCCTTGGCATCTACCAGCTAATGGGAGTTGATTAGATTGATTACCCTATGGCTAGTTATGGATGGTGCATTTTTGGTGTTATGGGTCTATTTGATTGAGCTTGAGGGTTTGCATTGGCATTTCATGGGAACATGTATACAAATTTTTGTCATTGGCTCTCATGGAGTCTTTGAATGAACTTGTTTTATTCCATGTAGGCATGAGTATCATGTAAAACAACTCTATGAAAAAGGTAGTAGACATTAGGATCATAGTCTTGAAGCCTTTGATGTTGGTCTTGCTATTTGATCCCTTGTTGGTTGTTATAATAGAAGCATTGATTCTAATTAGGGTTATTAATTTGAAAGTAGACTTTATTTTGGTTTTGACATTGGGTTTTACGAGGAGGGCGGTTGAATTCAACCACATGAATAATAGGTGGAGGGTTTTGATCTCTTGTAACCATATTATTATTTTTGGCATGGTTATTATTCATGGGATGATGTGTATCATTGTTAACTATATTTTCCCTATTATTTTGATCTATAACACCATTTGTGGTGGCATTATGGATCCTGTTTATAACCTTAGGACCTTGATTGTTATACTTGTTCTATTTAGAGTTTTGATAGCCTCCATTGTTCTCATTTAGGACGATTATCTTTCCATTGGTCCCATAGGTTTTTTGACCACTATTAATGGCCACTTAGTTGATTCTAAGAGAACTTTAAAGTGCTTCTTCATATGACTGACATGGGTTTTTTTTTCACATTTTATCTTGTCGCCTTGTTTAGGGAGTGTGAGAAGATATCACATAGTTTCATTTGGTCCATATGTGTCACACTGGTATATGAGTATAAGACTTACCACCATTTCATGATGAAATGGGTAGTTGATTCATTATGCTCATGATTGATGTGAAATAAATATCACATGTTAGTATTTAAAAAAATTCATATCGAAGGCTTTGAAAAACTCATCCATGAGTTTAAAAAATAATGAACAAACCTCTCATGGAGGCTATTATACCAATTGAGAGCGATTCCTTCAAGGGTTATTAAATTTTTTTTCACAACCACCCCATCCCAAGGCAAGATCTATTGAATAACAATAACATATGCCTTGAGATGTGCATTAGGATCTCCTTCTCCTTTGAATTTGGGGAGGTCAAGTAAAGGACACAGTAGAATAACTCATCACATACTATGATCAAGAGGTTATATATACACATAATATTTTAATTAACTTTAACACTTACTAACACTTTCTTTTTTATAGGAACCTATCGAGTTTCAATCTCTCTGTGTGCATTCCTTAAAGGGTGCACTGGGAAAGCGGTGGGTAGATCATTAGTGCTTCGAAAGATTGTTGTAGATTTATATCATTCCTACCATTTGTCCAACTTCCTTATAGTGTCTATCCATTTACCTCCTGTGATGCCTCCATGAAATCTTAAAATCTTAAAATATGGCTAAGTATGAAATCCTAGAACCCTAAAATATGGCTAAGTCTAAAATCCAACAAGACCCTCCAAAATATAGAATTTTCATTATAGCTCATAGAGTTCTAAAATCATTTTAAAACATCATGAAAGCATAAATATAAAATATAACGTAAAGTATAATAAACTATATGTCCATGTTTAAATGTCAACTTATAATTTAATGTTTATTTTATATTTATGCTACCTATTTTTAGCCCTTGCCTAAGCCAAAACATTCTTTTACCATCCACAAACATATTCAAGTGGGCCAACTCTATTCTAAGAGTTGAGCACGTTACAAGACTAAGTTGGCCTAGGCCGAATTAGTCTAAACCTAACTACTTTTCTTTTTAGCAGGGTCAACTGAGTTGACTTTTTCAACTAAAACTTTGGAAGGGTTTAGGGTTAGATCCAGCTATATAAACACATATTTTTCACCATTTTCATGAGAGATGAAAAAGTAAATCATCATTTGTGCATATGCTTATCCACAATTCTACTTCAGTATCATTACTTAGGGTTTCAATGCTACATTTGAAGATACGAGTCTTGTCTTATGGAGAAGTCTTTTGGATGCGTAGGAGAAGTAGTGTAGCCTAGAGCTATCCTATCTTTGTTATCTTTACAAACCATAATAACCTCTTGTAAAATACCTTGGCCAAGGGAGAAATTAAGGCTCAATGAGTTTGTAATCAAAGTTAAACATTACTAACTCTTTCTCCTTGTTAAAATAGATATATTTACATTTGTTAGCTTATATGTAACAACCCCATTAGGTTTTACTAGAATAGGATAATTTTTTTTGAAAATTAATTTTACAAATTCATCCAACAGGTTTCATCATGATGAATCCTAAAAAAGTGATTTTTTACTAAATGTATTATTTTTAGTTAACCTCATAAAGGTCTATAGCTAATCCATTTAGGTAATGATCACTATAACAATAATATATCATTTACAATGTTGAATATACAAATAAAGATTGTATTTATTTCATAGAATTAATATTATAATTTGAGCCACAACTGATACAACATTACAACCACTGCTATAAATAAAAAGTATAATTTCAACAATAATAATATTTCAATAATATTAATACAATGATACAAATCTCCACGGAGCATAAGTCTCAATGAGTTCAAGTATCTAGAAGTAATATCAAGTGTAGTCTCTAGTGTAGTACTATTGTAGGGAATGAGAACATCATCTGAGTGTTTTTCCACACCAACCACAGACCATCAATCCCCCACACTATCTCCCAACAAGGGAATGGACCTCCCTTCACAGATGGGTAGACAATGACAGTGTAGGAATACATAGTGACAAATTATAATCTGTGTGATGTAATATAACTAATACATGATGTATACCATAAATAAATTTGTTCTAACATAATATCGTATAAACATGTAATCTATATCCAACACATAAAGTGACAATGTTTAACTATAAACATTACTTTGGCCAAAATTTTCATATAATTATTGATCTCTAGGATCAGTCAATTTTGTACACACCACTCAATTGGATTACACCTCATCTTACATTAATGGTGCTAATTAAGTGAGTAGAATCCATCACACTACTTATTCAGGGTAATTATTATGATATTTGGTTATTTATATAATAATATAAAAAGTAATAGATTCAAATAAAATATTCCCTATTAGTAGATATAAATTATGGTATGGAAATATCAAATACATACATTTAGTCTATCAAATGTAATGCAATGAATCTTAAATCATCTGATTTATTAAATAATAATAAACAGATTCACAAACAACCTTCATTAGTAACATATCATTCGAGTAAGAAACATGTCAAGACATCTAGCTACAAAATATCAACATGTAACTTATAAATGTTATTTGATCCATCTATAAACATTGTCATAGCTTAATATTCACATACAAAAAGTAAATTAATAAGCTCATTTTAATACACAACATTAAAATTACAAATATTCAATTTAAACACGATATAATTAAAATTTCCTTTAACCCAAATACCCATAGAAAAAACACCCATAATTATTTGCTATGCAAGTAAATGTCACGAGTATGGAATAGGTTATATACATCTATATATTATATACTAGTGTTAGATTTACTATACAGTCAATATGTTTATACCATATATTTATGCATACGTTTAAACCATATAGTTTTATAAATAATATCCCATTCAATTGATAGTCTGAAAATGTATACGATATACTCTAAGTAGACTTTAAACTGTCCATGATCTTAGAGTATCACATATATGAAAAGTATATATTCAAACTATAATATTTCATCACAATTCTAAATTGTAGTGCTTCAACTATTATACTCAGAGTTTAATGATTTGTATGACAAGATATATATACAATTATCTGTTCGAACTCAACAAAAAATGCTTTATCGATTCTATATTTGTAAGACATTACTCAATCAATCTTCAGATTTATTCAATGTCTTTAATATCTCATTCATAATACAAGATAATCTAATTTTATGCTAAGACATATAGATCTAATTATATTGACCAAATAAGATACATACACAACTATTTAACTCAGCCTCTGAAATTACGTAGATCATATCAAATTGATTTTAGACTCTGTTACTATATCCATTTTTATATATAGTTGAATCCAAAGTTTAATATTCTACCCAAGACTTATAAGTGCCTTATATAAACATATGTATTTATTTTGAATACACATCCATATAAATATATACTCTTACCCAACCGTATCTTTGTTAAGATATACTAGAGTATCATTAATAGATTTTAGGCCTTATACATTTTTGGCTTAACAAAAACTAAATTCAATACAAGTTTAAATACATGTTACAGGCTTTGTGGAATAGTATATATATAAATTTTCCCCCATTACTCACAAATCCTTAAATTGGTTCTTAAATACAATATAAACACAATAATATATATGCATAAACTGTAATCTTTGGACATATATTTCAAGTTAGTAAAATTAGTATAAATATCCATTATTTTATAAACATTCTATTCATGACACAAACCTCATATACAAAATTTTAAGTTCATAATAATGCATATTAACCTGCATTTTCACACATGCGCACGCACGCGTGCGCGTGCACACACACACATTAAATTAGTTCTAAAATAAAATATAAACACAATAATATATATGTATAAATCATAATCTTTGGATATATATTTCAAGTTAGTAAAACTATTATAAATATCCATTATTTTAGAAACATTCTATTCACGACACAAACATCATATATAGATTTGTAAGTTCATAATAATGCATATTAACCTGCATTTTCATTGTGTGTGTGTCTATATATATATATATTTGAGTTAATTAAGTCCCAAGTATATATATACATATATTTGTGTATGTATATTTTATCTATACAATCAATAAATGGAATTTAAAACTCTATAAAAACTTCATTACTTGAATTTTTAGGTTTAGATATATACATAATTGAGCCCTAGATAGGCATAATATCTTAACCTGATATAGTATTCAATAAATCCAAAACCCCTACACAATATAAACTAATTTAAAAGCTATTATTAGTCGTATTGTGTTAACACCCCCAAGTTTACTATCATACCCTAAATGGGTTCAAAACCTAAGACCATTTATTTTATGTTTATAACATCTATCCAGTTTAACATAAAATACTAGGCAAAGATTCTTAAGTTCTAGGTGAAAACAATTCATCTAATAACCTTAAATACCCATGTAGAATCTTTCCTAGGGTTTATAAATTTGAAACAAGTATATACACAAAAGCTTTCAAGATATTTCAAATAAGATGTCAAAGAACATAAATCCCTAGCCATTTCAATCAGGGCTTGTTGGGTTATATGTTGGGTTTTGTGGATGGCTGAGCCATCCATAGGACCCAACATTTAGTCCATTTTTTAATAATTTCATTTAAACTGAAACTATTTAAACCCTTACTATCATTTATTTCAATTACCTAAAATTCCACATATTATATGAAATATAATATAACACCGATCTAGTAGATGAAACCAATGATGCCAAAATTATTAATTTACTTCTTAGCTCGAATCCATTATTTTCTCTTCTGCCTATTGTGCTATCTAGGAATCTCCCCTTTTCTTTTTATTTTCTTCCATCTTACCATAAATCCCTAAACTTCTCATCTAAAATAATGACCTAGTCTATTCATGTAATCAAATAACTAACAAAACTAACAGTCACCATAATTTCCTCATGCAAAAATCCTTCAACAAAATAATGATTTAGTTAATTTCTTGTTAACTCAAGTCAAAGACTAGTTTATAAACCCTAATGTCAAAATTTATATGATTAAATAATAAAATAAAAATTATAATATCCCTTCGAGTTATGCATGTTCGTTGACTTCACCAAATCCTCTTAATATTGTAGTTAATATCAAAGAGTTTGACCCCCTTCTATATCGACTTAAAAAAAATCTTTAAATATTATATAATTCAATGTTAATTCAACATAACACAAACCTTCAACCACATAATAAAATTAAATAAAAATAATGATATTTACCAAATATCATTTAAACATTTAAAATTTCAATATATTCCTATATAAAGCAATATCTTCACTATTAATCATAGACACATTGCTTAAGCACAATGACTTCACCTAGTCATTTAAATAATATACCCATTGTTTAGCAATATGAATATTATAATATTCTAAGCATTAATATCACTTAACAAACATGTCAAGTAAAGTAATAAAATCTATTTATTACTCTAACAATTAATACAAAATAAGACAATATTTATAATTCACTCAATTATAATCAAGACAACCATAAGTCGCATGAGTACATATACAAATTCACCCATTCAACCAAGAAATATCGTATGAGTAAATCTAAGTAAGATAATCAGATTAGTGTAATCACACATATAAATCAACATGGTCATCAACTAAAGCATATTAGCAATTATTTAAATGCATATAAAATAAAAGATATACTACATCTATCTAAATCAATGAACAAATATAAAATATGCTAAACTATCATGGTGTGTGCATAGGTTTCTAGCCTTTCCCTCGGTTATCCCCTAATGTCTCCATCTACAACACCCTCTCTGTTGATGCCCTCCCTTTGTCACACTTTGAGGGATGAATCTATCCTATATCCACCTCACAACAATGAAAGTAGTTAGGCCAAAACACACACACATATCCACAAAATACTATTGTAATAATTAAAAAATATGATCATCATATACAAAATGTAAATGCATAACTAAATCTATAGCTAATCAATCATGTAAATTAAATACCATATAACTATCCCATAATCAACATATGAAATCAAGCTTAACTAAATAATAGTTAATCAAATAATGTAGTCATATAAAATATAAAAATTGATAAATTGAGTAGGGATAATGACATCCAATCCTTAGGTCCCTCTTGCTTGCTCTCTAAACCCTCTCAGGCTTGTTTTCACCGATTTCCAATCATCTATGGCCTTCAAAACTTGACCCCAACTGAGTTAGGACCCTCTCTTCATGAACAATCCATCCCCCTAGGTCTTATCTGCTTAGGACAATAACACCAAAGTTGAACTATAGCACTGGACCCTAGGGTGTCCCCTTTTTATCACTCCTATCTAATCATAATTTGAGCCTAGATTACCATTTTCCCTGATTCCTCTTGTTTATTGTGTTGTCCTAGTCTAGTTTCATCTAATCCATGACCAATAGATCCATATAAAATCCCATTCAAAGATAATTTGGAAAAGGTTGGCAAATATCATTCAAGTAAGCAAAAATACAAGCAAGACCACTCAAGCAATACTACCTATTCTATACATACAACCATCCTATACACTTTCAAGCCACTTTAAGACCTTACACCTGTCCCTAGTCATCTCAAGCTTACCCAATTTTAGCATTTCTTGCATTTCATTCACTATTATACCAAGCACTCTTAAAGGGAGAACTACATATGGCTTGATCCTTCCTCAGAGTATTGGTATGTAGTCAACGTTCCCACACATGGAGTGTGAAGTATGTCCAATGCATCTTACACACACTAACCTCTTTTCCCTATTTGCCAAAGTTTCTTTTAATTACATAGAAGATACAAGTACACAAAGAATCATCTCTACAGAGAGCTATGTTGACTACAAGGACCTAACAATTGGTACATACGCTCACACTGAGTAGGTGAACAAAACCCAAAAAAACTTAAATCCCCAGGATAATAATGCTGGAGAAGGACTACATCACTAGAACCTAGAATGTCTAGTTTCAGTGCTCCTATCTAATAAAAAATGAAGTCCAAGATCCTATTTATGATAGTGTCCCAGTCTTGCATACAAATTTATAGACCTTGTCTTAGTTGAAACAGTCCAGAATAAGCTAAGTTTAATTTTCTCTCTCATTACTATTTTTAGAAAAGGTCTAATTGTAATTTAATTTCATAAATCAATAGATTTAATTAGGAATATTATTTACTAATTTCTCCTACTCAGACCCATTTATTAAATAGGAATAAAAATCCATTATTCCCAAAAATAACAAATCATTTGGTGAATTTGACTTCAAATTTTGCATAAAAACTGTAGAAACCCTAGGGTAAATTCCTATTTGATTTTTCCCATTAATTTATGATTTTTTTCTTGAATATTAAAATAAAAAATTCCTCTCAAATTTTAAAATTTTGTAGAAAATTTTAAAATAAATTTATTTCAAACCCTAATTGCATTAACTAGCTCCCAGTAATTTTATAGCATTAATCTAATAATTTCCTAATTTTTTGCTTGCACATATAGATTAAAAATTCATCTCAAATTTTAAAATTTTATAAATTTTTTTAAAATAAATTTATTTTAGACCCTAATTGTATCAATGAGCTCCTAGTAATTTTCCAATCATTTTAAAAATTTTTAGTTGCATATTAAAATAAAAAAATCACTTCAAATTTCAAAAATTCATAGTAATTTAAAAAAAATTATTTTTCTCAAAACCCTAGTTGCATCTACTAGGCCCCATTTAATCAAACAGTTTCACATAAATTTTTGATTTTTTTCTTGAATACTTAACTCAAAAATTCAAATTCAAATTCAAAAAATTCATAGTATTTTGCAAAAATATTTTTGAAAAATTCTTAGTTGCATGTACTAGATTCTATTTTGTGTCTTGAGATATCACCTTACATGTTTGGTAGCTCAGTATTTTTTTTTATGCAAATTTTAATTCACTATTTTTAGAACCTTGCATTTCTTATATTCAATACTTTTTGTTTCTAGCACATTACCTATTAAAACTTATTGCAAAATATTCAAACACATTTCAAATTATTGTTCTACTTTAACAATGGCTCAATATACTAGTTTTAATGAAACTGATAAAAGAGAACTTCAAGAAATTTTAACTAAACATACAAATATGCAAGATGACATGCTTAGAATTATACAAGAGGAACAATAAAAGGTGAAAAATGATCAATCTTCTCAAACCATAGAGACACCAGTTGTGAATGACACTACGAGGGCAAAAATGTCTCAACAACCCCCTATAGTAGCCCAACCTTCTTCAGTGCCACCAGTTATAGTTAATACATCCCTATCTCCTGATGTGGTAGCCCTTGTGCAAGAGATAAGGTCTATTCAATCTAAGGTGCTACATCTTGAACAAGGTGCCACTAGACCTACGTAGGTTTTGGATTCTTTTTCTCTTTTGCATACACTATTGGCACGTCACATTGCCTCTACACCCTTGCCATAATGTTTTGTTTAACCCAAGCTTACTCTTTATGATGACAAGGGTGATCTAGAAACACATTTGTGAGCTTTTCACGTAGCATGCTTATATTATGTCCCAAATGACTGGCTACTTACCAAGATATTTCCATGGAGCCTAAAGGATTATGCTTTACAATGGTTCTATAGTCTACAAAATTAGTTAGTCAATGCATTTAATCCTTTATCTGACATGTTCCTAGAACACTTCACTATCAACATTAGTGATAAGGTTTCATATGCTCAAATTGCTCAATAAAAACAATGATCAAATGAGCATCTCACAGACTATGTTCTTCGATATAAGACCAACTTGGATAAGATGACTAACCCCATGGTAGATTAGAAGTTTTAGGACCATTTCAAACAAAGTCTTCTACCAACACTTTTTGAATCAATCATTTTCCAAAGATTCTCTTTCTTCACTAAATTGTGTCACACATTAAAGGACATAGAAGTCAAACTAATTTCAATGGGCAAACTAAAGTACACTAATACATCAGACACAACTAATAAGAGTAAAAAAAATTCCCATATAAGGTCAAGTTCAATGATACTAAAGGGCATAATCAACCTATAGTCAATGCAGCTTCAAAGCCTCCTCAGTGAATAATTTTATCAGCACCCCCTCGGGATAATTTTTCACATCTTCCAGTTCCTCCAGCCAGAGTTTTACAATAGATTTTAGATTATAATATCATATCTCTCCCTCTTATTTGAGAAGTTGATCCAAAAAATCCTCTTTCAAAGGGATATAATCAATAGGAATTTTGTGACTACCATAAGGCACTAAGCCATATGACAAACAATGCATTAGTTTAAAACACAAGATACATGACCTAATAGATTCAATTGCTATTGATCTTGGAACTTTAGTTGAACCTCCATCAACAAAGCAAACACAAGATAAAGCATTGAAAATATTCTTAGATATGTTTCCACAACATTCAAAATAAAATACAGGGGACACATCAGGGGTTCATCATACACATCATGTACATCCACCACCAGATACATATAGGGCACCTTCAATTGAGTTACATCCTTTGAGCAACATGATCAGTGTATACAATTTTAGAGTTCTAGCTAGACCTTCTATCTCCTTCTTAGAGTAGGATATCATCGAGGATGATTCAGATAATCATGCACTCTTTATCAAATCTCACATTCATAATCAACCTATTTGTAGTGTGCTTATTGACAATGGTTCTAGTCTTAACATGTGCACCTTGACACTAATACAACATTTAGGTTATTCAAATCAGGATATCACTCCAATAGATACAATTATTAGTGGTTTCAGTGGGCATATATAGAGTTCATTGGGCAAGATAATACTTTCACTACAGGTTGTTCCTACACATGTGACCACACCATTCACTATAGTTCCCAATGTAGGAGTTTTTAATATGTTACTTGGTCGACCATGGATTTAAAAACTCAAAGCAATACCTTCTAAAATTCATAGATGCATGAAATTTATTCATTCTAATCAGGTTGTTATAGTTGGTAAAGTTCCATATGAGTTACCACTCCCCACTTCAGAGCCATCTACCAGTTTGCAGTCACCAGTTTTAGTTTTGCCACTAGCTTTAGTTTTGTCACCAGTTTCAGCTTCTCCTCTAGTTTCAGTTCCTCTTCCACTTCATATTCAGACATAGTTAAGACATCCATCACCATTAAAAAGGGTTCATACACCTTCATAGCTTAATATTCTAGATAGCTTTCAGCTATAGTATTCACACCCAGAGTAGTTTTATTGAGATCTCATGCATCTACACATAGAGCACATTCTCAGAGATCTTATCTTACTTCTAGATGGGTACCTAAGAGCCTTATAGTTACATCCACTTCTCAGAGTTATAGAGGGACCCCAAAATTAGTTTCTACTTTAGAGATTTCAGAACATTTATAAAATATACAACTTTCAGAGTAATAGTCTCAGCATTTCCATCATGCTTCATGATCACACATGATTCCACTCCTTGATACATGATACCATGATAGGGAGTCTTGTATGAGACTCATCAGTTAGTATCATCTCTTTCTAGCTTTCCTTGTACATAATCTGTTTTGCTTGATTATACATAGTTAAAAATTTTCAAAATACAAAAATAATATAACATTTCAAAATCTAAAAACATTCAAAAATGTTAAAAAACCAAAAACAATTTTTATTATATGCATCATCCATGTTTTACATTGATAATATCATGCTAGGACTTATATTTTCTATTTCATGCTATTGTATGTCGATTTATCTACATTACCATGCTTCACTTGATCTTATTTGAGTGTGTGTAGTGACATCCAGCTACTTGATTGCTTCACTCTACCCATTAAGGGGGCATCCTACTTCTACATTCGAGACACACATCAATATACATACCCATTGGGGGCATTTTCTACATGACTACACCATCTAGGTTTGTTATTCCTACACTACACACTCCAAGTTATCATGTTGATATACATTGCTTAATAGATTACACAAATTATTATATCGACATTTCACTAGTATCTAGCACTTGTGTATCTCTTAGCATATACCTAGCCTTATAATAAACATGTATTGCATGATTTCACTCTTACTTTGATTAGTTATATGTGATTCTATCTTCCCAGTTATTACATGC
The DNA here is from genome assembly GCA_037957365.1 of Torreya grandis. Taxonomy (NCBI): domain Eukaryota; kingdom Viridiplantae; phylum Streptophyta; class Pinopsida; order Cupressales; family Taxaceae; genus Torreya; species Torreya grandis. Next base: position 754,024 of record JARHVA010003184.1, read on the forward strand.
TTTCTCTTTTTGCTTAACATAGCTTGTTGGATTATATTTCTAGTTCTTGCTTGTCTCTTGTATGTGCCTTAGGACATTTTCCAATGTCCTTTATTTCTATTCATGTGTGTGCCTTATGACATTTTCCAATATCCTTTGATTGTACTCTTTTATGAGCCTATGGCCCTTGTGCCAAAATTTCTTGTTTCACTTGTATGTGTATGTGGCATTTAAACATGCCTTATATGCTTGCTTTCTATTTTGAGTGACATGTGCCCATGTCCCTTATTTGTGTGGCCCCTTGGCCACCCTTGTCTACTTCTTGCTTCTTAATTTTTGTGCTTGTTGCTCGATTGCTTCTCAATTTTTGTACTGCCATGATCCATATCATGCATTATCCTATTCTCTTGGATGCTATGATGGGCATTATGCTCCATCCCTCCAACTAATAACTAATAAACTAACAACTAACACTTCTAGTTCTAGTTCAGTATATTGCACATGTTATTACATTGTTATATCTATCTAGGCATACCCCTATTGATCGAACAATCTATTAATTCAAACCCTGATATATCTTGAGATATCTTGTTGATTATTATTACTATATCATGTATATTTTTTAGCTTAACACACTTGTAGGGCTTCTTCTTCTAAGGGTAGTCATTGTAGGGTACCTATTCTTACCCTTAAAAGAGGGGGAAAAAAACAAGGGTTTTTTTATAGAGATCAAATCCCCTATCAATCAAAAAATCTAGTTTCAAAACAACTAGAACAACAACCAGTCATCAAACCACTTTGAATAGACTAGGTAAATAGTCAAGATTTTAGAATAGTGATCAGTTTCAGCCTAGGACAACATTGAGGTTGGACTATAGTGCTAGACAATAGGGTATCCATTTTTGGTGCTCATATCCAAATAACAAAAAAACCAAGTTTTCCAAAAGTAAGTAGAAAGGTAGGTACAATTATAGTTTTACACCATTAGACCAGTTCAAATTAATAATTTTTAGTAAAATTTTATCAAAGAATTTAGATATAGGGGGCATCATGTGTGACATGATTGGTTATCACTTCTAGTTTTAGATATGGTAGTTGGTATAACTTCTAGATTAGAATCCATGTTTCAAACACCAGTGATTGGGGGTAGATTGTACAACACTTTTACTTCTTTTTTTTTAGTTTTCAACATTGCTCATGCATTCTTAGTAGTTGCATTCCTTATTCTATTTGTAAGTGGTTAACATATTTTTGGAGTGGATTTCATACAATCCTAACTTCCACATTCCTAAGTACCTAAGTTCTTGAGTGGCTTCCACATAAGCCAAATTTTTAGTTTTGGAGTGGCTTTCATACAAGCCTAATCTCCATCTTTTTTGAGTTGGATAACATTGCTTTAGTTTATAACACACATTCAGCTATCCATACCACATTGTCAGATTTCTAGAGCATTCATGGGTTTCAAAATTTATCTCATATGATATACACATTCATACATACCAGTATTAGTTCTTAGCTTCACTTTATGGGGCAATGATGGAGCCAACAGGCAAGCCTTTGTATTCTTGAGCCACCTACTTAGAGGGATTGGACAAATAATCCAAACACTGATTATCACATGCATGATTATGTAGCTTCACTGAGTAGGCGATGATGGAGCCAAAGGGCTAGCCTTTGCATTCTTGATCCACTTTCCAAAGAATTGAGCACTCAACTTTGTTCATGATATAAATTTTAGTATAATATCATCTAGCACATCCAATATTACTCAGCCTTAGTATCACAATAGGTTTTGTATTGGTTCATGCATCCAGTGAGGTGTATTTATTCTTTTCTCTTCTTCTCTCTTACCCAGCTTTGTATGTTCTTGTTTTATATTTCATTTAATAAGAACTAATCTACTCTTTGTTTTCCTTTCATGTATTCACACTTACACAATGTGCTCTCCGCACACTATCTAGTATTAATCAACATCACAAGCTTCATAGGCTTTACCTTTGAAAGAAAGTTTAAGTACACTTTCTATTTTCCTTTATCCTAGTATTTCACTTTGCTGCATCACTAGAATAAAGGGGGGGAATGTAGTCATATAAAATACAAACATTGGTAACTTGTGTAGGGTTAATGACACCCAATCCTTAGGTCCCTCTTGTTTGCTCTTTAAACCCTCTCAATCTTGTTTTCACTAATTTTCAATCATTTGTGGCCTTCTAGACTTGACCCCAGTTGAGCTAGTACCATCTCTTCATGACCAATCCATCCACCAAAGTTGGAATATAACACTGGACCCTAGGGTGTCCCCTTTTTAACGCTCATATCCAATCACAATTTGAGCCCAGATTACCATTTTTACTCAATTCCTCTTGTTCATTGTGTCAGCCTAGTCTGATTTCATCTAACCCATAATAAATATATTCATATAAAATCCCATTCAAAGATCATTTGGAAAAGGTTGGAATATACCATTTAAGCAAGAATACAAGTGAGACCTCTCAAACAATTTTCCCTATTCTCTACATACAGCTAGTCTATACACTTTCAAGCCAAATCAAGACCTTGCACTAGTCCCTAGTCATCTCAAGCTTACCCAATTTTAGTATTTCTTACATTTCATTTACTATTACACCAAGCACTCTTAAAGGGAGAACTACATATGGCTTGATCCCTCCTTAGAGTATTGGTATATAGAAAACGTTCCCACACATGGGGTGTGAAGCATATCCAATACATCTTACACACACTAACCTCTTTTCCTCATTTTCCAAAGTTTATTTCAATTAAATAAAATATACAATTACACAAATAATCATCTCTATAGGGAGCTATGTTGACAATGAGGACTTAAAATTGGTACACAGGCTCACACTGAGTAGGTGAACAAAACCTAAAAAGCTTACATCCTTAGGACAACAATGTCAGAGAAGGACTACAACACCAAAGCCTAGAGTGTCTAGTTTTAGCACTCTTATCCAATCAAAAAATGAAGTTTAGGATCCTATTTGTGATAGTGTCCCAGTCATGTATACAATTTTTTAGACCCTGTCTCAGTCAGAATAGTCAAGAATAAGCTAAGTTTAATTTTTTCTCTCTCACTACTATTTTTAGAAAAGGTCTAATTATAATTTAATTTCACAAATAAATAACTGTAATTAGGAATATTATTTACTGATTTCTTCTACTCAGACCCATTTATTAAATAAGAATAAAAATATATTATTCCTAAAAATAACAAATCAAATAATAACCATAATATTTCATTAATTAATAGGTTATTAGGATTAGAGAGAAATCAAGATGTGACATCCTTCCCCTCTAAAGTTGGTCATCATCCTGATGACACTTATTCAAATATAAGTTTTGAATTTAAAACATTATTCATAAAAAAAATAAATGATATCCAACAATATATCAAGCAAACAAATGTGGAAATAGCCTGTAAAACTCATCATAATCCTCCCAAGTGGCACAATCTTTAGAATATTGGTCCCACTAGACCTTGCACTATGACACTTATATATTATTCAAACTAAGTTTGTGAGTGTCAATTACTCTAATTCATTTTATCATGACCACTCCAAGATCTAGAACCTGCAAATCATTCTAATCCAACACATGTGAAGGATTAACAACATACTTTTTAAGATAAGACACATGGAAGACATTATATAAAAGAGTTAGAGATGGTGGAAATGCAAGCCTATATACTACAATATTGACCACTTCTAAAACTTTGGAGGGTCCCACATATCTAGGTGAAAGTTTAGCTAGCTTCTTGATCTTAATCAAGATTTTTTGAGGCTTAACCTACAAAAACACTTTATCACCTACAAAAAACTACCTTTTTGTTCTCTTTGGATCAACATAAATTTTTTGTCTATCATTGGCCTTAGCCAACCTTTTCCTAATTATTCTGACTTGTTCTTCCATTTTCACAAGCATCTTAGGTTCAAAGACTACCCTATCCTTTAACCTATTCCAACTGATTGGTGTTATACACCTCCTTCCATATATTGCTTTAAATAAAGTCATCTTCAACACTAATTGGTAGAGTTGTTGTAATCAAAATAAACCAATGGAAGGTAATCTTCCTACTTGTATTGATGATCCATGTAATAAAAATGAAGGAGATCTTCTAAAACCTAGTTCACTCTCTCTATTTGTCTATCAATTTTTGAGTGATAAGCAGTGTTGAATTTCAATTATGTACCTAGAGTTGAATTCAAAGTCAATTAAAATTTAGAAGTCATTATTGAATCTTGATCTAAAATGATCTTATCCATAAATCTATGAAATTAATGCACCTTTTTTATGAATATCTTCACAAGCATATGCACATCATTTGTCAAGTTGCCTAGTATGAAGTGGGATACCTTGGTTATTCTGTCAACTACAACCAAGATCATAATGTTAGTTATGTGATAACGATAACCCTTGGACAAATTCCATGTTAATCACCTGCCACTTCCACTCTAGTATATCATGTGGATATAACAATCCTATCATATGCACATGTTCATCTTTCACATGCTGACATTATAAACAATGAGATATAAAATATATTTTGTCCTTGATTTCTTTCTATAAATAGAGAGGTCTTAGCTCAACCATGAACTTAGTTATACCTAGATGTCTTGAATATGGAGCATTGTGTAGTTCATTTAGCACTATGCTCCTTAGATTCTCTCTATCAGGTACATGCACCCTACTATTTTACCTTAAAAGCCCATTTATTTCTATCTTGAATCTTTTATACCTAATATTTTGAGCATTCTCTGATAGTGTTTTTTTGATCTGATCATAAAATTCATCTCCTAGCAAAAATTTGATAACCTGATCACATAAAGTACTCTTGATAGTAGCCATGGTTGTTATATACCTTATATGGATTATATCATTAACAACTCTATTATCCTTGCCATTGATATAATTAATATCAAAATCATAATCAAATAAGAATTCTAACTGTCTCTGATGAGCATTTAGGCTTGATTGGGTGAAAATGTACTTGAGTTCTAAGTTGTCAATCTTAAGCAACATATAATTGTCCCATAATAAGAATATGAAATCAATCTTAACTAAATAATAGTTAATCAAATAATAACCATAATAATCCATGAATCAATAGGTTATTAGGCTTAGAGATAAATTAAGATGTGACATTATATGCTTCTCTCTCCATGCTTTAGGATTTTATATACATTAAATTGAGTAGATATATTCTATGCATGCTTATTTTCATGTTTATTACCCCCATTTTGTGTCACATGCTTTGGTGAACACTAAGTTAGATTTTAATTTACTTTGTCATTTACTTTATGAATTAGAAAACATCGAACGTAGCCAGGGTTATTGTACAGTGTTGCTTGACTAGAGGATTTGGAACTATATCTAGTGATATTAATGTGGTAAGGGACCCATTGGTTATGTCTAGAATATGGATCTTGGTCATGACCCCTATTGTCTAAATATACCAATAAGTGGAAGGGTAAGTGTGATTTATCTTCTCTGAACTAAGATTGATTTGTAGATCAACTTTACTTTCCCTTGTATACTTTTCATTTGCCTTATTGACCTTTCCATACCTATCTTAAAAATCCAATTTCAATTTCAACACCCTTAAAATATAACAAACCAACATATTTACCTATCTCCAAATACACCTACCAACCCAATGAAAATCATTCTAATGGTTCAATTTCACCTCACTCCATATCACATGTTGAGGCATATTGCAATGCCCATCCACATATCACTTCAAAATTTAGGGCATATTGTGATGCCCATCCCTACATCCAATTACCCATTGGGGAATATTACGATTCCCACTCTTATTATACATTACATAATAACAAACAAATTTACTTATAATAAACCTTATGATATATAAAGACTTGTATTTCACATGTTCATCATTGATATAGATGTTAGCATATATTTTGTTTATCTCATGTTTATTTGTTTTTGTGAATTTTATTTCACTTTATCATTTATGAGTTGCATTGTAAAACCTTGGATAGGACCAGGTCTTGTTATCTAACAGACTTTCACCCTTTTGAAGGTAGTTTCAAGCTTTCATAATCTGAATTAACATGGAGACAATCCTAGGATGTGGGTTGCATAATAGATGGATTTAATATTTATATTTTAAGAGATATCTCCCCTTGATTTATCAATTAGGCTCTCTACATTACATTACTATATTTTAAGGGAAAAGAGAAGAAGATAAACTAAAGGAAAACTTTATTAACTAAGGCGATACACCAAAATATGTCCTCCACTGATCTAATATGCAATAAAAATGATGAATAAATACATGGAACTGATTTAAATTCTCAAATTAGAGTCTTAAAACATCGATAGTTCACATAAAAGCTCATCTTGATGTATGATCTAAGGCAACTAATCAATAGGTCTCTCAAAGACACTAAGGCAAGATTACAATTGCCATACATATAATATTGTTCAAGCACATTATGAAACCTATAAAGATGAGATAACACCTAAAAATAGGTAAAGAGGAGAGGAAAAAATGAAAGGAATCATACACTATCATTGTTATTTATCAACTAACCATGAACATACACTAGTCACAAGCTTTGAGGAGGCATGAATTCAGTCTTATTCATTATAAAGAGGAAAGAACAAGTGTTATTATAAGCATGGAATTGACAAAAAATAGGTTATGGATTATTTTTAAATACCAAAAATATAATTACGTATAAATAAAATGAGAAAGGAGAGAGGAAAAGTAAAAGCCTAAAAACTAGGAAATGAGACATTCACTAGGTCCTTTCCCAACTCCAACATAGTAGTCACTTGATTATCTCTCATCCAACCTTTGAAAAATGGTTTAGGGGTAAAGGAAAACTTTTTTGTAAAGTTGAATAAGTCATTAACATTCATTTATGGTCTTTGACCCATAAAAATGCCTACATTATTGCTTTCATATACATACATTCTTGGTGAAGAAGCCACCTCCTTAAAAATAGGACTTAAAGACTTAGTCAAGTTTTCATTACTCTCTCCATTGAAACCTTCTCCAATGATTTATTAGGTCTCTCAATATTTCTTGGGCTGTTAGAAGACTTCTTCAATTGATTTGACTTTGTCCTCTCTGACTAGGTGTTGGAAGGAAGGAGGGTCTTGTTAAGAGTCGTAGAGACCTTTTAAACCTTTGAATCCTTCTTCCAAATGATCTTTGAATTTTTATTGTCCTTAAAGTGGCATGGAAATAAGGATAAACATCAATAAATTTTTTTTAAGAGATTTTATGCATCAATTTGGGTGTTTTGACCACTTGAACCATTCCTTTGCAATGAGGTATAGGATAAATAAAATTGGTTTTCACTTTGCATAAGGAAAATATCTTCGATGGATGGATTTTCAACATCAATTTAGACATAAAACAAGGAATTTGGAGCCCTAAAAATTGGTAAAGATCCTTAACCAAAATAATGTATAGATCACCTTAGAAAAATGAGAACATTTTTGAGCACCCTCTATCCCCTTACAACTTCATACAAAATTTTATGAGCCAACTCAAAGTGTAACTACTCCTTTTCTATCATTTCTCTCTCCAATTAGACCTAATTAGGTCTCTTGGGCCTAAAAAGATAAATTTGGATTAAATGTCCACTCACACATTTTAAACTTACCAAAAGTATTTGATTAACTTTACCTAGCCTAATACCATCATTCATGTTTAATTTCAAGTTCTAAGACATTGTGTAAAAGGGAAAATCATAAAATGGCCATTTGCAAACCTACATGCTTGTGTGTACTTGAGGTGTTTTTGGAGATGTTTTTATTAGTCAGGATGAAGAAATAATAGAGAAATATATTTAAAAAATTCAATTGAAAATTTGTTTATTTTTATACAATGTAAGCATTTAAAAATCTTATAGGAAGTTGGTTAAAAAAACCAACTCACAGATAACCAACTAAAAAAAACTAATTAAGAAATTACTTTGGATCATAAATGATCTCAACAAATCCCCCCTTTATCTAAAGGGGTATTTAAAGATAGACTAAATGTACTATGAGTCATCCAAGTGGACTCTACTATAACTACAACTGGTACACTATGCATCTTGGACTGATCAACACCCTAATGATCCCTATGCTAAAGTAGAACAAGATTATGCTCCATCTAACTACATTGATCCTCACATATAATCCATCTAATAAGTGATTTCCATAATAGTATGTATGATACATCTCAAACTAATAACCAATAATTTTCAACATCTCTTACAGGCCTTTACTGAACACTAACAATGCTAGCAATTCAATGTTGACTCATACCATAACCACCAATGATTAATAAAAAAATTAATATGCAATATATTTTCCCCTATTAGGTGAGAGATGAAAATCCATGCAACAAATAAACCAAGTAAAAACCACTAAAATGGTCTACATCAAAGATCATATCAACACTATATCTATGAAAATAAAGTACACAAGCCAAAAAATACTACTACATCAAATCCTAATATTGAGCCCATCAGCTCATACAAGATGGGTGTGTTATCATCTCAATATATATAGTTAGCATCTATAGATCAAAAAACTTTGTAGTCATCCCATCCATCAGAAGAATATGTAGAAAAATAGCCAGAAGAGGAACTAGAAGAGTGACTAGAGTGATTGGAGTGATTGACAATGTTTGCTTCTACCTTTTATCGATGTTGAGAGAACCTCATTTTGGAGGGGCACTTTGTAGAGAGGTGTCCTATGCCACCACAATTGTACCATGTCTTCTCACATTCATTGAAACTAGAGGAAAAATAACCACATGAAGAAGAATGAATGTGTTTGTGCTTGTGTCCATGTGAATGTTTATGGTGATGCTCATGCTTTTGAGAATTAGAGTGATGTCTATGTTTTGGAAAAGTAGAGTGATGTTTATGCTTCAAATAACTAGAATGATCCCTATGTTTAGAATGATGCTTATGTCTAGAAATGTGCCATGGAGAGTGTTTCTATCTCAAAAAGTGCTTCAAATAATGTTTTTTATTGTGCTCATATAATGGATTACCTATTTTGGTATAGTAAGCCTCCTCAATAGGTTTTTATTTCTTCTTTACAAATTATCACTCATGTTGAGAGAGAAACTCACAAATAGAATTAAAAGTAGATTTGTTAAGCTTATCACTAAGATGTAACATTTCTATAAAGTTCCTCTAACTAGGGATAAGGCCATGTAAAATAATAGAAATGAGAATTTCATCATCAATTTTCCTACCAATAGTTCCATATTCCTGTTTCAAATTCTTAATTCATGACACATATTATGAAACATCTTCATCATCTGTTAGTTTAGTGTTGAGCAACTGCATAAGAAGGTCAATTTTCTTGTAGGCAAGTTGTTTATCATATAAGTATTTTATATATTTTCATGCTCTCTAAGATTCAAACTTGATGGCTTTTATGTGAATTATAACTTTGCACTACAAGTTGATTTCAATGAAGTAAGGGCACGCTTATCACATCTATAAAATTCTACAAGATTTATGGTATCGGTGGGTAATGTTAGTTGTTTTTCAACTACTTCCCACAAGTCATTGAATATTAATGTATTTTCCATGTTCATTGACCATTATTTATAATTTTTAAGAGTTAAGCATCCATTTTTATAAATTAAGCCCACAATTTTAGCTGTGGTGTTTTATCAAAACAATACTGAAGAATAGGGAATGCTATTGAGGTTTTGAGTTTACCTTCTAAATAACTTCTAAATAGAAGAGAATCTTGGGACTTGTAAAAAATATTACACCTTATAACTTCTATTACACCCTTATTTCTATAATTTTCATTGAAAATTATATCCTTATAACTCTCTTTACAAAAATGATGTCAAAAAATTAATTTTGATAAAAATAATACCAATGGGTTTTGAACCCTCGGCCTTTCATTGAGCAAGTGACAAAAAAAATGTAACTAATCAATCTTGCCTTGAGTCAAATTGAAATAAAATAAAGGAAACAAAAGGCAATTCATCTTAGTTTTTGGGATGAAAAGAAAAAGAATATTAATATAGTAAAAACTTTTACCCACTATAATGAAATAAAAACTTTTACTTTACTGGGCCCATTGAGCAGATTTTACTAATACGTAGAGCTTCTAATAATGAAAAATACTTCTATATTTCATCCATGCTTCCTAAATGTGCATTTATAAATATTCTAATCTCATATTTTTGAAGGTTTCATTTGATTCTTTCGTGATGGTGCTTTTAGTTTAAGATTGATTTACAATGCTTCCTAGTGGAGCCCATTTTCAAAGAGAAACATCATCAATTTATAATGGAAAAACAATTACATAGCTCAATAGGTAGTTGAGAAGGGAGGGTGGTAACAAAACTACCTCTACCACTTATAACTCTACTAACATCCTTGATATTAATACAAAACTACCTATAATGCTCAGTACTCCGCTAACATCCTCAATATTGATTTTTCATGGGATAAAATAACATCTATCATGTGCAGTTCTTTTCCTTGCAAGATCTATAATTTAACCAAAATCTTTATCCCCATATTAATGATATCAAAAATTGAATAGAATGTGTGACATATTATGCAAAAATCTCCCAATTTCTTCAATCCTCTTGCATAGCTTCTTTAAACTAGGCTCTGATACCACTATTGGCTAAGAAGAAGAAATAACAAAGAAATATATTCAAAAAATTTAATTGATTTTTTATTTTATTTTTGTAAAATGTAAGCATTTAAAAAGCTTACAGGAAGTTTTTTAAATAAAGCTAACTCACGGGTAATCAACCCATCAACCAACTAAAACAAACTAATTAAGAAATTACTTTGGATCATAAATGATCCCAATAGTTTTATAAGAAAATTTCAAGTTTTGATGCATGAATGTGACCTAATGAGACCTATATAACCTTAATACAACTCATCCCTTGAGATTGATGTCCTTAATTTCACCCATAGGCCTTCAACATGGATTCTTGGCTTGCAAAATTGAGCTCTCATACCTGTTGAGCTAGTGGCCAACATGCAGGGGTTATGTAACTATTCTAGAGGATTGTAGAAGAGTTTTAATGATCATAAAACCTTTATCAAGTCTGCATAAGGCTATGCAAATGTTTTATAGAACACTCCACTACCCATACCCTAACAAACCAACTAAAAACTACCTATTTCTCCTTGTACCATATGATATTATACATACACCTATGAAAAAACAAATAAAAGTGAAGCTCAGTAGAGTTGTGAGTGTGAATATGATAATTTGGATATCAAACCATTGCATTTGGAGGCATTAAAAATCATATCTTCTCCATCGGGTAAGTTGAAGGGTTTAAAGAGGTTTAAGTTCTTAAAAATGGTTCATAAAGGATATGGGTCCTTTCCAAAACCCAATGCCAAGAATTTGTGGTAGGGGGACCCATTTAACATCTCCTATGGACTTGAGTTACCATGCATCTTCTCATGATAGTTTTGAGCAATCTTTTGACCTCTTCAAATTCCTCAAGAAAAACATGGTTGTTTTCCTTTTAGTTGATAGTTCATGAAGTTGTGGGATAAAGGGGATGAAATAATGTCATGAGAAACCATAAATGGTGATAATTCAAGGTTTTGGACCTATTTGAGAGGTTATTATTGTGAGGATGATTTTAGATCATTTAATGGATTATTAAAAACATGTTTAAAATATTTATTTGATGTGAAAATGGGTTTTGAGGTCTTAAGACCCAAAATAGCCTTCCTCAGCCTTTTCATGCATAGTCCTAGCCCGAAATGCAAATTTGGAGAGCTTAAACTTGTTGCAAAAGTTGCATGGATGCTTAAGGTTTATTGAGGAGTTTGAGGGGGTCCCATGCATTGTTCTATTATGTTTGTTCTCTTCAAAGACACCTTTAATGGTCATGAATTCCATTCATACTCATAGAGATAATTAAAATTAATCACTAACATCCTTTCATCATCAAATCCTTGACCTTTATCGACATATTTACTCTATTCAAAGACTGCTTGTAGGTCACTAGCTGTAGGTGGATATCGACCACCCTTGGCTTACATATAGAGGATTTAGGTGTTATAATTACTTGAATAGGCCTATGAGATGATATAAAACCTATTATCATATTATGAAGGAGAATAAATCCCCTAAATATCTCTCAAAAAATATATCTCAAGTACCTGGCATAGACTCACTGTGTCTTTTCTTACCTAACTGTAGGTTTACTAAGTTGAATATAGGTAAATTCATGGGAAAAATATTTGATTTGAATGATTTATCCTTGTGATTTTAGATCAAAATCTACCCTCCAATATATGATTGCTCAACCAAATTCTTAACCATGTGTTTTATACTTATACTATTGACCTTAGAGCTCAGTCAAGCCTAGTTAGTTGGTTGTAGGTCACTTTGCTTGACTGTAGGTGAATATAGGCCTATATAATTCATGAGATATTTTCATGTTTTCAAATAATTATTTTTATTTTTTATCCAAATACAAAATATTATATGCATCTACCTAATCATCCATCTAACCTGCTCATTAGACCTTTGCACTCTTTCATGTCCATTGTCCTTCAATCTCAGTAAGGCTTAGTTGTAAGATGTAGGTGGTCTTTTGGGGACCGAAACCTATTTAAGTGAGAAGGAAAAACACATTAATTAATTGAATATATATATTCTCTTAAAATTCATCATGTTCACCTTAATAAACCTCACATTTCCCTCACACAAGTCTACATTGCATAACAAACTTGATTGTGCTTTCAATATATGGTTGTAGATGCACTTTTGTATAGACTATAGGTCTACAACAGTCAACCCACTTACCTTATGCTCTATATATTCCATTTATAACATGATCTAATTTCATAAATCCTAATGGAAACATTACCTCAATGACTCTTATATTCATGATGCTTCCTTGAAAAATATAATCTTAAAATAAAGGACTGTTGTAGGTGTATATTTGGAACTTGTACGGACATAGGAATAATATATGACATGCTTAGTAATATGGAAAAAATTATCCAATAACAATAAATGAGACCACTTACCTTGAAACCACTTGAATAAGTATTTAAATAACTTGATAAGCATTGAAACCAAAACATTAACATTACCTTAAAAACTACTAACTTACCTTAGTTTTTGCCAAACTAGTTTTAAGGTAGTTTCCTTGTATGGTTTTGATGGGTTGTGATAAAATTTTGAGCACTATCATATATTTAAGGGACATAAATCACCATAAAAACTCATATATCACCATCATAACACATTTCTAATGTGAACATAGTCTTTTAGATCTCTAAACAATTAGTAACATAGTCATACACATCTATGACTGTGTCTTTTAGGGATTAGAGGCACCGAAGAGGTCTTTATATCATATTGTCATTGGGAATATTGAATAAATTTTAGAGAATTATTGGTGGTATTTCATGTTCTTCCACATTACTTTCATCTCCCTCATGACTCTTTTCTCATGTCATTTTCCATGATGTCTTTCTAGCTTGCTCATTAGGCCTACAAAAGAAATTTTGAGCTTTTAAGAGAGAATGGTATTAAGAAAATATATGGAATTTCATTCTAAGGTAAAGTAAAAATTAATAATATTTTATAAATCCTTCAAGATCATGATGAGGTGACTGATATACTCTCACACACTTAGAATCTCTTTAGACCTACAATTGTACTTTATGGGAGGCCCCATTTCACTCAAGCTACCTCAAAAAAGACCCTCCTCAATATGAAGGCACATGAACATTTTTATTGGATTAAAGAGGTGTATTTTAATTTAAATATTAACCTAATAAACCTTTTAAGATGAATACATTCAACTAATATATCAAAAATTCTTGAAAACTACCATCCTTAACTACCAAGACATGCAACCTATTTCTTGTCAAAAGACTCCTTATCAAGATAAATTACCTGATGAGTCTACCATGAAAAAGGTATTATTTAACCCTAAAATAATCAACTATAACTATTTTTATCTATTGAGCATAGAAGTGAAGCAACAAAGACAAACATATACCTTGTCTAGATGATTAGGACATAGTGACCCCCTTACACTATTAGCAATTATTAATAAATATGGGGGAATGAATTTAAAAATGAATGACAATAAATTTAAGGTCATTAAATTTCATATCATTTTACATGATATTTGGACCTAATTCTCTCTCTCTTGCCTGTATTGAGCAAAAATTGATGGCCTTCTTAAAGCTGTTAAGGAGGTTGATATGGGAGATAAGTCATTTATATGTATTTTGACACCTAAAAATAAATATAAACCATGGATTTGACCATTTTATGAACAAATAAGGTCTTGAATATTCCTAAAGGTCAACTATACCTTGAATAACTATATGGATAGCCTTAAAATAGACTTTTTTGGCATTAAAACTACTAAAATCACTTGAGAACCCTGATGAATCTACTAAAAAATGTATCCATTATACCTTTTCATGCGTAGAAAAGTACACCATGTCCTTATCTTCATATTACACTACTATTATCATGAAAAAACTACTCTAGAAGCCACAAAGTGATATGAAATGCAGTAAACTAGGTCATGAAGTCAGTCAAGCATATCACCAACTATTTTGATCAATTGTAAAGCATATCATGACTTTGACACAAGCCATGATTCCTATTAGGATGTTATAGACTATTTTCATCAATTGCAACAGCCTAAAATAGGTCAAGAGGTAACTAAACAAGCACATGGTAATGATGATCAAAACCTTAAACTCATCAAATCTACCCTAAACTCTATTAATCAAGGTTTTGGATGACCATTTCAATGACATTACAATAAAAAACATAACAATAAATATGGAAAAAAACATGACAAGTAAATTTTCAAGTGGTAGGGGTGATAATTTGCCCTGTGAGGTCAAAATTATCAACATTTTAGTGACTCAGTTGGGAAGCATCCTTGATATGCTTGAGAACTAGACCATTAACATCTATTTTAGGCTCGTAAGATCACTCTTACATTATGAAATAATCATGATTAAACATTAACCAATGACCACTACTCTAACCTCAAGATAAGACAACTATTTTGATCCTCAAAGACAAGAAAATAAAAGACAACAAACTAAACTAACAAAACACATGTGCTAGATAAACACTTTTTTAAAAAAAAATGTAAGAAAACTAATGTGCTAAAAAACACTTGGAGGAAATCTAAATTGAATACAACTAACCTGCAAATAATCCTCCTTTAGGATCAAAAGGAAAGTTTTTTAGATCACTTACTTCATAAGGTATGGAATGGCATATAAAATCACATTTGATTAATGTCTTACTTGGGTGAGCCTTCTTTTTCACTGAAAACATATTTGACATGGCTTATAATAGGTCTACATCAGCAAATAGATCTCCAATGAACACATATTGGTCCAAAACTTCAACTTCTACCTTTTGTTGTTGTTTTTCTTTGACAATAGTCTCTAAGATGGCCAAATATTGGTTTGTAAGACCTTTTACATAATGAACTCCATATGAATGATTGAAGTAGCATACATAGACCTTAGTATCCTCTTGAATGCTTTCAAATTTTCCATCATTATCTCTAAAAGAGAGATTTTATCATTCCTTGAGAAATTATGGCCAAACTAGACCATCATTGTCTTTAAAAAGAACACTAAGGTCTAAAAATTAGGTGAGAGGATGATAACCCATGCTGAGTATTTCAAAAAAGTCATCATCTAGTGAGGCTGCCTCTTAAAAAGGCAAATTTTCAAGATGAAATATCTTAAGCTTGTTGATTGGTTCACCAAAATTGCCTCTTATTGCCTTAACTCATAATCACTTGGGAGAAGTGAATATCCTAATTATGAATCTTCAAAAAAGTCTTCACTATACTCTTCTTCATGCTCAATAACATTATAAGGAAGATCTTGAAACAAGTCAACATATCTTATACCTTAAGTTTCAACCTCATCATCTTATTTGAAAGTTAAATTGCCTTTAATTTCACCATGGGGAGTACCAATAAATATTTCTTCTTCATACACACTTGAGTCATCACACTCTCCTTGAATATCACTTGTAATTGCAACTTCTTTATCTATCCTCCATAGAATAGGTTCCTTTTCAAGAAGGGATATGTTGGGAGGGAAATGGATATGCTTATGAGTTTGTTTAGGAACTGAGGGAGTACTTTTGCAACTTGAATATTTGGGGATGGTGGAATCTTGAAGTAATGATTGGAGAGAAAGTAAATTCAATTGTCATATGAGTGATTCATCCTTCTCAACAACCATTTCAACCTTTTTATAGTCTTCTTGAGGTTCCATCTCAATGGTAACTTAATTTTCAACCTTTTCAAATAGGAACTCTTTCTTGTCTTGAGAGCCTTCTTGGAGGTTCCTCTAAGATGGAATAAATTTAGGTTCTTGAGGAAGGGGAAATGGGAATTAAATAGGCATAATATATTCTTTGGGCTCAAATTATGAATCTTGACCCTTTTCCTCTTGTTTCTCCTAGGAATTAACTACTTGGTTCTAAGGTAGGACTTTGAAACTAGTAGGTTCACCTAGAGCTTGAATTATCTCTCTTTGAGGCTCCATTTGAGAATGGTCAAAGACTTCATGAAGATAAGGAGCATAAGAGGGTTGATATGGTAAATAAGAGGGTTCTTAAAAAGTGATGGGAGGAGATTCATCCACAAGGCTTGGCATGGCATAACTAGGAATCATATCCCAAAGAAGGCCTCTAAGATGTAGTGAGCTTGTCTTATTGAGGAAGGGTAGGTATAGTTGGAAATAAATTTGAAACATAATAAGTTTGAATAGGGGTAGGAAGAGATGGCTGAGGTTATTTGGGTTGGATCTCTTGATTCTCCCACCTCACTAACCTATCTACCCACCATTGGATCATGGTTCTCATTTCACGTAACTCATAAGTCATAACATATTGATTTTCCTCTCCAACTATTTCCCACCTATTTGTCAACATATTCATTTTTTTCCTCATCTTCTCTACGAGGTGAAAATGTATCACATCTAAGTCTTTACCCCATTCTCTCACCACCCTTCAGACTTTATCATATTTGTCTTGAATGCCAAAACATAAATGGTAGGAGAAATATGATTTTGAGTTGGAAATGGATTAGGATGAGGTGAGTATGGATGATATAAGTCTTGATAAGGCTATTGAGATATATAGTTAGGGTCATAGTGAGACTGATAAGGGTCACTATAAAGCTGATATGAATCATCATACTCTAGACAAGAATAATCATAGGACTAATAATATTCTTGGTAAGGATGATTAGGATCATAAAAATGCTAGTATGGTTCATCATAGAGATGATAAAACTCATCATATGGATGATAAAGTTGATCATAGGGCTAAAATTTATCATCAACTTGCATGAAATTACCATTTTTCTCAAAGTCAGCCATAAACACAACATTAAGATAATGCAATAAAGATACAATTACTTTGAAATAATGTCTAGACTATTAGAAGCAGTTGATTGAGCTTGGAGTAACCAAACACCTCATGAATAATGCTACTACAAATATAATTTCACCAAGACTAACATCAATATGGTCCCACCAAGCATGATAAAAACTATTTTCTACTAGACTTGCACCTTTGTGAAGGTAGTTTCAAGCCTTCATAGTCTAAATTAACATGGAGACAATCCTAGGCTATGGGTGGCCTAATGGATGGATTACATCTCTATATTTTAAGGGATATCTCCCCTTAATGTATCAGTTAGGCTCTCTACACTACAACAACAACTTGTAAGGGAAAAGAGAAGAAGATAAACTAAAAGGAAACCTATCTAATTGAGGTGATACACCAAAATGTGTCCTCCAATTGTCTAATATGCACCAAAAATTATAAATAAAAACATGGACCTGATTTCACTTCTCAAATGAGATTCTCCAAACATCAATATTTTACATAGCGGCTCAGCTTGATGCATGATCTAAGGTAGCTAATTAATAGGTCTTTCAAAGACACTAAGGAAATATTACACTTTATATTCATACAAGATTGTTCAAAAACATTATGCAACATATAGGGATGAAATAAAACCTGCAAATAGTTAAAGAGGAGAGGAGAAAATGAAAGGAATCATACATTATCATTGTCATTCATCAACTAACCATGAACATAAACTAATTACAAGCTTTGAGGAGACATGAATTTAGTCTTATTAATTCTAAAGACACAAGTAAAAGTGTTATTATGAGCATGGAATTAACATAAATTAGTCTAAGGATTATTTTTAAATTCGAAAAATAGGCATACATATAGAAAAAATGAGAAAGGACAAAGAGGCAAAATAAAAGACTAAAAAGTAAGAAATGAGACATTCACTAGGTCCTTCCCCAACTCCAACATAGTTTTTACCTGATTATATCTCATCCAAAATTTTAAAAATGTCATAGGGGTAAAGGATTACTTGTTTGTAAATTTGAATAATTCATTAAAATTCATTTTTGGTCTTTGACCCATACAAGTGCCTACATTCTTGCTTGCATATACCTATATTCTTGGTGAAGAAGTCACCTCCTTGAAAATAGGCATTAAAGGCTTAGTCAAGTCTTAATTACTATCTCTATTAAAAAATTAAAAAATTATTTATGTAGTCTCTCCATATTTCTTGGGTTATTAGAAGACTTCTTCAATTGCTTTGACTTTGTCCTCTTTGACTAGGCGTTGGAAGGAAGGAAGGTCTTGTTAGGAGTCCTAGAGAGATTTTCAACATTTGAATCCTTCTTATAACTGATATATAACTTTTTATTTTACTTAAAGTGATGTGGAAATAGGGATAAAACTCAATAAAGTCTTTTGAAGATATTTTATGCTTTAATTTGGGTGTTTTGACCACTTGAACCATTTGTTTATAATGAGGTGTATGAGAGAGAAAATTGGGTTTCACTTTAAATAAAGAAAATACATTCCATGGATGGATTATAAACATAAACTTATACCTATAAAAATTAATTTGGAGCCATAAAACTCTTCATAAGATGCAAATGTTGCTCCTATTGCATGCTTTTCCACCCATTCCTTATAACCTTAAAAAATGGTAAAGCTCCTTGTGAAGATGAATGTAAAGATCACTTTCAAAAAATGAGTATTTTTTTGAGTACCCTCTATCACTTTACAACTTCATAAAAAATTTCATAAGCCATATCTAAGTTTAAGTACTCATTTTCTATCATTTCTCTCTCCAATTAAGCCTAATTAGGCCTCTTAGGTCTAGAAAGAGACATTTGGCTCAAATGGCCACTCACACGTGTGAAAATTGAAAAAATTATTTTATTAAATTTAAATTGACTAATACCATCCTCCATGACAAATTTTAAGTTCTTGGATGTCGTGTAGAAGGGCAAACCATAAAATGTCCATTTGCAAGCCTACATTCTTGTGTGTGCTTGAGGTGTTATTGGAGATGTTTTGTAAGAAAATTTCAAGTTTTTATAATTAAATGTGACCTGATGATAGATTTATAACATTAATAAAACTCATAACTTGATATTTATTTCCTTCATTACACTCATAGGCCTTCAACATGGATTCTTGGCTTGAAAAACTGAGTTCTCTTACCTGTTGAGCTAGTGGCCAACTTACAGGGGCTATGTAACTATTTGAGGGGAATGTATAAGAGTTTTAATGATCATGAAACCTATATAAATTTCACATAAGGCTATAAAAATGGTTTGGAGATAAAGACACTACCCATACCCTCACAAACCAACTAAAAATTACCTATTTTGCCTTGTATCGTATGATATTGTACCTGCACTTGTTAAAAAAAACCTAGAAGTGAAGCTCAAGATATTTGTGAGTGTGAATAGGATTGTTTTAATATAAAAACATGTAATTTTTAGGCATTATAAATCATATCTTCTCCATCTGGTCAGATGAAGGGTTTAAAGAGAGTTTTAAGAGGTTTAAGTTCTTAATAATGGTTCCTAAAGGACATGGGTCCTTTATAAAACCAAATGAAAATAATTTATGGAAATGGGAACCCTATAAAATATCCTATGGACTTGATTTACCATGCATATTATCATTAAAGTTTTGAGCAAACTATTGACCTCTTCTAACTCCTTAATCAAAATAGGGTTGTTTGACTTTTAGCTGATTGTTCATGAAGTTGTGTGACCAAAGGGATGAACCAATACCATGAGTTTGAATAACGAGACCACATTAAACTCCTCAAGAAAACTTAAGCATTCATGAAACTTATTCAACAAGTTCTAAGCTCTCCAAATCTACCTCTCAATTTGGGACTGTGCATGAAAAGACCAATGAAGGCCATTTTGGGTCTTAAGACCTCAAAACCCATTTTCACGTCAAATAAATATTTTAAAAATGTTTTTAATAATCCATGAAATTATATAAAATTATACTCACAATACTGACCTCTCAACCAGGTCCAAATCCTTAAAATTTCACCATTAAGGGTTCTTATACAAATTAGGCTTTTTGACCTTATAGGTCTTACTCCTTGGGTTTATCTCCTCTCATTATCAAAACTTGATGAAGATATTTATTTAGGTCATATACACTCTTTCAAAATTTTATAAATTCAACTTAAAGAGACAAACTTGTTCTTTTCATACTTTTTTATAGGGCAAGCCTTTAGGTTCTTAAAGGACTATGTTTCCTTGGTTATGCATTATTCTATTGTGTTTATGCTATTAAAATACAAATTTCATGGACTTGAATTCCATTCATAATATCATATATCATTAAAATTCATTACTAACATTATCCCATCATCACATCCTTGACCTCTGTCCACATATTCACTCTATTCAAAGATTGCTTGTAGGTTAATGGTTGTAGATGGATATCCACTGCCCTTGGCTTATATATAGAGGATTTAGGAGATATAAAACATTGAATATGTATATAATATGATATAAAACCTATTAAAATATTATCAAAGACTCTAAAACCCTTAAACATTTCTCAAGCAAGTTATCTTGAGTACTTGGCATAAACCAACTGTGTCTTTTTTTGCCTAATTATAGGTTCTCTAAGCTGACTGTCAGTAAATTAATGAGAAAATATTTACTTTAAGAGAATTATAATTTTTATTTTAGATCCAAATACACCCTAAAATATATGACTGATCAACCAAAGTTTCAACCATGCATTTCATACTTATGTTATTGACCTTAGAGCTTGGTCAAGCCTAGTTAGTTGGTTATAGTTCATTTTGCTTGACTGTAGGTGCATATAGGCCTCTATAATTCATGAGAGATATTTATGTTTTTAAAGACTTATTTTTATTTTAGATAAAAGTCCACAAGATTATATGCATCTTTTTGATCATCCATCTAACCTGCTCATTAGACCTTTGCACTCTTTCATGTCCATTATCCTTCAAGCTCAGTAAGGCTCAGTTATGAGTTGTAGGTGGTTTTTTGAGGCCCAAAACCTCCTTAAATTAGGATTAAAACCACATTATGTCCTTTATTATTTATATTCTCTTAACATCGATCACATTCACCTCAATAAAGCTCACATTTCTATCACTCAAGTCTACATTGCATAACAAACTTAACTATGCTTTCAATATGTCTTTAGATGCACATTTATACGGACTATAGGTATGTAATAGTCAAACCACTTACCTTATGATATATATATTCCATTTATAATTTTATATCATTTTATAACTCCTAATGGAAACATTACCTCAATGACTCTTATATTCATGATACTTCCTACAAAAATATAGTCTTAAAATAGAGGATTATTGTAGGTGCATATTTGGAACTTGTACAAACAAAGGAAGAGCATACGCCAGGCTTGGTAATAGGGATAACATGATAAAATAACACTGAGTGACACCAATTACCCTTCATCCACTTGAATAAGTATTCAAGGATCTTGATAAGAATGGAAACCAAAGTATGAACATTACCTTAAAAATTGCTAACTTACCTTAGTTTCTGCTAAACTAGTTTAAGGTAGTTTCCTTATATGGTTTTGATGGGACTTGATAAACTTGTGAGAAATATAATATCTTGAATGGAAATATATCACCCTAAAAAATCATCTAACACTATCATAACACATTTCTAAGGTACACATAATATTTTATATCTCTAAATAATTAGTAACATAGTCATACACAACCATGACTATGTCGTTTAGGCATTAGAGGCTCCAAAGAGGTCTTTATCTCATATTATAATTGGGAAAATTGAAAAAAATTTAAATAATTATTAGTTTTATTTCATGTTCTTCCACGTTTCTTTCATCTCCCTCATGACTCTTTTCTCATGTCATTTGCCATTATGTCTTTCTAGCCTACTAACTCGGCCTATAAGAGAGATTTTGAGATTTTAAGAGAGCATGGTATTAAGAACTTATATGTAATTACATTAAAAGGTAAATTTAAACTTCCTCATATTTTATAAATCCTTAAATATTATTCCTAGGTGACTAAGATACTCTCACAACTTAGAATCTCTTTAGACCTATAATTGTACTTTGTGGAAGGTCCTATTTCACTCAAGTTACCTCAAGAAAGACCCTAAAGATGAAGGAACCTAATTTTTTTTATTGGATTAAATAGGTATATTTAACCTAAAAAATGAACCTAATAAACCTTTTAATATTAATACATTCAACTGATATATCAAAAATGCTTGAAAACTACCATCCTTAACTATCAAGATAGGTAACCGATTTCTTGTCAAAAGACTCCTTATCAATAAAAATTAATTAATTATTATACCATGGAAAATATATTATTTAAACTTTAAATAATCCCCCTTTAACCATTTTTATCCATATATCTCAAAAATGAAGAAATGAATACAAACCTATACCCTATCTAGATGACTAGGGCATAATGACCCCCTTACACTCGTAGCGATTATTAATAAATATGGGAAAATGAATATAAAAAATAATAACAATAAAATTAAAGTAATTAAGGTCCCTATAATTTCTCATGATATTTTTAACTAAATATTTCTCTGCTACCTATACTTAGCAAAAACTGATGGCCTTCCTAGAGCTGCCAAGGAGGTCAAAATGGGAGATAAGTAAGTTTTATACATTTTAACCCATAAAAATCCCTCCAAAACATGAATTTGACCTTATAATGAAAAAAAAATGTCATGAATATTATTTAAAGTCAATTATAATTTGAATAACTATATGAATAGCCTTATAATAGGCCTTTTGGCACTAAAATTACTAAAATCACTTGAGAAGCTTGATGGAACTGCTAAAAAATGTATCCATTGTAACTTTTCATGCTTGAACAAGTAAACCATGTCCTTCTCCTAATTTTATATTTACATTATCATGAAAAACCTACTCCAAAATTCATAAAGTGATCCAAAATGCAATAAACTGGGTCATGAAACTAGTCAAACATATCACCAACTAGTTTGATCTATTTTAAAGCATGTCATGACTTTGACACAATACATGAGGTATATTAGGATGTTATGGATTATTTTAATCACTTAAAACAACCTAAAATAGGTCATGAGGTAACAAAACAAGCACATGGTCATGATGATCAAAACCTTAAACTCATCAAATCTACCTTAAACTTTGTTACTCAAAGTTTTGGATGACGATTTTAAGGAAATTACAAGAAAAACATAACAATCAATACGAAAAATAACATGAAAATAGAATTTTAAAGTGGTAGGGTTGATAATTTCACCTATGAGGTCAAAATTATCAAGAGGTCTTCCTCACAAACACATTTTACTAACACCATTGTTTCCTTTGGATTCTTTGGTTTTATTTCACTTTATCATTTGTGAGTTGCATTATAAAACCTTGCATAGGACTAGGTCTTCCTAAAAAACACATTTTAGAAGCACCATTATTTCCTTTGGATTATTTGGTTTTATTTCAATTTATCATTTATGAGTTTCATTATAAAACCTTGGATAGGACCAAGTCTTCCTCACAAACACATTTTACTAACACCATTTTTTACTTTGGATTATTTAATTTTATTTCACTTTATCATTTGTGAGTTGAATTGTAATACCTTAAATAGGACCAGGTCTTCCTCACAAACACATTTTAATAGAAATATTATTTCCTTTGGGTTATTTGGTTTTATTTTATTTTATTATTTGTGGGTTGAATTGTAATACCTCAGATAGGACTAGGTCTTCCTCACAAATACACTTTACTAGCACCATTGTTTTCTTTGGGTTCTTTGGTTTTATTACACATTACATTTAGATTTTTTTTTTCATTTTGGTTCGTATATATCTCTTTCATTTTTATATTTTTATGTCATTCTTTGCCTTAGTAGCTTTATGACTATTTCTCCCCTTATTTAACATTCACCTCATTGGTGTTCACCTTATGAGTTACAATGTAAGACCATGGATAAGACTAGGCTCTCCTCACAAATTAACACATTAAAACATATTTAAATTACTTTCCTCCTCTTTTAAGATGATTAATACTTTCATTTGTGCTTGTTCTAGATCCACTATAGGTTAGCATGGCTTCTTTAGTGACATGACTATCATATCATAGCCCCATCCCTTTCATAGCACTATTTTAACTCCTTATGATCAACTACAAACATAATCATAATTGAATCATTTATTACATGAATGAATCTCTTATGATCCCCATATTTCTCTTATTTAATTTCATTTTAGGAGTACATATGTCAATTTTGAGATTACACATTTGGTCTTTAGGTCTTTTTCTCTAGTGATTAAGTGTAATCTCTCTTGTGTTTGTCAACTATTTCACTCATGTTTGGTTCTATGAATACGTATGGAGGAGGAATATAAAAAACCAAAAGAGTTAAAATTTGAATAATAAAAGAAGCAAAAGGCAATGATTAAAAGATAAAAATAATCTTAAAAGTTATATCACACCAAAAAATGTGATCTATATTTGGCACATATCCTATCTTAGTTAAAGCCCAAACTCCAAAGTTGGCCTCATAATAGAGCCGAGGTCCATTAGGGTGTGGTAGGCTAATATAATAGGTTAGGATGTCTTATTATATCATATACCATCTAGTTCCACCTACTTTCTCACACAAGTACCCAATCTTCACTGAAGACTGACAACTCTATAATGGGTCCTGATGGATGGGAAATACATTATGGGAAAGTAGGTCCTTTTTAATTTTCATGCATATATCCTTCATGGGTTAATCTATGTACTTTAATTATTAGCCAAAGCTTTGTGTTCATTAGTAAAAGTGTCCTATATCCTTGTTTTTGATAGTTTCTATCCTTTCTCACTTGACTAGTGTGTCTCATTCATACTAAGGATGTTCACATCAGCCATGTGGCACTTCAAATTCCTTATTTACATCATATTTTCTTGATATTCCTCTTTTTAGATATTGATCTTAGCTGATCATATCCTTGATTACATTTTCCTTATTACACCTCTTTATCTCAGTTTATGAGTTTCATTTTAAGACCTTGGATATGACCAAACATTCCTCACAAACACCCTTACACCATTTAATTACCACACCATATCATTATCATACTATTTATGTCATTAGGTGGTTGTGTTTTCTTACATCGTATCTTAAAAAAAACACTAAGTTTGAGTTTTCATCCTTTAGAGATTTTGATTTTTATATATCTATCATATTCTTATTTGATATTTGTGGACTTCACTTATCTTACATAGGACATTTGACATTCTTACATGTTTCTATTTATGTATGAAATATTAATGTCTATCTTACATCTTCACTTAAATTTCATTTTCATTTATTTATACTTTCTTCATCTTAATTTGACATACTTTTATTACATCTTGATTTAAATTTCATTTGAAGTCATTTATGATTTCTTTATGTTTGATTTAACATGCTTATCTTACATGGGTTTGCTTTTCACTTGCTTACATATCTTTGTTAGAGTTTTCTTATATTGATATTTCATTTGTCATTTCTATTTTACGTGCTTCTCAATGTGATTTAGTGTGTTCTATAATCATTTGTTATCATTTTATCATTTACATGCTTGATCTTTTGGTTTTAACCTTGCCTTAGCAATCCTAGTTTGCCATTTTTAAAAACAAATTCATTGCTACTTTAACTATCATGTGTACACATGCATTGATTATATTATTAATTTTGTGTCCCTAGGGTTTCCCAAATGTAGGTATTGCACCCTCCACAATGAATAATATGATGTTTTCATGCATCCATTCAATAGAAAGGTAAGTTAAGGTATGTACATGGTATTTTAGTTACTTTCATTTCATTTTAGTATTAATTTTAGTATTTCATTTTTAGTTATCTCATTTTCATGTGTTGACATGTTATTTCTCAAATTACCATTCCATGTTACACTCACATGACAAATGATGAGATTTGAATGGGGCATATGTATAAACATAATATTTTTATTAATTTTACCACTTACTAACACTTTCTATCTTACATGAACCTATCAAGTTTCAATCTCTCTAAGTGCATGCCTTAAAGGGTGCACTGAGAAAGGGGTGGGAAAACTATTAGTGATTCATAATATTATTGTCGATTTGTGTCATTCATACCATTTGTTTAATTTCCTTACAATGTCTATCCATTTACTTCCTATGATACCTCCTTGAAATCCTAAAATCTTGAAATATGGCTAAGTCTGAAACCCAATAGGACCCTCCAAAATATAGAATTTGCATTATAGATATGAGAGGTCTAAAACCACTCTCAAATATCTTAAAAGTATAAACATAAAATATAAATTAAAGTGTAATAAACTATATGTCCATGTCTAAATGTTAACTTATACTTTAATGTTTATTTTATATTTATGTTGCCTATTTTTAGCCCTTGCCTAATCCAAAAATTTATTTTACCATCCACAGACACAATCAAGTGGGATGACTCTATTATGAGAGTTAAAAAAATTACAAGACTAAGTCAACCTTGGCCAAATTAGTCTAGACCTAATTGCTTTTCTTTCTAACATGGTTGACTGGGTTGATTATGTTAATTAGAACCTCAGAAGGGTTTAGGATTAGACCTAGCAATATAAACACGTCCTTTTTTCCATTTTCATGAGAGAGAGATGAATAAGTAAATAATTATTTGTGCATATGATTATCCACCATTATACTTGAATATCATTGCTTAGGGTTTTATTACTACATTTGGAGATACAAATCTTGTCTTGTGGAGAAATTTTTTGGATGCATAGGAGAAGTTGTGTAGCCTAGAGCTATATTTTTGTTATCCTTACAAACCACAACCACCTCTTGAAAACTACCTTATAAAATGGAGATATTTAGTCTTGATGGGTTTGTCTTCAAAATTAAGTATTCATAACTCTTGCTTCTCCTTGTTAAAGTAGATAGATTTGCATTTGTTAGCTTGTATGATTTTCTCTACATGCATTTTCCTCTACATTGACTTGAGTAGAGATATTCTATGCATGCTTAATTTGATTTTTATTACCCCAATTTTATGCCACATGATTTGATGAGAATTAGGTTATATTTTATTTTACTTTATAAATTACTTTGTAAACAAGAAAACATAGGACATGGCTAGAGTTATTGCATGGTGTTACTTGAATAGAGTCTTTATAACCCTCTCTAGTGATATTATTGTAGTAAAGGACCACATAGTTAGGTATATTAGATCCAATTTATTCATGAACCTAATTGTCTTAATGTACCAATAATAAAAGGGTAAGTATGATTTATATTCTTCGAGCTAGGATTGATTTGTAGATCAACTTCACTTCCCTTGTATATAGGTTATTTAAAGTATTGAACATATATCCCCATGTCATTTAATTCCATTAAAGGCATGATGGAATAAGATTTAATGGGTGGATTTAGAAATGGGTTACTCATGTAAGCACCATGAAGAAAAGAAGGTACTTGGTAAGGTGGTGTGGAGTAGGATAGAAAGTATTTATCTGGTTGAGTGGATTTAGAAAACATGTGATAGTAGGGAGTTAATTAAATAGAATAAGTGGGATGCATTGGTTGAATTGGAGGATTTTACATAGGTAGTTTTTTGATTGACATGTAATTAAAAGGGTAATACAGTGGAATTTGGTTGGTTTTTACAAGGGGATTATACACTGGTGGCACATAACTCAAAGGAGAGTGAGATAGAAGATTGTTGGCCACCATATTTGTTAGAGGAGCATGGGTGTAGAAATTTACCTTAGAATTATGAGGAGGGTGTTGGTATGATGGAGGAATGTTAGAATCAATGGGTCTGGGGATGCTATGAGTAAGGATGCCCCCAAGATATTGGGTTGAGGCATAATTTACAAGAGGTGGGTTAGATGGATATAATGATGATTGGTCATTTACCACTAGAATAAGAATAAGAGATGAATGGTCTTGGTTAGGGGGATTATTGGCCATCCCTTGATTTAAAGAGGATTGGTTTCTCTCTAAATCTTGAATGCAACCCACCAAGGTTGAGATAACTTCTTTCAAAAAAGAAGGAATGGTGGTTCTAGTGACCTCTTTGGTAGAAACTTAAAGAGGTGTGATTTTATGACTACCAATATATTGAGTCAAGTTAGGGGTTTCATGAGGAACTTTTAGGTGCTTCTCTATGAGTTGGTGATGTTTTGGTTATTGGGAGAAGGGTGTAAATGTACTTGTATCATAATTATACCATATTATAAATTATAAATAATATTAATGTATTGATCATATATTGATACACTTTAGGCATATGGGATTTTTAGGCTAACTAGTGGTCTTGTCATAATGTGAGTATTGGTCCCACCTCTACCAATGAAGGACATGTTGTTAAAATTAAGGTGATTACTAGTAGTTTCTAATGGATCCCATGGCTCATAGATCACTACCCTTGATCTAGTTTATGAGTTGAAATGGTGGTTTTGATATCGAGTTCCAATTTTTTTCAAGTGTTGTTATTCTAACTATGAAGGAAAGCTTTTCCACCAAGATGGAGACTCCTCCATAGGTTTCAAATTATATAAATATCTTAGATATGTCCTTAATATACAAATTCAAGGAGTATATAATACTCTTGAAATATGAATGAAATGAAAAAGTGGAGAGAATATATAAAAGAGGGATATGTAAAAGGATATACCTTTCACATTGGGTTCACCAATTTATATACACATGGAAAGTAACATGCTAACTTGTGAACTCAACTTCTTAAGGTTTTCCAAAAATAACTAATGTAATGAAAGATTGATGGGTAGCCTAAATTAAATATGATGAGGCTAGACCAAGGACAAAAGGGAAGAGAATACAAATGACCCAAATTTGAAGGTTTTTTACTTGTTGGGGAAGATTATGAAAGGGCCCTACTAATAGGACTATGGGCCTAAATATTTCATCTAGGGATTTAAGGTGACCAAGGATAATATATGGGATATGTATGTAATGAAAAAAAATGTTTGAGTTTAGAATCAATATCAATATGTAGTTCACTTGCTAGAATAGGAGCTGGCACTTTAGGGAATGGACTAGATCTATGAGGATATGGATGCTTAGTAAGTGTCATCCAATGATAAGAAAATATTGGTTGGAAATGTATTAAACATGTAAATTAATTTAAATGTATTTTAATTGAGTGAGTAATATTTTTAAATGTTTGAGCAAGGATTTTCTTTGTGTTCATCTTATAAAGGCTTTGTTTAGAGGTTGTTTTGGTACTTGTGCACATTTTGACAAGGTTTTTGTAAATAAAATGAAATTGAATTTATTATTGAAATGAAAATAAATTTGAAATGATTTAAATAAATATGAAATTAAATTTTATTATTTTTCATATTTTCAATGATATTTGATCCATGTAAAACTAAAATTTAAATCTAGAATAAGGGTGCAAATGTTGATTTTTCTCCTTTCCTAGATGCAAGTTATTCCCTATATACAAGCTAAAATGAAACTCTTTTTTTTTATTTTAAAATTATAAATGAATATTATGAAATTAATGATTTTATAACATAAAAAAAATTTATATCCAAACCCTAGGGAATACAATTTCCAAGTATCTATAAATTCTTTTGTTCATGCAAGCTAGAAACTAGCTTTTGGTGTTTTGAATGATTGTTTGTTAAACTAGATGATTTGAAATGAAATGAAAGAAAGATTGAAGTTTTGATTTTATGATCTTATAACACTTTTTTTCTTATTTAAACAAATAAAATTGGATCTAAGATGAAAAATTTCTTTTGTCTAAGTTTTCTAGGAATGTGTGTGAATAATTTTTTATGAATATAAGACTTATTTAAAATTCAAAATGAATTATTTTTAAAAATAAAATTGATTTATATTTATCCTATTATATACACTTAGGTTTTGATGTAATCTATGTAATTTTAAATATTCTAACATGCGAATCAAAATAGTGAATCTAAACTAACTTTTTGTGCAAGGAGAGAAAGAGGAGAAGATATTATTTTCTTTTTCTCCTATGATTTTTTAAATATGAAACTATTTAAACTAATTAATGAAACTAATATGAAATTATAAATAATGTAAATTAAAAATGAAAACCTCCAACCTGATCAATGATGATGACCAAATGAAAAAAAATATTTATTGTAATAAATAAGTTATCCTTAGATAGCTAGCTCCTTGATTTATCAATCACAACCCTTAGAACTCTTTGAAAAAAATATGAAATTAAAAGAAATAAACTAGGACATAATTTTTGAAAAGAGGAGTATTTGAACAATGGCTAGGATTATTCACCTATAATAAAGAATTGGTTGATGATTCATATGAATTCTCCTCTCAAGAAACTATGTATAACGACATTGAAGATGACCAAAGGTGGATAATTTTTTTTTTCAAAAATTGAAAAAAGGAAAGTTAGCATTCTATCAAGCTTGAAAACACTAATATTTTCATATCTAAAATTCATCTAAAATGGAGATACTTTTAGGAAAATTATGAAGTTTGTAAGGATGAGTTTAACTATTGGTTAATAGAAATTTAAACTTAGTTAGGATTATGAGTGATAAAAACAAGAGTAGGAGTAATATGGGAAGTCACGAGTTGAACTAAAAGTGAATGAGAAGGAAACATGAAGAAAAACATATAAAACACATGAAAAAATTAACTCTTGGGCTTTAGTTTTTAAAAATGATCAATCATGATAAAACCACCACTATTTTAAAGTGGTGATTACTTAAACATCAATTTCCATGATGAAATCACCCTATTCCATAATGAAAATTCCTCAATCATTTATGAAACCACTGAAAATGACACTTTTTTCAATGACGATTATGAAACCACCATGGTATAAGTTTCACCAATGGGGTGGTTATATAATTGAGAGTGGTGGTTATATCACAAAAAGTAGAGGTAGTTTCATGAAGGAGCTAGTTCAAAGACTAAGGAAAAAAGACTCAAAGAAATAAATTTTTGAAGTTTTTAAATATAAAATGGAGAAGAAACGAGGTAGAGAATGTTAGATAAGATTGAGTTTGAGCATATTTTTATAAATCATTGCATCATCATCAGATTTGTCAAAAATGTTATATTGTATAGTTATTGGGTACATATAGGTCCCAAAATAATATCAATGATGTAAATAAAGGAGTTTAAAATGGGTACAAAGGATATAATAAGGAAGTTTCATGCAAGAAATTGAAAAAATGGATACTTAGATCCAATAAAGTAAATAAACTAAATCAAATAAGATAAAAGTTCCAAATGGTTGATTGTAGATGTAGTTTATGCAACTGCAACCTAGACAAGGTTCTAAACTATGATTGAATTAACAAGTCTAAGCACCTTATAATATGCCAAATTTTAGTATAATGTCAACCTAGGAAAGGCTAGTGAAAAAAACATACACTCTACTCTAAAAATAATCAAAACATATATATTTACTAAGTAAATAAAAGGAAAAATTAAAGGGATATATATATTTACTTTGGGTTGAGTTGTCAGTGCATCAATATTACCTTTGGCTCTAGTGGCACTTTAAAAGAGATTTCATAGTTTAAGACTTCAAATGTAAAGGATAAAGACCTAAATGTCCTTATTTGAGGACTTCAAATACTAAAGGGAAACTTCTTGGTTCAAATTAATGCTATTGAGATTCAATGACTTTGAGGAAGATTTGATCTCCAAAAATAAGCCTTTATCCACTAATTCCTCCTATTATTATTTAAGGGCATAAATGTGAGTGCAAGAAGAGAAGATGAGTGTTTTATGTATTGGAAATATTATTTATGATCCCTATATATATGGATATAAATATATAAATCAAATTTAAATCTAAGCTGACCTACGATACAATGGTATCAATTGGTGTAATATTGTATCATCAGTCATGATATACTACAATAAGCTCAAAAATATATCAACATTATTGTACATTACATGGGTAAGGAAGTGTAGATATAGTAGGAAATAAAATGAGGTTGGAAATTTAATGGAAGGAGATAGATAATGAAAAAGGAAAATATAATCAAATGAGGCTAGGCTGATAGTGATGTAGGTATGGATAGATAATATGTGAAAATATCTCACAAAGTATTATGAGCTAACCCCACCCATTTTTTAGTGCACTCATTAGGATTTGCACTCAGGTAGATTAATGCACTAAAAAATCCTACAAGAGAGATCATTAGTAAAAATAAATAGTAAAATACATATGCCCCACCCAAATCTCATCACATGTCAAAATAATGTAACATAAAATGGTGCTTTAAGAAAGATACATAATAACACAAAATCATAAAGTAAATGTTGTAATAAATGTTGATAAATAATTAATTGAAATTAGTATATACATACCTTGACTTACATTTCTACTAAAAACATGTATGTGAGTGCCATAGCCCTGATCATGACATAAATTACATATGACCACTAAGATGACACAAAAATAAAAATAAAATAAAATCAATGCATGCATACATAAAATAGGTAACAAATGGAAGTAAATGAAAAGCTTTGAGAAAAAGATTGTAAAAAAAAGAAAATGTCTAGTTGAGGTCAATAAGAATAAATTAGAACCAAAATATTTGAGAAAGACAAATAATAGTGAGGGGATATCAACAAGCTAAAATACCAGGGATAGATTAAAACCAAATAACTCAAGGAAAAATATACCTAAGAGATATAAAGTAAAGCATGAAAAATAGAAATGGGACTAGATGACTTGTAAAAAGGTGAATAAAAAAATCATGGTCCCAAAACATAACCAAGAGAAACATTAGAAATATAAATAAATGACTAAGAAAGAATCTCACAATAACTCAAAGATACAAATTCTATTAAAAAATGATAAATTTAAAGAATAACCTATGAATGATAAATTTGTCATAATGATAACATGTTTGAAATAAATTAACAATATGAAATATTGGGGATATATTTATAAAAAAATATTACTATAAATGGGGAATAACTTATAGAGTTAAAATAGGGTGAAACCAATGAGAAAACATATAAAAAATAAAACACTCTAATCAGTTTGGCAAGACTATGATTTTTTGACATCAAGGACCCAAAGAACCCCACATAAGAAGTATAAGATTGAACTAACTATGAAGTATAAATATCATCTCATGAGATATAGATATGGATAAAAATAAAAGGATCATATCTTCCCCTAATGTGTTCCC
The DNA here is from genome assembly GCA_037957365.1 of Torreya grandis. Taxonomy (NCBI): domain Eukaryota; kingdom Viridiplantae; phylum Streptophyta; class Pinopsida; order Cupressales; family Taxaceae; genus Torreya; species Torreya grandis. The sequence continues at coordinate 787,575 of JARHVA010003184.1, forward strand.
CATTCCTTAGGACCCCTTTCAGATCCATTGGTTTATTATGAGGATTGGGTACTTACATGAGAAAGTAGGTATCACTAATGAAATATATCACTAATATATATATATATATATATATATATATATATGACCCACTACCTTAGTTTAATATCCTACCACACCATAATAGTTGTAGGCTCTATCATGGGGTCAACTATGGATTTTGAGCTTCAATTAGGATATGGGCATTTAAATGAATGTGATCATGATTTTTGGTGTGATTTGATTTTTGATATTTTATTTCATTATATATATTTTATTTTTTGTGATGTTTTAAGCTCTAATATTATGGATTTTTATTTTTTTGGTTTTTTATGTTTTCCTCCTCCACCCAAATATAAAAGACCAATAATGGGTGATAAATATGACCAACACAAGAAATATTACACCTAGATGCTAAAGAGGAGAACCTAGAGACCAAGATGCTTATATGTTTGTAGAATTACACCTTAGAAAAGAGTGAAATATTGAAATTGACCTTGGGGACCACAAAATGAGGTAAAAAAATAAGAAATATAGAAATGAACATAGAATGATTGGGTTTCTCTAATCACAAAAAATGTATAAAGGAGGTTGATATAATGACAAACATGTTTAAGAATGCATCATAAGAGAGGGAACAATGTGGATGAGAACATGTAGATAGCTTGAAATAATTATGCCATAAGAGAATATAGCTAAGTCTAAGTGACAAAACACTATTCTTGACTATTTCCATATCTTTATAAGAAAAAACATAACTATAGTTAGGAGTGCAAGCCGGATATAAAGCATATGGGAATTTGTGAGGAACACTTGGTTATATTCCTAAGGGTCTTATAATGCAAATCATAAACCAAAAATATAAAAGGTGAAGATAAAAGGATAGATAGAATATATCAATACTCAAGGGTGAAATAATGATAAAATATTCCAAGAAAATATAAGGGAGGCAATGGATGAAAAAATGAAGAGGTGTAAAAAAGGGTAAAATAAATCTTGAAGGAAAAAGTAAAGAGGATGGGCATTTTTTAGGAAACTTTGATTAATTCCCAAAGGTCCTACCATAGAACTCATAAATTGGAAAAACCCCAAAACCAAGAATATGTGCTTGTAGTCACTCAAATTTGGTCATGAATATTGGATAATGTCAATTTTGTCCCACTTTCACTTCAATTGACCTGAGTACTTAATTTAAACCTATTTATCCATCTCACTCTATTATAAGTACCTATAAAAATGTATCCATTTATAAATTACTTTCTCATGTATAAATAAATGCTATTAATCACTAAAATAATCTATAAGCATATGTATGGACACTCTAGATCTTAAAGTTCAAATGTTACCCTTAAAGATAAAATAAACTATTATAAGTTAGTAGTGGTAGTCAATCTTGACCCATATGGTTTGATTCTCACATTCACTTAGTAACGACTATTTTTTTAGGTTTTAACCCTCCCTTATAGGTTGGTTCATATTTTTATGATAGGTAGAATGAAGTTTTACCTTTTGTATTTCTATAAATTCACATGTAAGTAACCTATTCTATCATTTGGAAATTTCAATATTGAGGCATATTTATACTAGTTAACACTGAACAAAGCCTCCCTATTCAAGTAAACATATTTATAGTCTTCTTGTATGTATATAGATTTTTACCTAATAATTAGACATCTAATGATGTAGTATTTCATGGAACTCTTTGGTTCCATCTTATTTTAATTTGATTTACCCACCCCTTTGGGCTTGTGTGCTATGTCTATTTATCTTTATCCAGTGTATACCAGAGACCCCTACCCATTTTGCTTAATTTTTTGTATGTTTTAACCCTTAAAAACTTGTGTCTATCTTATACACTAGTGTTTATGTTTGTGTTTAACATGGACACAACTATCCAGACTTATCTTTTTATCTTTTCTTTATCTTTCACTTTGTGACCATTTTGTTAACCCTCTTTACCCATCCTATGGTCAAATTTTTTCATGCCAATAGGTTGTAATTAAAGTTAAAAAGGTTTATATATATACAAAGTTTATGGTATAATTAAAACACCTTCCAATTTTATAAGGCAACTTTGTAATAATAAAGTACTATCTATTTCAATCTATCAAATTACACTATAACATAAAATTAAAAATCTAAAGCATTCAAAAGTTCAAATATACTATTGCATCACTTATACCAAGGGTTAATAGGAGAAAGAATATATAGTCATATTTTTAAAATTACACACACATTAATAATATGGAAAAATACATGTGAGTCTGAGGCCCTCTTAAGAGTATTGGCTATGCATGCAACACTTAACAACAACAGGGTTGCTATCAATAACTTGACTCATGTTACTAACCCATTTTTACCAGGTTAAAAGAGATGAAATAAAAAGAAACTAGGATTGATTATTATCTATATATGGTAAAAAATAAAACATAATTTGAGGAATATAATGATTACATAGGGGGTAGCTTAGGTCTAATCCAAATTTGAAGTCACTACTTTGTATATATGTCACTAGACACTCATAAATAATGATGTTATTGTATAAGATTAACACAACTATCTGAAGGTAAAAACCAATTATAATACCAAAAACCAAAGTCCATATCTCTAACATATCCCTGTGATGACTCTTGACCACTACCATAATCCATAACATAATAATAAATAAGATACACTCTCTTTATCCCTTAGTTTCTTAGTACTTTTTGTTTTTATTGTACATGATTAAATGAGATATATTGTTAAAATACTATATTAAATTATTAAAATCTAAATAATACTTGATTATGCATTCAAACAACTTTATTTCTTGATGTTCCTCTTATGAATCCATAAGCCGTAGAACATTTGATGAACCGTCCTATGTTTATTGAATCAAAACCCTAGTTTGCATATTAGATTTTTTTCCTTATTTAAAATTTTTGTATATTATTATTAGATCTTATTTATACCTAACTTATGTGGGAATAACTTAGTATTGATTATTTATATCCTTGTTTTGGCCCTAGTGATTATGTGTTTCATGTTATCTATACCCTTATAGTCTTTATGGTGTTCTTAGAAATATATAATGCATGGAATAAAAATTATGAAAGATTATTTAATCCACCTGATGATCAATGTATTACATATGAAGACCTATAAAAACACCCAAAACATGATAAACCTACTTTTGCTTATAATTATGATAATAAAAAAACCAATGATGCAAATGTAAATCTAAATGAGCAAGCTAGTGATAATGGAATTTTTGCTTATGAATTTAAAAGTAATGGTATCCATTTAGATTATGACAACTCTAATTTTCCTTTGATTTCCAATTATGAAGAGTTTCAAGAACCAATAAACATGAAAAATGATACTATTCCTAATGTTAAAAATCCAATTATTGAATCTTCACCTTCTTTAGTTATCTCAACAACTGAGTGTGAGTCTCCCCTTTCCAATGTTGAAAATGTTAAATAAGTTGAATGTTCCTCCACTATATCTCATAATTAAAATTTTGACAAAATCAAGTGTGTTTCCCCTTCCTCAATTAATACTGATGTTGAAAACCCTAGGTCTTCTTTACATGATTCAAGTGAAACTAATCTAATTTGTTCTTCAAATATAGTATGTGATGAGAAAAATATGTCTTATGTCTCCCATTGTGATCCTTTAAGAACATAATAAGAGTAGCAATAATCATCCTAATAAAACACTCATAAAAATTGCATTATTTGGGGACACACAAAAATTTCCAAATCTCTTTTAAGGACATTTTACAAACATCAAACCACATAAATTAAAGTAACAATTTTTTTTTCCCAAAGGTGTCCTAACAAAATAATATTCTAAAACACCTAGAAAGGATACAAATTATAGTCATTCAATATTAATTTCTCACATAGTGATGATATACCTAAATTAGAAAGTGATATTGCATTACTTACTCCTCCTTATGTAAGATGCAACACTCCAACTCAAATTGAAAATGACATCCTTACATATATTATATGGTACATGACATAACAAATGATTCTTCCCTTCCCTTATTTGTATTTTCTTCTAAAAAGGAGAGTGTGCCTCAAAATTAAATTATATCTCCTACTCCTATAATATGTCATGACATTCCAAGAAATGTAGCACCTTGCAATGATAATGATATTAACCTTTACACACTTCAAATAGACATACCTAAATATTTATATATGGGTGTTCCTTTAAAAAATATTAATAAATCATGTGAAGAGCCTATTTTAGAAAGTACTAAAGAGTCCATCATTCCTATGTTTTATATGAATGGTAGTTTGAAACCACTAGTAAAATACTCAACTTATTTTTATGACATGTTATCTATTATGACTACCATTGGAAATTTGAAACAGGTCAATACTCTAAAATTATAGGTTTCTTCTCATGAAGCTATTATTAAGGAGAACACATTATTAGAGCAACCTCTTTCTAGGGATGTGTATGAGTATCCTTATCCTCCAAAAATTATCATGCCTAAATTATCCTCCTTTGATGGTCAAGGAAATCTTTCCATTCATTTACAAAAATATACACACTCCTTTGAACATTGGGCCCAAAATGAAAACTTGATCTTAAAGGTCTTTTATCACATCTTAATTAAAAGGGCACTTGATTAGTTTTATAATTTTTCAAATGGTTCATTATCAAATTTTAAACAACTTGAATATGTAGTTATATTACATTTTCATCATTGTACCTTACCAAAATTACCATTAGAGAATTTACAAATGTTGACACAAATACAAAATGAGCCTATACAAGATTATATCATTTGATTTTAAGATGTTTTATATTACTTACATTACACACCCTCATATTTAGAGATTTAATTTATATTTAGCAGAGGTATTCTTTATCCACTAAGAGAATGAGAATTACATAATCCCTTTACTTCATTTGAGATATTATATTGGGAAGTGTGAAAATATGCATGCATGATAAATAATACACACATTAAGTAGCCTATTTCCCCATTTAAACTAAAACATGATAAAAATATTGTCCCCAAATCACATAAATAAGTTACAAAAAAATCCCAGACCACTTCAAAATCCTTCTACAAAACCAACCCCATTTGTCATGAAGTAATAAATAAAGGTATTGAATAAAGGAAAGGAGCATGATTTTAGAGTACCATCCAATAATTAGACTAAATACCATGAAAAGATGACAACCTATTTAATTATAATGGTACTAAGATAGCCTACATGACATATTATGAACTTTATTTGAAAAACACATGATCATACTCCTTCCTAATTCACATTACCCACCTCATAAATTTGAGAAGGAAAAAGGACAAAAGTTTTACACTTATTATGGTATTAATGTCCATAAAGATAATGAGTGTTTTGATTTCAAACAAAAGCTTACATAGTTATTTGATCATGGAATCATTTCATATCTAAAAGACATTTCTAGACATGTTTCACATACTTCTCCTAGGAGCTCACCTAGGGAGTCTGAGTTATCCCATGATGAGCCCCATAGATAACACATGGTCCACTAGACTTTATAGATGATGAATTTTACTATAAGTTGTTCTCCCATGGTACTCTCTCTTAGGACTAATATTTCCCACACTAATCATAATAAGTAACTATTGGTTGATTTGGTCCTTCATACATAGGTATAGGGAGGGGTTAAACTTACACAATAAATATAGGTACCTAAATAGATACAACATATTCATAGGATATTTATATAGATACTTAAAACATGATTATAAAATCACAATATATAGTACCATTTGTATATGATCACTAAAATCATGATTTCTTATATCTATCTAGGTTTCATTATATATAGTGATTTATCTATTGCTAAAAATAATACACATATAAAAATACACAACATACATAACATACACCATAGAAATAAAATGTAATTAACAAACTATATAATGACCAACAAAGAATTAAATAGTGAAAATATATTTGATACCAAATAAAATATATGTGAATAATGCCATATATATATGCTGATATAATGTTTTGATAAATAAGAATATCAATCATAAGTTAAGGACATATCCCTTGGGGTATACAACTCATCAATATCAACATCTATAAATCTAGCACTTCTAGAGGTAGATGCACTAGGATCAAACTATGGGTCCCATGTACGTGATATCATGTGTACTCTCCTCAAATAACCTAGCCACTGCACTATCTCCTCATGCTATTATGTCAAAGCATCATATGAATCAATGAGTGTCTACATAATCATAGTGTAATTACACTATGGGATGACCCATCTATTTAGATCCAATGTAATTCCTCACACTCTTGGCTACAATATGGTATGCTTCCATAACTCTTGTAATAGGATCAAACAATAATGCATGCATATTAGTAATATCAAAAAATATTTTAATAAATCCATATCTAGATATCTCCATAGGCACACTATGATTAAGGTCCTGAAGCACCTGATCCACCATGGTCAACCACTCCTAGTTACTTACACACATTTGAGATAATACACTAGTTAGTAACATATATAAAAACCAAATATTTTTATAACCAAATCAAATGAAAAAATCAAAACTATGGTAATCACATGTGGCTCTAATGGATGCCTCATATACTAGTGTTACTCCTATAGGAGTATTATCTCCCACATCACCACTTATCTCTGTACCACCACCATATGCTATAGGAAAGACTCTCTATAACTCATTTCCATCCTCAAACTACCCAATAAAAGTCTTATAATCATGCCGCACAATTTGATCAGGAGATATCCTATCCAAAGTAGTCTAGTACTCCATCATGGTATGAAGTCCAACATGTGGGAATACCCACCACTCATCAAACACTTGTGGGTGATCCCATCTAGGGAGAGGACCACTAACTAGATGTACTTCTATGATATGCTCATATGTCCATACATGCAATAGAGTCACCACTCCAATACCCCCACCATGACTCTCCAAAGTAAATATGTAGATATCCATGTACAAGTGGGATAGTACAAAGTGATCCCATGAATATATAGTCCTATCCAATTTAATGTGATGAACTATCTAGTAGATTTGATAAGGGATACCAATAGTCCTACCCTACATAACTATAAAAGATGCCAACAATACATAAATAAACTTTCATAGGCATAAAATGTCACCACTAATAATGTCATCAAACTGAACCATAATAATCAACTCTACATTAAGTACCATATGACTGGTAAAATATACATGGGACCATTGAATATATCCATGAATAACATCATTAACAACCTAAACTCTCTCACCTTTAATTAGTAGTCAAAAAAACTAATGTACATCCTCTATAGTGATTGTCATCTCACTATTAAGAATCCATAATGTACATGTATCTAGATTCAAACTCTATGATAAGCTTGTGAGGAGGTGGATATCATATGAGACCTATCCCAAATGGGCCAGATACCCCAATTCCACCTGATCAATGATATCCCACTCAATTGCATCCAAAACTAGCCATGCTAATGTCAAATAATGATGATCATGCTAGAACTCTCAAATATGAACATCTTTGTTAAATTAATAAAATAATAATAAAAATTTGTTAGTAATCATATTTTAAAAAAAAATCTAGAAATATCAATGAATTTAACACAAAATACAAAGACCATGTCATCATATGCTAACATCCATACAGGACAGAAGTGTTAGATGCTAATATCTATGGTAGATAACAACATTATACAGTATCATCCATAAATGGAAATTTGTATCTCCATATTGACACAAGCATCTAGGATGTTAATGCAAACATCTGACCTCTTATAAAAATCTTTAAAAATACAATGAAACTACAAAATTTTCAAAAATTCAAAATTATAAATAAATTTCAAAAATCTTACTTGTGAACTCAAAAAATCCCTGGCCAATTAAGTCACTTTGGAGCACATAAAATTATACTGGATGATGAGCTCTTCCATGTGTCATTATTCTTCTCTAGACTTAGATCTCAAAATTCACAAAATTTCAAAATGCAGATGATTTCAAAACTCTATTACCACCCACCTCATATACAACTTTGACACAACTTCAAGTGACCATATCTTGGGCCTTGATTATCTAGATTCAAAACCATAAGTTATGTTGGGATATAGACAATGATCCCTTCAAAATTATACCAAATTTCTAAATTTTGAAGAATTTTCAAAAATCACTAAAACTTTTGTTATAAAAATATCCTATTACATTCTAAATACTAAAAAAAAATAATGTTACAAGTTGTTATCCATAAATATTACCAAGTCAAATGTTATCAAGAAAATTATTCATTATTCCTTTCATGAGGATACCACTAGTGGGAACTATTATAGACCAAATTTTTACCCTAGAGATGTTAAGGAAATCTTTTCAAATTTGGGATAACATGGGAGTATCTCTCCTATAGACAAGCTAATATAATAGATAGATCTCTAGGTTTGAAAGGGCTAGCTCCTTTGATCTATATTTAAGCTCACACACTATACTAGGATAATCACTATTAGGGGTGAAAAGGGAAGAAAGAAACATAAAACAAACTAAACTAATGAAGGTGATACACAAAAGATAAGTCCACAAAACACATTTGTATCTACACTAAGAAAGAAGATTGTTAAAAATAATATCAACTTTATGTCCTAGCATAAGTGTTTATCATAGAGGTAGATTATTATGTATATCTAGAGGTAGGTGAAAAGAAGGTTTGATGATAGACACTACTAGTCTCTCTAACTTTTGAAGACATACTTAAGAAACACATACACTTTATGAGACTTGTTAGAAAAGATATCACTCACACAAAAACATGCTAGAGTAAAATGGAAGTAAGGAAAACATATTAATCACTTGTCAACCACATAAACCACTTGACACACTAAGACAAGAGATTTATAAAGAATGAATTGACTTCAAATTTTTTTATTCAAATGCAAATGAGATGTAAAAACCAACATGGATTTACCATACCAATTTTGGATCCACTACAAAGACAACAAGGCTTGAATATATAGAACATAGGAGAGGAGAGAGCAAAAGTGAAGTCTAAGAGTCATAAGGCCAAGTGTTAAGACTTGGGAAATAGTTATAATTAAAGATAATGAGTTGGAAAAGAGGTCAAAAAGTTGTCATGAACATGTGTCAATCTAAAACATAGTACCTTTTTTAAGTTGGTGTAGAAATATTCATGCTCTTCTTTGAAATTACCCTCATGATGATGAGGAGTTCACTTGATTGTCTAAAACTACCATAGGGTTCATTGCTAAATATCCCCTGACATGAGAATATGGAAATGATATTATTACAGGTCTTTATACACTTCTTCAATTGTGTTCACTATCTAGTAGTCATTCATTAGCCTTCTAGGCTTGGTTCATACACTTGTAATTATGATGACTTGCAATTTTCTAAGAAAATGTGTTCGAGAGGTTCTAGGCAACTCACTTGGACCTTATTTATCATCTGGTCTATCCAATAGACCTCAATGAAACTCAAACAACACTTATCACTACCAACCTTGACAATCACATTGTCTTCTCACTATGCTTATTTAGACTACCTACAATGAATGGATTAATAGAGGGATTTTCATGCACAAAAAAAATGAAAACTGAGTATAAGGAGTTAAGACAAGTCTCTAAACACCTTTCATAGTGATTTTCATTCATCAATATCTTTTTGCACCTTTGAAACACCTCAAAAACTACAAAAACCTAGAATTAAGTTTGTCCATATATGAGAAAGTATAGATCAATTGGCGATCAAGGATCCTAGGATAGTTATAAACATGTCCAAATCACTTTATAGGCCATTTAAGCACTTTTATATGTATCTCCATTCAATTTTTCTCCTTTGGCCTAATATTAGGCCTAGTTTGTAGGACCGTGTTTCCTACATGTATGACCAATTGTGAGTGTTTCTTGTGAATTTAGGTGAACTTCAACTCTTGTTAACATTAAAACTAACCTTACACAACATCTAATTATTCCTCTTTATTCTCACTTTCATCCTATCACCATCCATATATCATGCTTATAGTTTTGATGATTGTGGAGTACCCTTTATTTGAGACAAAATAAAGGGTACTTATCCTTTCATCAGACCTAAATGAGACTATGGATGGATTTATTAGGTCATGAATACCATATTTTAAAATTTTTAAGTTTAGATCACCTCTTTATAGCTCCCAATACTTCAAATTGTCTAGACTAGCTTATAGGTCTGTGAAAAACTATATGCAGTGTTATGATTGACTAAGAATGATGTCTAAAAACCTTGTTTGCTTAATATATGTTCTATTTATTTCATCTTAGAGAATAAAATAGAGTGTGATAACACTACTGTGATATTGGTTTCAATGTTATCATACATTCTATACCACTACCTATCAAATAAACTTGCACCTTTCATGAGTTTAAGCTAGTTTACAGATTGTCAAACTATAGGTGTGCATTAGAGGGTTCACAAAGTTCTTTTAGGTGCTTGTTTATGCTTGAGTGCTTGCATTCAACCTTATGATTCATCTTTAAGTCATTAATACCATCTCAACCTTTTATAAGCTCATCTCATGCCTTAGAACCATACTATCATTCTCACCATCAACACACTACATGTCATTTACAAATTGTAGGTCCATTTGGTCTCAATCACACTATAATTCACTAAATATCTTTAGTAGGATCTTGACTGGTTTGAAAATTCACTTACCATCATCATATCTTAACCTGACCACTTCATCTCATGTTCAAGTGTGACATCTAGGTCTAGGTTGAAAGAATATAGCCATAGGGATTACTTAGACCTCATTAACACCTACCAATAGATGCTACTATATTAGGCAGAAACCTTCTTCGAAGAAAATAAGGTAAATGTTCCTAGTTTACATATTTTATAAATATGCACCTTTTTATGTTTCTTGAACTTGTCTTAAATGTGCTTGGTTATGGTTAAGGCTTCTAGACCTTTAAGCCAATTTTAAAAACTTGTCAAAGGTTCTATATTGGAGTCCAACTCTGTTATCAACCACTATCTAAGCAAATATACATAGTCATGTAGGTGACTATTTTAGGGTTACCTGACTGTGATTGTGTCTTAAGTCTAACACTCCATCAATGACACTCTTGAATACAAAATTTCAATAGATAACCCAATAAACATGCTTTGAGGGGTTTTAAATAAGTGTATTACCTTAATTTAAAGCCATTTCATAGAAAAAAAACTCAGTAATTAATAAAACTTGTCTTACAGACCAATAATGCTCACTTCTATAGCAATGAGGGTTATCCTACTTACTCTCCATGATCACACTTGAAAAACAATTTCAAAACCACATGGAAAGAAGGAAAATGTTATAAAAGACTATGCACACCATTTGATTCACACATAAAATTGCAATCAGATGAGGAAACTAAGGTGTTGGGGATGTGCAAGTAGTTTGGAGACACTAGTAGTCTTAGCATTTGTTCATGAAGTACAAACCACAAATATGAAAACCATGACCATGGAATGATATCTCATTAAGAGTGCTAACAGCCACCAAGTGTACTTAGACCATGGAATGATATTGGATATGAACTATGGGGATTTGAAAGGAACCTTATGAAGCTTCCACATGTGCTAGAATTATCTTTTAGTCTATACAATAACTAAAACTATCCTTCTTCCAAATAATCTTGATTTTAACATTTAACCTACATTATGTCAATTTTTAAACTACCTATAGCACTTTCCTAACATTATACATGTTATACAACTCCTTGACACACTTGTCCTTTCATGTAAAACTATACAATTTCATTAAAATGACCCAAAAGGACATAAATGACACTAAGGACAAATAAAGAAGTGTGACCAAGGTGAAACATAGTATATGACATCATTTAAGACAATGGTGGAAAATTTTCAACCTAAGATACCATATGAAAGTTTTAACTTGTAAGGGGGTTGACTAATTTTGACCTAGGGGGTAAAATTAGTCAACATTTTGGCAATTTCCTAGGGGTAGCATGTCTTCTATGCTAAGGACTAGTAGCCTTCTCCTATCCTTGGGAAATGGAGTCACATATACACTATATTTGACATTGATAAGCCTTTAAAATGACACCAAACCAAAAAAACATAAAATAAGGAACACACACATAAGACAAGAAATAAGACACACACTTGTGTTCTCATGAAAACTTAGGGAAAACACATAAATAAATCAAGCAAAATTAACTTATGTACAAACTAACCTAAATTAGCTTCCTCCTCATAGGTCAAAGGGAAATATTATACCATTATTTTCCTCATGAAATGAAGTAATTAATTAGGCATATTTCCTTTTGAGCTTTGGCATTGATATCTCTGATTCCTTCATGATTCCCATTCTATTTAGAATGATCTTCAATACAACCACAAAAATTAAAAACACATCACCTATAAAGGTGAATTATTCTTGTGACTCAACCATATTCTCATAGTAATCTTCAACTACAACTTGACCCAGTGGTGCTTCATCCAAGCATGCCTCTCTAACCTTTATGGTAATTTGAATGAGATCAAACTCTTTATCAGTTGTAAGCTCATTAGTTAGCACTTTAACAAGATTGATACTTTTGGAGATATCATGTTGTAATTCAAATGAAAAATCATTTTCGACAATATCTTCAACTTGGACAACAATAAGTATAGGCCTTTGAAGGATCTCAAATTCACTACATACCTCATATAATATTTTCCACGAGTCATCTTGTTCCATAGTAGTAGCAATAACTTCTTATTTTATATTTTCAAGTTTAAGATCATGCTCATACACATGAACATCAACCATCTCAGTAGATGTGATATCTTTCTTAAACACCTCTTCCCTCATATCTTGATCAAGCTCTTTGTGGATAGCTTCAACTTCATCTATTTCTTCTCTTTCTTAACTCAAGAAGGTTGACTTGTACTAGTATTCACTGAGGGGAGTCCCTATAGTGAGCTATTCATCATAGATGATTGAATCATCTTCTTGTTCAAATGAAAATTTACTTTTCTCTTCTTCACTAATATCCCATAAGATAGGTTCTCCTTCAAGAAGGGATGAGGTGGGATGGTGGTGAATAAGTTGATGGGTTAGAGAAGGAGTATGAGATGTAGTGGATGTTTTATGAATAGGCATGGGGATATAAGGATAACTCTTGAGATTGAGAGACTTAGAAATGAGAGACTCTTAAAATAACTCTTGAAGAGGAATAACATTTATCTCTTCTATAAGTTTTCCATTTTCCTCAACAAATACCTCACATTTAGACTTTCACAAGGGAAAAAATAAAGGTTCTTATGGAAATGGAAATGGGGATTGATAAAAAAAGGGATTTTACTCCTTTAAATAAACTTCTTGGTTTTCACTCTCTTCATCTTCATTTCTCTAAGAATTCACCACTTGGTTCCAAGTTGGAGTTTGAAAGCTAGTAGGCTCTATTTAGGATTAGATTAGACCTTTTTAAGGATAGTGAATGGTTTATATTTAATGAGGATAAGGAGCATGAATAAAATAATATGGAGCATAATAAGAATATTGAGGAGGGATAGGTAAATCTTGAGGAGGATTACCTCCAAGAATCTATCTTTTAAGAGCTTGGATTTCTACTTTAAGGTTATTAATAACATATTATTGATAGCCTTCTTGATAGGATTTTTCATAATCCTCTTCATAATATTCTTCAAAAACATCATGTTCATATGGAAAAATAAAATACCTATCATAGGGATGCCATGGCTCATAGGACTGATAACAACCTTGATAGGGTTATTGAGGGGCATAATATGATTCATGACAAGGCTAGTAGGGAGGATTATAGCAAGAGTTTTCTTGGAGATAAAAAGAAGTGTCTGAAGTATAAAATATTATGCTTACCTTAGGCATGAAAAAGTGTATTATTATAAAACTAAGATTCAAATGTTGGAATCTCTAGATACTATAGGAAGTCAACCATTACAACCTCTTATTATCAAATATAACATCAAACTTGAAAAAAATTCTTGGACTTCTTGTCCCACTAGGCATGCCAAAATTGTTATAGCCTAAATTTTCACCCTAGAGAAGTCAAGAAAAACTTATAAAATTTGGGATAACATGGAAATATCTTTCCTATAGACATGATAATACAATAAATAGATCTCTAGGTTTGAAAGAGATAACTCCCTTGATCTATCTTTATGTTCACACACTATACTAGGGAAATCACTACTAGGGGTGAAAAGGGAAGAAGGAAACATAAATAAACCTACAATAATGAAGGTGATGCAGCAAAGATAAGTCCACAAAACACACTTGCATCTATACTAAGAATGAAGACTACTAAAACTAATCTCAACTCTATGTTTTTCTAGCATAAGTGTTTCTCATAGACGCAGATTGCTATGCATATCTAGAGATAGGTGAAAAAAAGGTCTAATAATAGACACTACTAGTAACTCTCACACTTAAATACACACTTAACAAACACATATACTTTATGAGACTTGTAAGAAGATATATCACTCACACAAAATCATGCAAGAGTAGAATATAAATAAGGAGAACACATTCATCACTTATCAACCAAATAAACCACTTGACACACTTGGGTAAGAGATTAAAAAGAATGAATCGACTTTAAAAAACTTTATTCAAAGGAAAATGAGATGTCAAAACCAACAAGGATTCACCATACCAATTATGAATCCATTATAAATCCAAAAAGGCTATAATATATATAATATAAGAGAGGAGAGAAAAGTGAAGTCCAAGAGTCATAAGGCCAAGTTTTAATAATTGGGAACTAGTTAAAATTAAAGATAATGAGTTGGAAAATAGGTTAGGAAGTTTTTATGAATATGAATCAATATGAAACGTAGTACATTACTCAAGTTGGAGTAGAACTCTTCATGTTATTCTTTAAAACTACCCTCATAATGATGGGGAGTTCGCTTGATTATCTAAAACTACAATAGGGGTCATTTAAACATATCCCATACCATGATAATAAGGAAATGATATTAGTGTATGTACTTTTATGATTATCCAACTGATGATCTTCCTTTTGACACTTGTGTTTACTATCTAGTAGTCATTCATTAGCCTTTTAGGCCTAGTTCATACACTTATCATTGAGATGACTTGTAGTTGTCTAAGGAAATGTTTTTTAGATGTTTTAGGAAACTCACTTAGACCTTATTTTTTATTTGGTCTTTCAAATAGACCTCAATGAAACTCAAATAACACTTCTCACTATCAACCTTGATGGTCACTTTGTCTCCTCATTATGCTTATTTAGACTACTTGAAATGAATGGATTACCAGAGGGATTTTCATGAATAATAAAAGTGATAAGTATAAGTAGTTAGGAAAAGTCTCTAAACACCTTCCAAAGTGATTTTAATTCATCAATACCCTTCTGCACCTGTGAAAAACCTTAAAACCTATAAAAAAAACCTAGAATTACATCTATTTGTAGAAGTGATAGTATGGATCACTTGGGTGCCAAGCAGCCTACGAGAGTTTTAAACATTTCAAAAATCACTTTCTATGCCATTTTACTAATTTTGGATGCATCTCCATTCATTTCTTCTTAATCAACATAGTATTAGGCCTAGTCTATAAGATTATGTTTCCTATGTGTATGACCAACTATGAGTGTTTACCATGATTTTAGGTGACCTTAGTAATGTTTTAACCTTAAAAAAAACCTTAAAAAATATATCAAATTTCCTATTTTTTATCACTTTAATCTTATCACCATTCATGTATCATGCCTACAGTTTTGCCATGACTATGGAGTGCCCTCTACCTAAGATAAAACAAAGGGTAATTCTCTTATTCATTAGACATAAATGAGATTTTGGATGGATTTATTAGGTCATGAATACAATATATTAAAATTTTAAAGGTTAGATGACCTCTCTAGATCTCTCAATGCTTTAAATTGTCTAGACTAGCTTCTAGGTCTGTGAAAACCATATGCAATGATTGACTGAAAATGAGGTCTAAAATCTCATCTTCTCAATCTATGTTATATTTATTTCATATCATAGAATAAAATAGAGTGTGATAATACCACTAAAATATTTGTTTCAATGTGATCATCAATGCTATACCAATACCAAACAAACTTTCACCTTTCATGAGTTTAAGCTAGTTTGTAGATTGTCAAACTGTAGGTGTGCATTAAAGGGTTCAAAAAGTTCTTATAGGTGAATATTTATGATTGAGTACTCTATTTTCAACCTTATAATTCATATTTAGGTCACTAAGATGATCTAAAACTTGAATAATCTCATCTCATGCCTTAGAACCATGCTATCATTCTCACCATCAACACACTAGGTGTCATTTGCAAATTATGGGTCTATTTGGTCTCAATTGCACTATAGTTCATTGAATATATTTAGTAGGATCTTGAATGGTTTAAAAAATCACTTACCATAATTATATCTTAACCTAACCACTTACTCTCAAGTTCAAGAATGACATCTAAATATAATTTGCAAGAATATCGTCATAGGGCTTACTCAGACCTCATCAACACCTACCAATAGATTGTACTGTATCTAGCAAAAAACTTATTTAGAGAAAATAAGGTAAATTTTCCCACTTTATATATTTTATAACTATGCACCTCTGTATGTTGGTTAAAATGGTCTTGAATGTGCTTGGTTGTGGTTAAGTTTTCTAGACCTTCAAGCCAATTTTGAAAATCTATCAAAGGCTCTATCTTAGAGTCCAATTCCCTCATCTACCACTATCTAAGTATTTTTACACAGTCCTTTAGGTGATTGTTTCAGGGTTACCTGAATATGCTTGTGTCTAAGGTTTATCACTCCATCAATGACACTTTTTAATGTAAAATTTCAATGGATAAACCAATAACCATGCTCTAAAGGGTTTACAACAAGTGTATTACCTTGATTTAAATCCATTTCAAAGAAAACAAACTTTGCAATTACCAAAATTTATCCTACAAACCAATTATGCTAACTTCTAGCATAATGAGGGTGATCCTACTTACTCTCCATGATCACACATGTAAACCAATTTGAAAACCACATGGAAAGAAGGAAAATGTTCTAAAAGACTATGCACACCATGTGATTCACATAGACAATCACAATCAAATGAGGAAATTGAGGGGTTAGGGATGTGCAAGCAGTTTGGAGGCACTAACATTCTTAAAATTTGTTCATGAAATACATACCACCAATATAAAAACCATGAACATGGAATTAGAGATCATTAAGAGTAATAAAAAACACTAAGTACACTTAGATCAACTCTCCTCCTATCTATACCAACTGAACACCGATTGACCTTATTGACCTGCCCAAGGGAGTAATGAGAGAGAAGACTAAGTTTTCACCATTTTTGGAGCTATCAAAGCTACTTGAGCTTAGATATGAGATGTGGGGATCTAAAATGACCCTCTTAAAGCTTCCATATTTGCTATAAATATCTTATAATCTATACAACAACTGAAACTATCCTTTTTCCATGTGATCTTGATTTTAACATTGAACTTGCATCATACCAGTTTTAAAACTTCCTTTAACACTTTCATAACATCAAACACATTAGAAAACTCCTTGACACACCTATATTTTCATGTAAAAATGTACAATTAAAATGATGCAAAATGATATAAAATGATACTAAGGACAAATAAATAAGCATGACCAAGATAAAACATAGTATATGACCTCATTTAAGACCATGGTGGACATTATTCAACCTAGGAGACCATATGGAAGTTTGAAATTGTAAGGGGTTGACTAATTTTAACCTAGGAGTAAAATTAGTAAAAAAAACTATATTTTCTCCTCACAAAAGGGGGGGGGGTGTATCTCAGTAGGGGCATGTTTATAAACATATTCTACACAATCAAAACACATTTGGCACAATTCTCATATTAAATTGAGTGCATGATTTGGAAGCATGTTCTCCAAATTCATTTAGTATGTGGTACTTATATCATCTTTCAATTTTATTGGGGGCATGCTTGGGAAATATGTTCTCCATACCTTTTCAGTATTTAACATCTCTAGTTTACAATAGGGGAATGTTTTGGAAACATGTCCTCCACATTGGTACTTATTCTAATTTTATATTCCTTTATACATAGTGGGAGTATGATTTGAAATCATGTTCTCCACACATAGTTTCCAAATTGGAAAAACATAGATAATATATGATCTAGATTCATGGTTGTGGTGAAATTATATACATTGATTCCATTTTATATACATGATTTAACTATTTTAGGAATATTGGAGTCTTATTCCTATTTTAGTTAAGGTTTTAGATTAATAGATTAGTAAATAATATTGAAATAATTATAGACTTGATTTGTATAATTTATCTATCTTTTTTACCTTCCTAATAATAGAAATAAATAAGGATAAATAATGACTTAGTTGGAAATAGGTTGATATGGCTGAAATAGGGTCTAAAATTGGCTGTGTAGGGCTAAGATAGTGTCACAAATCAAAATATATATTGCATTCAGTGAAAGGATAGGACCACCTTAAATATGACACTTTGGGGTCTAGTGCTGTTGTCCACTTCTACCACTATTGTCCAAACTAGTCACAAAGACCTAAAACTTTTTGGGTTTTTATGTTGTGTTGATATGAGCCTACCTATGAAATATTGACTGTTAAATATTGATGGAGCTCACTATAGAGATGGTTTAATCTACAAACCCTAACCCTCCATCATGCTTGATAAACGTGATTTAAATCAATTGAAAATGGGGGGGGTATTGTGTGTAAGATGCACTAAACATGTGATCCATACCCCTAATGTGGGCATGTTTCTTACATACCAATACTTCGAAGAGGGATCAATCCATATGTAGTTCTCCCAGCTAATGTGCTTTGTGTAATAGTGTGATGTAGATGTAATAATGTAAAATTAAGAGTTTTTGAGGTGTTTAGGGATTGGCATGAGGGTTTTAATATATTTGTATATATGTTGGGTGATTGTATATAGAGAATAGGAAAGTTTGACGTAATAGTTTGCTTGTATTCTTGCTTGATTTGTAAGGTTTATCACCCCATTGTAAATGAACTTTGGATTGGATTTTATAGGGAACTATTGGTCATGGGTTAGATGTATTCATGCTAGGCTAACATAATGAAGGATAGGAATTAGATAAAAACAACCATTTGGGCTCAAAATAAAAATGGATGGGAGCACCAAAAATGAGACACCCTAGGGTCCAATGCTATAGTCAAAGTATGACACTCCTATCCTACAAGTTCAAGACCTAGGGGGATAGGATTGGCTTGGAAAATATGGTCTGATTGAGGTAGAATAAGGGTCTAGAAGGTTTCAAATGACTGATAATGAGAAAAAAGGTGTCTAGATGGGTTAAAATAACATACAAGGACCTATAGATTGAGTGTCACAAGCCATACTTAAACTATCAATTTGGACATTTTATATGACTACATTTATCCCCCCTTTATTCTAGTGATGCCATAAAGTTAAATACTAGGATAAAATAAAAGTAGAAAGTGTACTTGAACTTACATGAAAGGGTGAAGCATAGGAATATTTATGATGTTGAGTGTGTGTAGAGAGATCACATAATAAATCATGAATCTACAAGAAAAAATAAAGAGTAGATCAGTTCTTACTAGATATGTTATATCTAAAATAAGAATGTATAAAAGCTAGGTAAAAGAGAGAGGAAGATAAAGAAATGAATACACTTCATCAGGTACATGAATGAATACAAATTTTTTTGTGATGGTAAGTGATGTTTGAGTGATGCTAGGTATGTTTTGAACCAAGAATAATATCTTGAATAGAGCTAAGTGCTCAATTCCTTAAGGGTAGTTCAAGAATACAAAGGTTGGCCTTTTAGCTCCATCATCACCCACTAAGTGAAGCTATGTGATAATGCATGTGTTAATCACTATTTGGTCTATGTGTCTAATCCATCTAAGTATGTGGCTCAATAATTAAAAGGCTAACTAGTCCTTTGGCTCCATTTTTTCCCATTAAGTGAAGCTATGTAATCATGCAAGTGTTATTCAATGTTTGGACTATGTGTCCAATCCCTCTGAGTAGGTGGCTCAAGAATACAAAGCTAGCTAGTCCTTTGGATCCATTATATCCCACTAAGTGAAGATATGAATTGATACTAGTATGAATTCATGTTTAATGAGATGGATCCTAAATCCCATAAATTCTCTATAATCTAACAATGTGGCATGGATAACCAAATGTGTACTAAGAATTAGGCCAATTTTGGCCACTTCAAAAGGTGGAGATTAGGCTTGTATGAAAGCCACTCTAAAACTAAGAACTAGGCTTTTATGAAATCCACTCCAAAATGATTCCAACCACCTACATATGGAATAAGGCACATAACTATTGAGAATACCTGGGTAATATAATGAACTATTAGGAAAAGAAGGCAAATGTGATATGCACATTGCCCCCAGTCACTAGTGTTTATAACATGGATTATTATCTAAAAGTTTTACCAACTACCCAATCTAAAATTAGAAGTGAGAGCCATCATGCCATGCTTGATGCCTTTTATATTTGGATTCTAAGAGAAAAATTGTATTGAAACTGCTGAATTTAAACTAAACTGTAGCTGACAAAATTGTAATTGGTCTTACCTTTCTATTTGTTTCTAGAAAATCTAGATTTTTTTCTATTTGGATATGAGAATAAAAAACATGACACTTTACTATCTAGAACTGTATTCCAAATATGGCACTCTTTTCCTTTGTTATTTTTTATCAATGTTCTATGTTCACTATTTTCCTGATCTATTCTACCTGGTTTGGGTTTTGGTTGTTGTTTAGAGTGTTCTAAAAAATGGTTTTTGATCGATAAAAGGATCTAATATTTATGACAAAACCCTTGTTTGTTTCCCTCTCTTCTGAGGGTAGGAATGAAGACCCTACAATGACTATCCTCAAAAGAAAGAGCCTTGTGAGTGTGTTATGCTATGAAATACATGATATAACAATGATAATTGAAAAACTATCTTAAGATATAACATAGTTTGTATTAGAGATTATTAGATCAATAGGGGTATTCTTAGATAGAAGTAATAATGTAATATCATGTGCAATATAGTGAACTAAAATTGGAAATTTGGTTAGTTGTTAGTTTTTAGTTGTTAAGGAGGGATGAAGCATGATGTCCATCATGGCATCTAAGAAATCAAGAATAATGCATGATGTAGATCATGGTATTACAAATAATGAGAATCAAATAAGCAAGAATCATGCAAGGAAAGAAGTAAGAAACACACAAAAGTGGCCAAGGGGATAAGAAAACAAGGGACATGGGCACATATCACTCAAAATGGGAAAGCAATCATACAAGGGATATTCAAATGCCAATTACACATATAATTATCAAGGTTGGCATGAAGGCCACAAGAACATAAAAGAGTACAAGTAAAGAACATTTGAAAATTTACTAAGACACATACAAGAGATAAAATAGGAACTAGGAAATGCAATCACATATAGCTATGCAAAGCAAGAAAGTAAGGCATGTAAATGCTGGAAATACAATTGTATCTAACTAATCAAAGCAAGAAGTGAAAGTATGCAAAACATGTAGTACAAGACTAGGTAGATGCTAATAAATACGCAAGTGATATATACTAGTGAGTGTTGATAGAATAATATGTGTAAGCTAGTAAGTAATGTACATCAACATGATAACTAGAGTGTGTGGTGTAGGAATGACATAACTTGGATGGTGTAGTCATGTAGAATATGCCCCTGGTGGGTAGATATGTTGATGTATGCCTTGAATGTAAAATTAGGATGCCCCCTTAATGGGTAGAGTGAAGCAATCAAGGATAAAGGTGTCACTCCACACACTCAAATAAGATCAAGTGAAGCATGGTAATGTAGATAAATTGACAAATAATAGAATACAACAATAAAATGTAAGTCTAACATGGTAGTAGAAATGTAAAGCATGGATAATTCATATAATTGAAATGTTTGGTGTTTTTTGAGTTATTTAAATGTCTTTGTATTTTGACACGTTATATATTTTTTGGTTCTTTTGAAATAAACTATGTACAATAAATCATAAGGAAACTATGTACAAGAAATTGAAAAGAAGTTATGTACAAGTAATCTGAGAAATTAAGTACAAGTAAGCAAAAATGAAATTATGTACAATAAAATGTGTGTAATGAAATGATATACATGGAATCTATGTAGATGCATAATATTCATTGGATTTTTGAGTTTCTTTCCTTTAAGTGAGGCTATATGATATACTTTAGGGCTAAGCTTGTCGATAATGAGGTATGGATCTAGCCAATTCAGTTTGACTTTTCCTTTAATTTCTTATTTTACATTGACATTGTAAAGATTTTCTTTGAGAATGATATCATTAAATTCAAATTCTTTGGTGTGAACTCATTTGTTGTAGGATCATTATATACATTTCTAGTAGATTTTGAGATGTTTAACTACTTGAATGCTGTATAGTCTAACTACTCAAGCTGGTGTAAATGCTTTTCATGATACTGACCATTAGTGAGGATACCTTTAAGGGAGACATGTAGAGATGGGATTTCTAGTTCCAATGGTAAAACTACCTCTATGTCATAAATAAGTGAATAAGGAGTGGTTCTTGTGGGTGTACGAATACTTGTGTGATAAACTAAGAATACAAAAAATAGTTGGTTCTGCCAATCAACTTCAAATTTGGTTACTATTTTTCTCAAAATGCTATTGATGGTTTTATTGGTAGCCTCTGCTTGAACATTTCCTTGTGGGTAATATAGAGTGGAGAAAATGTGTTTAATCTTATATTTTGTGCAAAATTTCTTGACAATATTGTTCTTGAATGATGTTCCATTATCAAAAATGATAGTTGTGGGTAAGATAAAGCATGAAATAATATGAGTCATGAAGAAGCTACAAATGACTCACTTGTGGTAGTTTGATGTGGAATGGCTTCTACCCACTTTGTAAAGTATTTTATAGCTATAATGATGAACTTATGTCCATTAACAAACTCAAGGTTTATTTTTCCAATAAGATCAAACCCCCATAACATAAATGGCCATAGAGAGATAATAGTATATAATTATTGTGATGGTAAATGCTAAATATTACTATGTCCTTGGCATTTATCACATAGCTTTGCATATTGTGAACATTCATCATCTATGGTGGGCTAGTAGTACCCCTATCGAAGTAATTTTTGTGACATAGCCTTTCCATTGAAGTGACTACCACACTCACTATCATGTATCTATGTAAGAGAAATTTTGGCTTCTACTAAAGTCAAGCATCAAAGTGATTATCCATCAAAGGATGACTTAAAAAGGTCTATGCCAATGATTAAATAATGATTCTTTGTGTAACTTTTGTTTGACATTTCATGAAAAAGTGTTTGGTGTAGTAGATCTATTTATTAAGTTATAGCTATTAGAGAACCACTCTGAAGTTGCAGATACAATGAAAAGGGAAATAAAATCTACATTGGATATTGATGGAAATTATAATCATTTAATTGTAAAAATAGCTTGATCATTGTTGATGTTGATAGGAATCAAAGATTTGACACTTGTCATTACATCTATGTATCGATTGTATTTTCATGGTATACTTTCTATAGAAAAGTAATCGATCTATGATGATAAACATTGTACCATATTTTGGTATGGGATAAGATGTTCTTATTTTGTCTGATAGACATTATTTACTTGATTGACCATAAGTTGGGAATCACCAAATACTTGAATAGATCTAATTTGGAGGGACTGGGTGGCAAAGAGACCTGAGATAAGTGCCTCATATTCTATGGTGTTATTGGTGTAGAAGAAGCTTAATTGATATGCAATAGGAACTGTATGACTAGAAGAGTTAACAAAGATAATGCCTACCCTTACATTGGATGCACATTAAGAACCATAAAATAACATGGTCCATTTGTCAAAATGAGTAAAATAGGCATTAAAATCATCTCTAAATGTGTCACTAATAGGATTAGTGTCCAAGAGTGGAGTGGTTGCCAAATGATCTGCAATGATTTAACCCTTTATTGATTTTTGTATAACTATATTTAAGGCAAATTGTGTTAATAATATGACCCATTTTGTGATGCAACCAAATATATGTGGTTGTGCCATTAAAAAATTCAAGGGATTTACTTTTGTGATAACCAGAGTCTCATTATTGATCATGTAATGTTAGTTTTTGTGTGGAAAAACTAATGTTAGACATAGTTTTTACATCATGGAATAATTTTTTGCATAATCAACTAATGTGTGACTATTGTAATAAACTAATTTCTCAATATGTTGATCATTGTGTTGTGTTAATAGTGCTCCTAGTGCATGATCTGCTTTTGAGATATATAGGAGGAGAGGCCTATCAGGTACAAGTGGTATTAGAATAGGTGGATTAAGAAGATATTTCTTGATTGTGTTGAAGCTTTCTTGATAGGCTTGGTCCTAGACAATCTTTGTATCTTTATTCAATAATTAAGTGAATGACTGAGTTTTATTAGTAAGTCAATCTACAAAATGGTGGATTTCTTGGGTCTTGCCTTGTAAGGATCAAAGTTGTTGTAAGTTCCTAGGAGGTGGTATGTTGATAATTTATTTGAATTTCTTAGGGTTAATTTCTATGCCATGTTGATAAATAATTAAACCTAAGACTTTTCCTGATGTAACTCCAAACACACATTTCTTTGGGTTTAATCAGACATTATATTGCCTAAGTTATTATAAAAATCTTTCATAAATCGATAGCGTGATGTTGTAATTGTTTAGATTTGACTAATATATCATTAACATAATCCTTGATAGTATGGTGAATCAAGTCATGAAAGATATGCATCATAATATGTTGATATGTGGCCTCAACATTTTTAATCCAAAAGGCATGATAATGTAAAAAAATGTACCCCAAGGTGTTGTAAAATATGTTTTCTCTTGATCTTTTTCAGTAAATTTGATTTGGTTTTATCCTAAAAAGCCGATGAAATTTCATGCCCGATTACAAAATATACGATCATGTCAATATTAGGTAGGGGAAACCATCTTTTGGGCATGATTTATTTAAATCTCAAGAATTGGATCAACACTAAATTTAATTGGGTTTTACCATGGGGACTATATTGGAAATCCATTCAGGGTGTGCTACTGGTTGAATTAATATAGAATCTAAGAGGCATTGGATCTTGTCTTTACTAAGAGAGCCACCTAAGGATCCATTCTACAAATTTTTTGATTAACTAGTTTAACATCTAGGTATAAGGGAATCTGATGGAATACTATAGATGTATCAATTCCTAACATATCTGAGTAAGACCAAGAAAAGATTTATAGAAAATCTATTAAAGTTTGATGAATATTTGTATCCTCTTCCTTTCAAGGATCTTGATCAGTTCCAAAATTAAAATCAATTATTTCCTTGTTAAGCAATGTGGAATGATCTAGTGTGTATGGGGTTGTAAGAATAGTATCATTTGAATCAATTGGTATGTCCTAGGGAGAATCTAATTTTTCTCTAAAGTAAGCATGGGCATTTGTGTGATAAGGAAATTTGTTTTTATGATAGAAAGATGGGATGCCCTTATATACTCTAAGAAACTATATGATGGATTCATTGTTAGAGAATTCATCTAATGTGAACATATCTGGTAAAACTATATCATCAATGATATTAGGATAGAACAATGATAATGTATAAGTATGATTAACTATATGGTCTATAGGTGCAATGGGTGGAAAAAAATTTATATGCTTTGAAGTAGTAGGAGAAGGTTTATCATGAAGAAGGGTAAGTTGATATCCTAGTCCTTGATTTTCATGTTGTGTAGATGCCTTGACATGATTGACAATTCCTTGTTCATGCTTTCCAAGACCTTTACCATGATATCCCATCATATTAAGACATTTAAGTGAAAAAGGGGAGGTAAATTGGTGATTTTGTATCAATGTTATTACATAACTTGGAATCTTCTGATGTATTACATGGTCTAAAAGTACACTATGAGTAGTGGGTTGTATAGGTATATATCCAAGATTAAAGTGTAGAATGCAATTCTGTGGAGATTCAATGACCTAACATTATGTAAAAGGTTCATTATTTATTGGGCATGTGTATATGTAGCCTTTGTGACTAAATTTTAGTCAAGTATGGAGTGTGGAAGGGAATGCATGCATGTCATGAATCCAAGGCTGACCAAGTAATAAATTATAATTGAGGTCATTTGGCATGACTTGGAAAGTAGTTCACAATGTCTTAGGTCCCAAATTAAGATTGAGTGATATTTGACCCATGAATTTCTATGGGATGTTGTTAAAACCTTTGATGTTCATGTTAGAATGGTCTAAATCTATATGTTTATATTAAGACATTTAATAAAAGACATATTAAAAATGTTGAGTCCTAAATCGTTATCAACTAACACTCTTTTTACCCCCACATCATTAATTCTTAATTAAATATATAGAGGTAGATGTTGTTTGATGATGTGGCATGGGGGTAAATCATATTTCTCAAAGGAAATATGCTCTTTAGTCCATTGCATTATGTTGAGGATAGAGGCGACATTAGTTGGTTCAAACAAATTAGGAATTATAGTATTATTAAGGGATACATACAACACATCTTTGTAAACATTTGACCATTGAAGGAGCTCAAGAACTAAAATTTTATCAAGAGGGGTGCTAACTTGAGTGACAAAGCTATAGCAATGGATGTAATCAACCTACCTATCTTCATAGACTTGGGTGATAACATGTACCACATGACCTACTATAGGCATAGAGCTAGTAGTAGGTATGAGATAAGAGCTATATGTACCAAGTTTAGAGGGATAGATATAACTGCTAGTGTTTGCTTGTGTCTAGTAGTGACAGGGAAATATTCAAAAGTAGCCAAAGAGTTATATGCATTTAGGTAGAAACCTTGTATGTGGGATGAAATGCATGTAATTGGAGTTATAATTTGTATAACAATATAATTATAAAGAGAATTCCATATGAGAGATAAATAGCATGGAACTGTGCACTAATGCATAAATTTTTTTGACTTGTGATATGACATTTCTAATATGTTGAGCAAGATAGACTTGAAAATTATTTTGCATGAGAGAGAGAAAGTATGTAATGAAACCTTGTATTAAATAAAAGTAAATATTAATTTGAAGGAAAGGGATCTTAACATGTTTAGCAATAAATTTCTTAATATCATCCCATATTATGAAATGTAAGCATAAAAAGGAAAGAATGAAGATTTGTATTAACACATAGTAAACTTCATCATTCATATACATGATAGGACTGAGTATGAACTCATTATTTTCAAGAAATGTTTTTAAATGAGTAAGATCCATTTTTAATTTTAAGCAAAATTTGATTTATATGTAAGGTGATACCTCCATAGCAAAAAGACCTAGTAAATTCAACGAAGGTTTGAAATAAATTATTTTAAAAATTAATATGGTGAATTTTAAAAATTAAGTGTGAAATTATGATTTAAATATGTAAATAAAAATTAGAAAAATACTAAAAAAATTTAGCAAGGAATTTTTCCTAGGGTTCACCAAATGATTTAAGTGTTTTGGGAATATTGGAGTCTTACTCCTATTTTAGTTAAGGGTAAGGATTAATAAATTAGTAAAGAATATTGAAATAATTATAGTCTCAATTTATATAATTTATCTATCTTTTTTACCTTTCTAATAATAACAATAAATAAGGAGCAATAATGACTTATCTAGAAACAGGATGAGACAACCGAGACAGGGTCTAAAATTGGCTATGCAGGACTGGGATAGTGTCACAAATTAGAATCTAACTTTTGTTTGGTGAAAGGACAAGATTATTGAAAAACAAGATACTTTGGGGTCTAGTGATGTTGTCCACTTCTAACACTATTGTCCAAACTGGTCACAAAGACCTAACACTTTCTAGGTTTTTACACTATGTCGGTATGAGCCTACCTATGAAATCTTGAGTGCTGAATATTGATGGAGTTTGCTATAGAGATGATTTAATGCACAAACCCTAACCCTCCATCATTCTTGATAAATGAGATTTGAATCATTTAAAAAAGGGGGTTAGTGTGTGTAAGATGCATTGAACATGCGATCCACATCCCTTATGTGGGCATGCTTCTTACAGACCAAAAATTCCAAGAGGGATAAAGCCATATGTAGTTATCCCACGTAATGTGTTTTGTGAAATAGTGTGATGAAGATGAAATGATTCTAAATTAAGAGTGCTTGAGGTGGCTAGGGATTGGTATAAGGGCTTTAATATGTTTTTTGTTGTGTTGGGTGACTATATGCAAAGAATAGGAAAGTTTGCCTTAATAGTTTTCTTGTATTCTTTCTTGCTTTGTAAGGTTTGTCACCCCCTTGTAAATGAAATTTGGATAGGATTTTATAATCATTGGTTATATTTATTCATGATAGGCTAACATAATGAAGGATAAAAATCAGATAAAAAAGACTATTTGGGCTCAAAATGTAAATGGACATGAGCACTAAAAATAGGACACCCTACAGTCTAACGCTATAGTCTAGGTATGGTGCTCTTATCCTATAGGCTCAGTACCTAGGGGGATAGTATTAGCTTGGGAAAAATGGTTTGGCTAAGCTAGAATCAGGGTCTAGAAGGTTTCAAATGACTGGTAATGAGTAAAAAGGTGTCTAGAAGGGTCACAAGAGCATGCAAGAAGGACCTATGGATTGGGTGTCACAAGCCACACTCAAACTACCAATTTGGAAATTTTATATGAGTAAACTACATAATTTTATCATGAGACATATCCGAGCTGCACATGATATGTAGTGTTCCTAATATTCTAAAATACAATTCATTTTCAAAATTCCAAAACTCTTTTATGATTTTTACCATAACAAAAAAACTTTTTATGTACTGATATCTTGATTGAGCATCCACAAACTTTATTGAGCCTTACCCATATGTAACAACTAGTTATTAATTTTATTGCAATTAGAGGGATTAAATCATCTAGTTTCATCAAATTTTTGGGTGAACTTGATTACATCACTCACCTGATACTAAGCTATACATATACATATATTTTACACTTGAGTTTTGCTCATTGGGAAATGATACTCTTAATGGATGAAGCACTACTCTTCCTATTCTTGGTTGGGGACATGATCACCTCCAAACTCTCCCTACTCTAGGTATAACACCACCATGGTGAAAAACATTTACCACTTTTATACTCACTCATATTCTTGGTTAGATGATGGATGGAGTTGTAAGTCCCCTATCTACTTCCCTAGTTTCCAACACTCCAGACCTAGTTACTATGTGACAATACACAAATTTACTCTATCCATGCTCTTTATTTATGCTAATTTTTATTATTACTTACATACTTATTATATACACTAATTTATTTTTTTTAAAAATATCCTTGGTTTTAGGTAGTGTTCAAAAGGGTGAAATATTGAAAGAACAACTTGAGCAAAGACAAGGTGTGTTTTCCACACCATGGTATGAATTTTATTTTATTTTAAACTAGTAACTCTAATTTTCATTGCATTACTAGATTAAAGGGGGTAAATTTAGACACCCATTTTAGTACAAGTACACATATTTCTAGTCTTCTTATATGTATATAAATTTTAATTAAGAATTATACATCTAATGATGTAGTCTCTCATGGACCTCTTTGGTTCTATCTTATTTCACTTTGATTTAATTACCCCTTTGGGCCTATGTGATCTATTTGTTTATATTCATCCAATTTACATTAGATACCCCTACCTATTTTACTTGTTTTTTTATGTTTTATCCCTTGGACACTTGCATCCATCTTGGACACTAGCATTGACATTAGTGTCTAGTATTAGTGTAATTATCTAAACTCCTATTTTTATATTTTTCCATATCTTTCACTTTGTGACCATTTTATTAATCCTATTTTCCCATCCTATGGTCAAATTTTTTCATGTCACTAAGTTTTAATTCAAATTCAAAAGGTTCCTATATATATAAAGTCTATGGTTTAATTAATACAACTTCAAATTTGATAAGGCAACTTTGTAATAAGAAATTATTATCTATTTCAAGCTATCAAATTGCACTAAAATACTAAATAAAATATCTAAAGCATTGAAAAGGTCAAATATACTATTTCATCACTTGTACCAAGGGTTACTAGGGGAAATAACATATAGTCATAATGTTATAATTACACACGCATGCATAGGAAGGAGAAATCCATGTGATTCTAGGGCCATCTTAGGAGTATTGGCTATGTAGGCATCACTTAAAATAATAGGGTTGCTAAGGATAGCTTCAATCAAGTTAATAACCCCTTTTTACTAATTTACAAGAGGCACAATACAAAGGATCTAATATTGCTTGTTATCTAGATAGAACACACATGTGAACATAAATTGAGGCATAAAATGATTACATAGAGGGTAGCTTAGGTCTGATCTAAATTTGAAGTCACTCTTGTGTATATCTCTCACTAGACACTTGCATTGGATACATACATAAGTGTTGACATTACTATCTTAGATTTATGCAACTATCTAAATGTAAAAAATAGCCAAAATATATAGCAAACAAATTCTATATCTCCAACATAGACTTGTGATGACTCTTGACCACTGCGATAGTCCATAATAGAATAATAAATAATATACGTTATCTTTTTCCCTTAATTCATTAATACTTATATTTATTACACATGTTTA
The DNA here is from genome assembly GCA_037957365.1 of Torreya grandis. Classification (NCBI taxonomy): domain Eukaryota; kingdom Viridiplantae; phylum Streptophyta; class Pinopsida; order Cupressales; family Taxaceae; genus Torreya; species Torreya grandis. The sequence goes on from JARHVA010003184.1 coordinate 818,300, forward strand.
AATGAGATATATTATCAAAATACTCTATTACATTGTTAAAATTTGAATAGTACTTGATTATGCACTCAAACAAATTTATTGTTTCATTTTTATCTTATGAATCCAAAATCATTGAAACATACTAAAATTCTAAATCTTAAATTTCAAACATTACTCTTCAGGACAAAATAAACCAATATAGGTTAGTAGTGGTAGTTGGCCTTAACTCATATGGGTTAATTCTCTCCTTCACTTAATAATAACCATTTTTCAAGTTTTAGTCCTCTCTTATATTTTGTTTCATATTTTTATGATAGGTAGCATGAAGTTTTACCCTTTTGTATTGTTATAAATTCACATGTAACTTATTCTACCACTTGGAATTTCAATATTGAGGCATACTTGCACTATTTAACACTGACCAAAGCTCCCCTATTATTCCCAAATCTTATTTTATTCATTTAAATAAACTTTTAGATAAGTCAAGAGCCTATTTTATCCAAGTCAAATCAAACCATGATTAAGTATTAAAATTATCTCTTGATACATAGACGCACCAAAAGGAACGTAATCGAACAAAGTACTCTAGGTGGGAGAAATACATGGGATTGATTTTGATCTTTAGATTTTTGGATATGTAGGAAATGATTAATAATCATGGGGGTGAGTGGGAAAATTTGATCCCATTACAATCCCTATTTATATTTGTAGGTTTTCAACTATTGAAATCCCTATTTGGGTTTCAAATTTGAAAAAGACAAATGCATGTCATTTATGTAAATTCGAAGGACAAATTTATGCACATAGGTGTGTTTTAAGTAGATACATGTGACATTAATATAATTTTACTAATATTTATCTAATGATATAATCAACCAGTATATTAAATTAGTGGTATTCTATCTTATAACATTTTAGTTGATCTTGACCCTGATCAATGACAATTATAGTTTATATTATATGCACATAATTCAATCTGATAAGATCTTTTAGTTGTGTCTTAGTCAAACATAGTGTTAAATGTATAAATTTTCAATATAAAAACATATGAACTATAGGAAATATTATAATGGGATATATTCCATACTCTATTATAAGGCAAGTCTAGCTTTATTGAAATAAAAAGAAAATGAAAACTAGAATATCTAAAAATATACATGTTATATTATTCTCAAAATAACTTGGATCTATAATTTCATCAATACCATCAAATTACTTAGGGATATAATCTATATTATAGTTAAACACATGTTTTATATTGAAATAAGAATAATCTATAAGTCTAACTTCTTTCTCATAATCACAATCCATCCAATAATCCTCATAGTACGAGATATGTCAATATGCAAAACTTATAATATTCTCTATAATTCCTCTAGAATTGAAAAAAGGCATGATTTTAAAAGGCCAAAGAGTTTCAAAAGCCATTTTTGATTCAATAACCTTTGCCTTATGTAGTATGACATAGGTGTATCTTCCAATGATAATATGAAAATGTGCTCTAGACTTATGCTTGGTAGTTAGAAACTTATGTGTTTCAATGAGTTTTTGTGCCAACCCCATTAGAGACTATCTATCTTCAACAAAATTTGGTAGCATGAATGGGTAAGTATATAACACACATACCCTAATATAAGATAAGGTTATATAATTGAATGAATCATCCTCCTTATCTTAACATTTCCATGGTGGCAACAATAAACAACTTGAGATTGTATGGTTCTACCTTAAACATTTGGATGACATATTGTAAAAAGGAACCATTGACTAAGTTTAAATGTTTAGTGATAGCTTCTAATTTGATTTGAGTATAAAATTCATAGATATTTTAGGAAGAAATCTGGATAACTATACTCAACCCACTAAATATTATTATACACACTACTATATATACCAAAAATGAAGTCATATATGATTTTCTAGTTTGATGGACTTCACATAACTTATTATAGATGGAATAACTAATCAACTCAAATCAATTAATGAATTAATTGTTTTCATGAATTATTTGAATATATATGTACAATCTCTTGATAATATTTTACTATGGGGTTCTTGACCACCCTATTCAAGAGAGTGATAATATCGTTTATCTCAATCAAGAATTATTGGTGAGTGAGAGTCTTAGGAACTTTGGTGGAAGAAGCTTTAGGATTAATTAGCCAATGTTTATTTAATTATTTGGAACAAGAAGTTAAATTAGACTCCCAAAACTCCCTAGTAAAATATGGAGAGAGGTCAAGAAATGACTTGTGATCATAAATCCTAAACATATATTCAATGTGTTCTACTTATAGGAGTGAAATATATTAATCCTTTGAATTTTAAACCTCTCTATTTTCCCTATCATAATGACTTGCTAGAATCAACACCAACTTAGGACATTGAACTAATATTGAAAAATTGAATCCTTATGGAAGCCCACTATCATATATTCTCTTATTCTAGTCTAATTTATGCTCTACTTTGAACCTTATTCCAAGAATCCATCATGATAATATGTATTAGGTTGATATTTATAATCTAATCCACATTGGATTGTGGAGTGACCCCATGGTATTGATAATTCATTTTTCATTTATTATTTAGAGTCCTTAACATATGAAATTTTGAGGTGGAAGATCAGAGAAGGGAACATAAGAGGTTGGAATCAAGGAGGTGATAAGAAGGAGATGGAGTCTGATAGGGTAGAAATAGGGAGGTGTTGAGTAAGGGGAGAAGTTTTATAGGGTATAAGTAGGTAGGTTCTCAGTAGGAGGTAGTATTCAACATGGTATAAGTAGGGAGATGTTGAGTAGGGATTAGAGTCTGACATGATAAAAGTAGGGAGATGTTGAGTAGGGGTGGATTCTGACAAGGTAAAATTAAGAAGGTGTTGAATAGGGCTCAAACTCCATTGTATAATGTAAGAAGCTCATATATTACAAGGTACTCAACAAGGTTTGAATCTTGTGAGTGATTCAGGGAGTGAAGACTAAAAAAATACATGAAAACCTTAAAGTATCCACAAAACCCTAACTCACAAACAAGTAAGAACACACCTAGAGTGTTAAATGTAGGAAATAAGAAATTTGTGCAAAAACCATGACCAAATGGTTGAAAATAAGGAGTTAGGACCGAAATAAGAATAATCTAGGAATTTTGAGCAAAAATAAATGAAGTGATTAACAATGGAGGGGGAGGAATAAATAACAAGGTGGTCAAACCCCCACACACTCAGGGACCATCCCTCATAAATGAAGGTCAATCAGACTTTAGTGCCTACTTAATAGGCATGAAAGTCTTACATCTATTTTTTATGCATTAGATTTCAACACCTACTTTAGAGGCATCATAGTCTAACTTATATAAAGTAAGAATCCAATTACAATATCAAATTAGACTTTCACTCTTTCAATTTAATCCCTTAATTCACACTTGTTTGAACTCTATTTTTGAAGCCTTTGACATGACCGATTTTAAAATTTTACATAGGGTACCCAAATTTTGCTTGTAGTTAAAATTGAGGGATATTAGATTAAGAAAAGAGATTGATAAATGTAATTAACCAATGTACAAAATAATAAATGAGAGGCCTATTAAGTAGGAAAAAGAGCCACCCAAGAAAATAGGGGGTGGGAGCAACCATAAGCATCGGGTAGCATAAAATAGCTAAGCCCATAAAAATAAACTAACCTATTAATCCAAGTGGTTAAAACAACTAACCAAGGTGCATAGATAATATAATTTAGTCAATAACCCAAGGAATTTACAATAATATGCTAACACCCTCCCTTAATGACTAAACCAGAAACAAGATCAAGTTTATATCTAAATTTTATGAACTTGTCTGCACCAAGTGGTTTGGTCATTATATCAGCTGGTTATTCTATAGTGGGGTAGTAGAAGAGACTGATGTCTTCATTTGTAACCAAAATTTAGATGTAATGATGGTGAACCTCAATGTCTTTATTCCTGGAATGGAATAATGGATTCTTTACCATATTCATAACATGCTGGTTATCATATAAAATTGGAGTAGGCTTTGATGATTCAAATTAAAGATCCTCCAAAATTTTCTTTATCCACATAGTTTCACAACCTATATTGACCACAAATTTATAATCTACTTCTATTGAAGATAATACCACTGTAGTTTGTAGTTTGATTTGCCATGAGAAAAATCCTGAACCAAGAGTGAATATATAACATGTTGTAGATTTTTTTGAATCCACTAAACCTGCCCAATCAGAGTCAGAATATCCTAAAAGATTAAAATATATAGACTTCTCATATAGTATGCCAATGTCAAGAGTAACTTTGACATATATTAATACCCATTTTTAGCTAACCAATGTACTTTGTATGGTTTAGGCATCAAATGAGATAAAAAACTCACTACAAAACAAATATCTGATCTAGTGGTAGTGAGGTAAATGAGACTATCCACTAACAATCGATACACTATTTTATTAACCAGAGGTGAATCAGTGCCAGTTGAAATTTTAACTCCAAATTTCATAGGTGTGTGAGTTGGATTACAATCCATCATTCTAAACTTTTCTAACAATGATTTGGCATACTTATTCTATGACATGAATACAACACAATCACCTTACCAAAACTCAACACCTAAATAGTATTTCAGTAGTCCTAAGTTTGTCATATTAAAACTACAAAAGATATCATCCTTCATCTACTAAATGAGACTAAGACTACTCCCAGCGATGGCTAAATCATAAACATATATAATGAGAATCAAGATATCAGCACTAAACACCTTTACCTAGAGAGTTGTTTTAGAGTTACACCTTTTGAAATTAGACTTCCTAAGGTATGTATCTATCTTCTTAAGGAACTATCTACTTTTCATTTTACCTTGTAAATCCATTTACAACCAATGGATTCTTTCCTAGTGGTAGCTCCATGAGCTCCCAAGTCTTATTTTTCATCAAAGAATCATATTCCAATTGCATGGATGATTCCCACTCATGTTTCCCTTTGGCCTATGAAAAATAATTAGGCTCAAATACATGTGAAACAATTGTTGTTAGAGAAAATTTATCATGCTCACCTCTATTATCAAATTGATTTCCTGATCTCAATTTTCTTCCTTCCATACCTTGTGAAAAGTGTCCTTCCTTTAGTGCTTCCATTGTGGTAAAATACCACTTTGGTTTCTTGGGTTGTTATGTTAGAACCTCCCAATGAACTGCATCAATTCCCTCCTTGGAATGTGATTCCATTGATGAACTAGAATACTACTCAACTTTCACACCATAACTTATAATAGAATCATTAGAAGAAAACAATGACTCAATATCTAAAATTATACTATTTGTTGTGAAGTATGGCATCTATTCATTTACTATGCCATATCTATTTACCACAACTTTGTTAGTAGAAAAAACAAGTAATCTGTAGGCCTTTGACTACTCATTGTACCCAAAAAACATGTAAGCTTTTCTTTTTGCATCCAAGTTGCTTCTCTTTTGACTAAAATAACTACAAAAGCTACACAACCAAAAATTTGGAAAGCACTTACATTTGGAGTTTGACCTGACCAAACATCCTTTGGATTCATATTATTTAATGCTTTTTTAGGATTTATATTAAGGATGTACACCATTGTATTCATTATTTTTTCCCAATATTTATATGGGACATTTCTACTTTGGACCATATAGCAAGCCATGCCCATCACCATCCTATTTCTCCTTTATACAACTCTATTTTACTGCAGAGTGTAAGGGGTAGTATACTGTCTGTGTATGCCTTCAATGTCACAAAAATCTTTAAACTATTTTGAGATGAACTCACCCCCATTATCCATTCTAAGAGATTTCATTGACCCTCCTACCTATTTTTCAACCATAGCTTTCTAAGTAAGGAAGTTAGAAAAATAGTCAGATTTCTTCATTATAAAGTATACCCACTTTTCTTAGAGAAATCATCGACTAACAACAAAATATAATGGGATATAGAAGGGGTAGGTGTCTACATTGGACCATGAAAATACTCATGTACCATATCTAATACTCCCTTAGCTCTTGAAGCTTTACCAACATCAAATGAATGTCTAACTTTCTTCCCCAACTAGCATCCAATACATACATGATGAATATCCTAAATAAAAGGAATCTCCTTAACCTTCTTAGTCTTGCTCAATATACTAAAATACTAGAAATTAAAATGCCCATACCTTTCATGCCATAGTGAACTTATGCTATCAACCGTTATAAGTGCACTTTACTTTGCCCTCTTTAGATCTACACGCTTATACAAGCCTTTCTCACCAATCCCAAAAAAAATAATCTTGTTATCTCTAGTAGTGACTAAACATTGTTGTCCTTGAAAATTTACAACAAAATCAGATTTTGAAGTGATCTCAATAATGGAAAGTAAATTTTTGTTCATATTAGGCACATACCTAACATTCTTATATGTATACCAAACTGCACCATTAAAATTGATCTAAACATTACCATATCCTTTCACAAAATGAGTCCTACCATCTCCTAAAGATACAAATTCATTATTACTATCATTTTCAAAAAAATCCACATACCAGTCTTTATGACATGTATAATGGTGAGATGCCCCTAAATCACAGTACCAAGCTTGATCTATCATATAATTACCACTGAAAGCCATGAAAACAAAATTAGGAGATGATTCCTCACCTTCACCTTCAGTGACATTCGCATGATGAGATTTCTTTCTAGGGTTACCCATATCCTATTATCTTTTCTTGAAATCATTCTTAAGGTGACCAAGTTGCTTATAGTAAAAAAATTTCCATTTAGATCTCTTATTAGAACAACTTATGAAGTTTCTATCAGAGAACTAGTAGTTTTACCAAACTGCTTATCCTTTCCCTTGATTAAGAATTCACTCTCTATAGAAGTAGATGTAGACAACACTATCCATTCCTACCATCTCTCCTTCTGTAATAGTAACGTGGACAATTTTTTAATGTCCAAAGTCTACATCTCAATAATCATGTGCAAGGACTCCATAAATGACTCAAATGAAGGTGGAAGATTTTGCATAACTAAAGCAATCAAATCTTGCTCATCAATAGGTTTCTGCACAACCTTCATTTGATCACTGATGTCCTTGATCTATAACAAAAAAATAGAAATGGAATCACCTTCCTGCATCTTAGTAAAAAATAAAAAATTCTTCATATACAATACCCTACCAACTTCAGAAGCCTAGTATTTAGAAGTAAATTTTTTCCATAGATTTGATGCTATGGTCATATTTTTGACCTTTAAGATTAGATTATCTATTACTAATAATTTTAATAATATAAGAGCCTCAAAATGATATTTATCATAGTCATCATAGCCAGTGGTAGGGATTTTCTCTTTACCAAGCACTATTTGATCAAGGTTATGATATTCACATATCATCAAAACCTTGTGACTCCACAAACTAAAAATTTTGCTTGTCAATTTTTGTGAATCTGGCAACAAGAGTTGTTGTAAACTAGTCATTTTGACCTAGTTTTTCAAAAAAATGAATGTACCAAAAAGAATATAATGACTTTACACAAAATTCCTCCTACCCATGAACTCAAATCATAAAGTGGTCAATACCTTCAATTTTTAGCAAAAAACACCACACTGTTTGGGAAATTTTAAATTTTACATCTTTAAAAACACTTAAAAATGGACAAAAACAATTTTATCTAGAGATATACATTTTTAATTTAAAAAATTCCTTTTTTGCTAACATCTAGATTTAAAAATAAAAAAATGGTGAAATTTTCATCTTTCAGAATTTTTTTGAGTTAATTAGTCACTAGTAGGCCCCAATAACCCTTATAAGCTAAAGTTTTGAATTATTTTAATTAAAAAATTAAAATTAATTAAAATTATAAAAATTTAGATAAATTTTCATAAAAATAATAAGCCAATTAGAAAATTGGCCTACCTACAAAACTTTAGATGCAAATTCTGGGAGAAATACTCAGCCAAATTAAATTCTGTCAGTTCCTATCATCTCCTCTAAAAAAATAGAAAATTTTAGACCCCTCACTCATCGAAAATAGTGGCCTAATGAAAACTTGGTCACTTTTAAAAATTAATGGAAATAGCCACCAAAAAAACATAAGAAAAATAAAAATAGACCTATGAGCCTCTTTTGCTACCTCTTACTGCTTTTCCTTTGCTGAGATAGGTCTCATGATGCTTCTCTCCTGATTATTGGTAGACCTGTGAGCCTCTTTTGCTACCTCTTACTACTTTTACTTTATTGAGATAGGTCTCATGATGCTTCTCTCCTGATTATTGGCTTTCCCAATGGTCACAAGAGAAAAAAAAATCTCTTCATAGCTCTCCACTAGGTGCTTCATGCTCTTCCTTGACAAGACTGCTCCTCTCTTATTCCACAGGCTCCCTCCCAAGCTTCCTACATTACAAGCTCTGATACCATATTATATTCAACAAAGAGATTGAGAAATGTATTTAACTAATGCAATAAAAAATACATGAGAAGCCTATTAAATAGGTAAAATAGCCACTTGAGAAAATAAGGGGTGGTAGCAACCATAAGCATTAGGTAGCATAAAAGAGCTAAGCCTATAAAAACAAACTAACCTATTAACCTAAGTGGTTAAAAAAACTAAGCAAGGTGCATAGATAATATACCTTAGTCAATAATCCAAGGTATTTACAATAATATGCTAATAAGGAACAACACACATTCAACCTACAAGAAAAAGATAACTAAGTCTTCTTATGTTTTTCACTTTATTCATTCATATTTTGTCTATTGCAACATTTTATTTCATTCTACTAGTTACAAGTTATTTTACAACATTTGATACCATTCTAATAATCAGAGTTAAAACAAAAAATAATTTTAAATTATGATAAAACATATTGGTGAGCCCACACATTTAAGTTGAGAATTGCTTCAAATTTTTTGTCTTAGGGTTTAGATAAATTCCTGAGTATCTAAAAAAAATAATTTTATTTCAACCTTGGATATATTATATGACACTAAAATAATTTAATTTTGAGATTATATTTAATAAATGATAATAAAACCACTTTATTTTGACCACAGATCTGATATCTGACATTTAAAGCACTTTATTTTGTCCTTGGATTTTAGGGGAATTTATTAATCTCCATAAACAAATTTTATTTCTTTCTAGGACCTAAAATTTAGTTTCAATTATTTATTTTTCAATTTGCAAAGAATATATGGCTATATTGGATTATCATTTTTTCCCTCAAGGTTTATTAGTTTTCATTACATGTTGTCTTCCCCTAATAATAAATATCATTAACACTCATGAAATAAAAATAATCAAATCATATGCTAAGTCAAAAAATCCATTAATGAAATTTTTATAAAGTGAATTATGAAATGGTAACAATATAAATCATACTTTTAAGATGTTATAAGGCTCACTATACACCCTCTTGATGGGATTATTATGACCATAGAGAATGACAAGGTCTATGAATCTAAATCTAATAAGAGTGACAAATTTGATCTTATTGATGTGAAATAATTTTGTGATTATATTAATGCACACATAGAGGAAATATATTCTTTGCCATTTTTATCTAGAAAAGAATAAAGATATTATTATCATTCAAAATGCACCCTGTGGATTGTTCACTGTATGGGAGGTTTTGCTATAGGGCATAGAGTGCAGTCACTAGGCACAAGGCATTGGAGCATTTAGTGTTGGGAGAGGAAATTTTATCACATCACCTATATGTGAAGAACATTAGTTACCTCATTGAAATGATGGGAATGTCCCTAGGATGTGGGACCTTTTCACTCCTTGTGACTAACCTCTAGAGTAGGTCAAATTCCTTTTATTCTAAGTACATAATTTTAAGACTAGTACACAAACCTACAAAGAGTAGAAAGGAAATATACAACTAGTGATAAACCTAAATATTAATAAAGGAAAAAGAGAGGGATAAGGTAAGAGTGTGCTTATGAAGTGAAGGTGATTCACCAAGAACAAAATAAATGCTTCCACTACCTTAAAAAACACACTACAAATTATTAAGAATAAGATGATATCACACAGACTTCACCAAGAATACGTTAGATGCATAATTATTTCATATGGATGTGCCTAAACATAATACAATATTGAGAGGGATGAGATTATCCATAATCAAAATCTACATAGATTTGAGTGCACATAACATATGACTTATAAACAAGTTCCCAGTTCTACATAAAAGTGTTAAGAATGGACAATAATGAAAGGGACAACAATTCATCCATGGAAAAAGATCAATAAACATAAATTACACACATGATGCAAGAATAATTAAGGGAGGTAAACTCAATTCCCATTAAAGAGCAAGGTTTAGCCAATAAAAACATTTTTGGAGGGAAAAATTTGGTAGTAAGAGGTTACCTAAAAATGTCAACCATATTACAATGAAAAACAAGGCTTTTATAAGGGAGAAATCCTTTTATAATTAATTCATCACTTGGGGTAGTAGATACTATTTTTTAATTCTATTATGGTACTGCATCCATGCTTCTTAAATTCTAGCTGATGGTCTATATTTGGGAGTTGATGGAAGGATTCTTTTGGATCCATGTGCATGTCTATGAATGGAAGATATTTGGGTGGCAGTTAGAGGGGTGGAATGTGATCATATTCTAATGTATGATAGATACTTCTACATTTAATTATCCTAAAAAAGCTTTAAATACCATTTAATTAATTTTAAACTATTGCTTTTCACTTTGTTACCATCTATAAATCACTATGTGGGCCTCCTTTTGACCTACCACATCATTATTGTGCATCTGATGGGAATTAGTACCTTACACCTTTTTGGGAATATCTATGTACTAAGTAGCTTGCTCCTGAACTTGAATGGGATATACACAAGTCACACATTAGGAGATGGCAAGGGAAAGAGGGAACACATCATAATATTTTGGTATCTTAATTGTTCCCCATCTCTTTAACTTACACATGTTAGATGCCTACTTAGTATTTCATCTTACGTAGGCATTGTTCTCTGAATTCATTCTATATAAGGAGTTTTCACTCGATATTTTAGATTCATTTACATGTTAAATAACATCATTGTTGTGATTTTTTGAAATTTATGTTTCCATAAAGAGGATGTGGGAGAAATACTTATTTTGAGTGTAGGGCTCAACCTTATGTGCTTCCCAGTCTATTATAACAACTTCAGGAATTTGTGCCCTATTTAGATGTCCATGAGATTTTTTGGCATACAAATAACTATTTAGGGTGATAATTATATGTGGTAATGGTAATACTTTACAAAATGACACTCGAGGTCTGTGTAGATTGGGTTAACCTGAAGGGTCAACATCTCTAGTAACCTCTATAGGCCACTTGCCTATTAAGTGGAAAATTTGGTAGCTTTGAGTAGTCCATTTAAATGGAGTCTTTGGAATTCCTTGACCTTTTATCCTTAAATGAATTACCTATGAAATTTTATATTTGGAATAGACTGAAACCCTCTTCTCAAAATAAAATAATTAAACCAAAGGCACTTAGAGGAAAGAATATATAAGCTAAGAAGAACACTATACATAAGCGTTTGGAGGAAATAAAATCTATCCTAAAACCATGTGTGCAAGGTACTTAGTGAAATGAAAAACATCTAATCTACTTATTTTAAAATTATATAATAATTAATGGAAATATTGATTAAGACGGATCTCATTGATTGGGATGGGAAACTCTTCTCCATTCAACCTAGTGAGTTGGAAAACATTGACTTGATTTTAGTTGATTATGGCATATAAACCACTCCATATTGTATCAAACTTGGTATGCCTTCTAGATTTTACTCTGTTTGCATCTTATTTAATCACTAAATCTCCCTCCTAAAAAAATTTGTTATTGGAATTTTTATTAAAGTTATTCTTTATCTAGGTTTATTGAAGTTTTATGCTATGCACAACTTGAGCTCTAGTATCTTTGAGCTCTATTATCTATGCTAACCTTAGTTTGAGGGGGTTGTCCTTGATCAAATCTAACTAGTGGGAGAGTTACAATGAAGGAAAATTGAGGGATGTGGGAAATATATCTTCCATTTCATAAACTAGCATGAAGGGTGAATTTCCCAACACTCTCTTAGGTATGATTCAATTAGACCAAAGGGTGGTCTTGAGCTTAGTGTGCCAAGCTCATTGATTTTCCTCTATTATCTTATTTATAATGTAAATTAAATTCTTATTCATTGATTTGGCTAGACCATTACCTTGAGGGTTATTTTGGATGAGGTGCTTAGGTGGATGCTATACTTGATGACCCATTTATTGATCTTGGTTCTAAGGAAGCCAGTGCATTATCAAAAATAATGGTGGCTAGAACACCAAATCTCATTATGATTCCCTCTTAGAAGCTAAGAATTGATGCCTCATTAGATTATTTTATTATTTAAGCACCATTACCTCTATCCATCTCATGAAATAATCTTTGGTCATGAGGATCCACTTATTCCCATTAATTGATGGTGGGTTGATCATGCCTATAAAGTTTAGTCCCCATTGAGTAAAGGTTTGATCAACTTGTATTAAGCATAATGGTAAGGTTTCCAAAATCTCTTTTCCTATAAAAAAGGCACATTTCTTACAAATTCATACATATGCATGTGCATACTTGAATAAAGTTGGCCAATAATAGACATCTCACATAATTTTTAGGGAAATAGTCTTAGGTGAATAATAGCCTTCGATGGGCCATCATAAAATTCTTAGATAATTCTACTCATCGGGTCCAATTTTATAAATCTCAAGAGTATTTTGTTGAAGTATTTTAAAGAAAGCATGCCACCAACTACCACATAGGGAATGCCTTGTAACCTAAAGTGCCTATGCTAAGCTTTACCTAGGCTAGGGGGATATGCGCCATATTGAAAGAAATCTTTCACATTTTTAGTTTAGTTTATTGGGATGATCTGGTTTACTAATCAATCTTCAAACAATGCAAGGATTGTGATGTATTCATCTCTCACACTATCTACCAGCTAATTGCACATCCCTTTTCCTCACACAATTTTATTGACTTGGATGTCCACATCTTATTCTATCACCTTTACGATCCAACCAATTCTTTTCTCATTGATGTCTTTGCTAAGTAGGAACTCTTTGATGCCTACATGTGGGATCATAATCTAAATATTTTTATTAGAAAATATGTGACAAAACTTATTGATCACCCTTATAACTATAATGGAATGTTTGTCTACAAAGATATAATGCATCTCATAATATTTAAACACCTAGATAAAGAAGACAACTAGTTACTCTAATTGATCAATGATTTGCTGCACAAGAATGGTTGAGATGCCTTCAACTCCACCAAATGCATGAAGGATAAAATACTTAGTGTAATATAGTTTTATCAAGGTCTAAACCCGTGCGATAGTGTATTTGATGGATTTAAAACTATTTTTCCTTTATGATTCCAATTAAATGCAAAACCTTTCTTGAGCATCATAGTGGCGGGTTTGGCTAGAGTATCAAAATTAGGCACAAATCTCCAAATGAATTTTATCCTTCCCAAGTAGATTTGGAGAATCTTCTTGTGACTTGGGAGAGGAAGGGATGCAATAAGTTTATATTGTTATATATTGAATGTGAGCCCCTCTTTGGAAATAATGTGACTTGATAGAGCTCCTTCATGAAACATGAAGATACACTTGATAGGGTTCATAAATATTATGAGATCTTGGCACCTTTTGATGACTTTATCCATATGGCATAAGTGATCTTTCACATACTTAGATAAAATAGTTATGTCATCAAGGTAGACTAAGATGATATTTTTGATGAGTTCCTTAAATGCCATATATATGGTTTTGTATAAGGTTGTTCTTATATTTGTTAAAGCAAAGGGCATCTATTAGTATGTGAAAGTTCCCCACTTAGTGGTGAATGACATTTTGTAATGATCGTAGTCTTGCACAAGAATCTTGTTGTATCTCAAATATCCATCTAGAAATGAGAATCTCTCTGTGCTTATAATTATTTGTAGAATTTGATCCATTGGTGGGAGGGGATAATGATCCTTATGGGACTCCTTGTTTAAGTCCCTAAAGTCTACACATAGATAGATTTCCCCCATTCTTCTTCTACACTAGGACTAAATTATCAACCCATGAAATTTGTTTGATTGGGAGTATGGTGTTATCTTTAATGATATTTAAAAGCTCATTTATCATCAAAATATTGAACTTTGGGTTAATAGGCCTTTACTTTTGGTGAACTAGATTCACATTGGGGTCAAGCTCAATAGTGTATTAGGCAAAGCCTAGATCAAAACCTCTAAGGTCCTTATATCTCAATTCAAAGATATAATCATATCTCCTAATAAGTTTGATAAAGTTCTTAATTTTTGATGGGGAACATGCTTTGCCAAATTTTATGATCCTACCTTTATAAATGGTCACTTGCATAGACATCTCCTCCTTGACTATCATGTTTTTCCTCTCTCCCTTAAGATGGTCATTAGAATTGATGATGGTTTCTAAGGTAAATAACCTATCAACTAACTTTTTACCTTTTAATTAGATGATCTAATCCCTATATTGGGATTGAAGTTAAAACTATCTCCTAATGCTAAACTCAATTTCATCCTATAGGAAGATGATAATCTACTCATTGCTCTCAAACACTTACCAATTATCTACATTATCAAGGGTTGATATTATGATTATGATCTTGATGAGTTATTCAAATAATTTTTTTACATTATATAGGATCTCATATTGTGCACATATGATTGTGAGTCTATCCATGTCAACATTCTATGATCTTGGTATGAAACTAATATTGAATGCATTGAAACATTCAGTCATACCCAACACCTTATGCTTTTAGGATTTTAACAATCCATTTTTAATCATGTTCTATGATCCAACCTAGTTTAAAACTAGTTCAATATCACCAAATACCTATAACACCTTGATTCTTTTCTTCTGTGTAAGATGGAAACCTTGGATCAACACCTCATATTTTATAGTGTTGTTGATGTAATCAAACTACAACTCAAAGACATGGAAATATATTTAATTTTTAGGGGGGATTAGCATAACACTATATCTAATGCCATTTTTTCTCTAGGAACCATCAAAGTATAGTTTCCATGTGCTTTCAATATCCTCTTACACCTTTATGAGCTTGGGTGACATAGAGTCCTCATCAAAGATGTAATACATGCCTAGCTTTGTCTATTATGAATTGTCATATGGGTCACATAAATAATTTTCACACTCTTGCTCATCAATAAAATCATCTAAGACCTCTTTAAGTGGTGTTGTGGATTCATGGAGAATTATATTCTCTTCTTGATTAAACATTACATAGTTTTATTCAACTAGGTTGAGAGAGTACAAATCAACATGAATTTTGAATATGGGTTTAGCTATGATGGTTGTTGATGTGGGTTTTATGCACACTAAATTTAAATGAAGTAGCCTATAATTTTTTAGGATCTCAATGGAGGTAAACTCCACTCCAAGGTATGAGTTGTAAGTATGCGGTCTATTTCAACCTATTGATGGAATAGGGGTAGGGCATGTAGGTTGTTGCCAAGTTTTTTGGATGGATGTGTAGACTTATAATATATTAAAATTATATAAATTTGGATGAGTGTTTAGTCTCTAATCTAAAGTAGATAAGTGATAATAAAAAAATCAAAAGGAGGGTAAGGTAGGTCAAAAAAATGGATGTTCTATGGCTCTTGGGAATCACTTTCTCAGTTGGTTTTTGAATAGACCTAAGCTTTCTAAAACATATGTATATTGATAGAAAAAAGAGCACACATGAAATCAAACATAGCTAGGAAGTCTAGGGAAATAAAGATGTAATAAATTTACAAACCTTAGACAAAGGTTGTTCCTTTTAGTGTAACTTTTGCACACCCTTGATTATGAGATTATGGATAAGGTAAATGAATTATTTGAGGTAATTATTAAACACACAAAAATCACTACATCAAAGAAAGCTTAAGTAAACATTCAAAAATATGATTCAATTATATTGAATAACTTAATCAATGTATTCACTAATCTTTCAATAGCTATTGCACATCTAAGATCAATATATCAACCAAGAAATCAAGAATCTACTTATAGCTATAACACAATAAAGATTTTTGAATCATACAACCATGGAAATATCAACTAATTGCTTTGAATTGGAAATAAAATACCCAAAATCACTTTTCTGATGATTAAAATTATTCATTACTTTGTATTCCAAAATATTCTGACCCAAAAATTAGGTTGATTTATAATTGTATATTGACTTGGGGAAGGGGTCTCCTCATCCTCCAAGTTTATGCAAGATGGTTACAAGTGTCAATTAGAATATGTAGTTCTAATTATGGTCTAAAACCATAAATAAGAGAACTAGAATTTAAAAATAAATAAATTGACCTTTTCAAAACTATGCAATGTGTGTATGTACATGAAATAAAAAGTCAATTCTTTATAATTAGCTACTAAAAATATTAGTATATTGGCCATTACAAAATTGTACATGCATAAGATTCCAACCTATCAAATATTAATCATTTGAAGAGCTACATGCACCTTAGTTGGTGTAGAATTTAACATGGTAATTGAAGATGTAGTTATACTATTAGAATCCTACTTCTTCTTTGCTTTGTTATCTGCATAGACCTTATACACCACTCCATATTACTTTTGTATGATATCTAAATTTAGAAATGATGGTTGATGGATTATCTTTGTATATCTAATGAGATTTACATGCTCATCCTTGGTTATTTAAAATTTATTCTTGAAGATTTCAACTTCAGTGACATTTTTATAAGCCTTTCTTAATTTTGACTCAATTTCCTCAATTTTAAAACTTTGCAAGCTCTACTTAAACTCATCAACCATTTCTTGGATAAATTTGTCAAAATTTATTCTACTCTTCAACTTACCAGTGGAGTGTTTAACTTTAAATAACTTTAGCTCATGTAAACTTTGAAGAATCTAAGCCTCATGTGCTTGATATTTGGGGACTAAAGCCCCAACATTCTATAACTAGTCATTTTCCTCCTCCCATCAAATGACTACTATATTTAATGCATTAGATGACTCTAGCGTAGTCATTAGGTTGAGATGACTATATAGGGAATTACCTATATATAAAACTAACATATTTAGTTTTGCACTATCATCTCTTAGATATTTGAACAATTGATTGGCCTAGATCACCTGAGGGGCCATTACAACCCTCACAAACTCCATGGATTCTAAGAAGTTATACATCTTGAAGCTACCTCTTGAAATTTAGCTTCAATGCCCACAATAATATGAACTATCTTAGAATTTTCCTTGAGTTGTTCAACTTCAAACTCTAATACTTCCACCTCTACCTCTATCTCTTATCAAGCTATTTCAGTGCCCTCATGGATCATAACTATGACATCACTATGAGCTTGATCTAGGTGTGTTAGATTTTCCTCATATAAAGATTACCCTAGCTATTTATTTTGCATTTTAGTAAAGTAAAACACCTCTTTCCTTTCTTCAAGGATGATTTGTGTGCCCTTATCATATTTTAGTTTCCTCTTCTTCACCCTTTTAATGCTATCAATTGGAGGATCAAAAAAGGTATAAATAGATAGAAGCTCAATGATCTTGAAGTTTGGCAATTGGGATGCATTGTTTCTTAGATCCACTACCCATATAATAATATCTATTTGGGATGAATTAGAAGTTGTGAAAATAAACTCTTCCTCTACCTCCAATTGATATTTTTGTTGTTTCCTATGGAATTTAGTTAGAACATTAGGAAGGGAAGGCCATATGATTTTAGACCAATCCACTCCTCCAAACTAATAAGTGGATGGACTGTGACTATTTAGGGCTTAGCCTTCCTCCCCCTACTAGTTCTTATCACTATGGTCTCCTCTATGGAAGTGGTAGATGGTAATGGAAGGGTGATTTGAGTGGATTGGAAATGGATTTGTGAGGTTACCAAAGCTATCTACACCTTCCTAGACACTTTATTTTTCTTGATGTCTCTAATAGTGAAGTTGTTAGTAGGAATAGAAGGGGTTTATGTGATGAATGGGATGGAAGTGGAGATGGGGAGATAAATGGTAGTAGTGGATGTGGATGGAGTGGATGTGGGAACTTCCATAGAGGTAGCCTAACCAAATATGGGTGAAGAAGACAAGGGAAAATTGACAAAAGATTATGTACTTGGAAGAGTAATCTCCACATGCTCTACTTTGAGGCTCATAGCCTTGGCTATCTCTAGCTCAGCTTCTTCATCTAAATCATATTAAATATCTTTGATAATTACCATGTCTCCCATAGCTAGTTCTGAATGTGGAGTTTGAGAAGGCAAACTCTATGATGCCTCCACTATAGGACTTATTGTAGGAGTTCTAGGTTTTATATTATAGACCAAGGGGGTCCTTGATTGAGTGTTAAAGTCCTATGACAATGGTTCTTGTAATCTTGAAGTTTTTACCCCAATGGATGTAGTAATATGAGTTTGGGGCATACAAGTGGGCATTTGAATATAAATTATAGTAGGTACTTCTTGTATACTCTCTTCCTCATCAGAGTCAAGGTTGATGGGATCCCCTACTTGTCCTCTCCTAGTTAAACTAGGATTGGGTAGCCCAGGCTCCTTATTTACTACTTTCAAATTCAACTTTAGAGGAAGTCCTTAGGAGGAGAAGGAAACCTAGTCCTTAAATTTCTCCTCAGACTGTCATCTCTAGAAATATAAATGTTTTTACCCCTTATAAAGTGCCTTCTTTCTATCTAAATCCCTGGTGAAAATTGAAGGATCAATTTAGATATTTATCAAATGATCCTCCTATAACCCAACAATCTACACCCATTCTAATAATTCTTCATCAAATTTGGCATTTAAATATAGGAAGTCATAGTCATAGGGCTCATGACTATATAAGATGTTGAATCCATGGATATGCTTCTAGATTAGCCCATGTGGATCCTAGTCTCTGTGTTAGTGTAGGGAAAGGATAACTCCTATGTTTTCCACCTACTTCTTTGAGATTTTTCCTCATCATATATGTCATCCTACCAATAGTTATGAGATGACCAAAATACAATGCCTTCTTCTACCTTGAAAAATACTCTTCAATGCTCTTCCATAATTGGAAGGCAATATCTTATTCAGATAACTTGTCTAGAACAAACCTTGGAAGACATAGGGGGAAACCTTATTTCTCCATACCATGATGACAGTAAAATTTGGGTAAAGGAAATAATCCCCTTTCCTAACTAGGTTCTTTGTAATATTATGTCCAATTTAAGGCATGGGTGAATGATGAATGGATTTCTAAACTTAAGGATAGACATCCTTAGAGATCCTCACCATGTGCTTAGTATAGCAATAAACATGCATGAACTAGTAGTGGTCATAGATTTTATTCTTCTCATAGTCTATGGATAGAGCCCATAATGCACCAAGGTCTCTATAACATGTACCCATGATTGCATCTAATAGATATGACATCATGAAGAAATATCACATGGGCATAGGGCACTTGTCCTTATGAATAATCTACTCCCTCAATTGCAAGATTATTATCTTGCCTAGGGTGTATGCAACATCATGCATAAGCATCATATATAAAAATGACACCCAATCCAAATTAAAAAAATGAATTCTAGGCATATCATATAATTGGTTGAGGAGAGCCGTAATAATTTGAATTCCCATCCTAAACTTGTTAATTAAGATTGCTCCTTTTGGATTTTTCCCTTTCCATGTGATGGTCTAGTTTGGGAGGAGCCACGAAGATAACACTTTCTCCTTCAAATTATCTACATTAAAATGCACCAATGTGTGCTTGTTAAAGTATACATCATAGATACTCAAAGATAGGTATCTCTAAAAATATAGCCCTAAAATACTTGTGAATAATGTATTGTTATTAGAGTGATGTAGGAAAACATCCTATAATATCTTGTCAAAGAATAATAATTACCTCAAGAGATCAAAGAAGGGCATCACTTTCAGATTTACTACATCAAAATGTAGTCTTTGGCATTTGAATGCCAATAATTCCTTCATGAATAATCTATCTACTAGTTTCATATAATATTCTAGTGAAAACACATCCATTGAATCAATGACATCCCATGATGCTAAATAATTCTTGTAATTATTTCCAAACACCATGGCATCAAAGACTATATTTGTGATTTATATAGAGTCTTTAATAAAATACAGGGTTGATGGGTTGGTACCTCAAAAATTTTTAAATGTAGATTCCATTTTTACATGCTTTGTGCTTCTCTTATGTTCTATGTATGCTGGTGTAAATAAATCAGCTTGATCTCAATCGTTGTTTCATTCGTAGTACACTCTTGAAGTGGAAACTAGGGCTCTTCATCACTGTAAGATAGCAAAAGAGTTTGAATATAATTTATCTCAAATTCAATGATGAATTTTCAATCATGGCATATCACCTATATAGAATCCTACACTGAATATTAGTTCATGTGACATAAATGTGTAACATTCACTTGGATTTTATTTCACGTATAATTCAAACTTGCTAGCTCAGGTTGGCAGTGGTTCTTAAAGTATTGATGGGAAATATTTTTTCTTTTATTTTGGCAAAGTATGATGAGACTAGTGGTACTCTTAGTAATAAATCACTTAGGGTGTATGTTCAAAAAATTATCTTGTGTCAACATCTGTATATTAATACTTTTGGGGTATTTATTTTGGACAAAATGTTTGCAATGATTTCCCCAAAGAATTCATCCAGGCAAAAGTCCCAAATAAATTATCCTAAAGGGCTATTTCAAAGATATGAAGGGCACTTTCAATTGCACTGAAGGGTAATTTTGATTAGAAGGGTCCATTTCATAAATGCCAAAGGTCACTTTTGATCTTCTCAAAGGGTTCTTTCATATGGCTAAGGGTCATTTCAAAAGCCCCAAAGGGTAGGTTACACAAAACCTAAAGGGTATGTGGCTTGGGTTTGAAGGGTATTTTAGTGGGAAAAAGGGGTGTGGTAATTATTTTGAAAGGTAGGTCCCATATGTTAAGGGGTTTGGGACAAAAGTTTTGAAGGGTCATTTACACAAAACCCGAAGGGTATGTGCCCTAAAAGAGTTGGTTGGAAAAGGGGTAAAGTGGTCAATTTGGGAAATGTCAAAGGGTTAGTTAAAAGGACAAAGGACACTTTTAAAAAGGCTAAAGGGCTAGTTCAAAATGTCTTGGAGGGTATGTGGAGAGGATTCAAAGGGTTTACTTCAGGGAAATTTTTTTCCTAAAGGGTCTACTTTGCAAAAGTTGAAGGGCACTTTTGATTTCCCTGAAGGGTACTTTCATACAATTAAGGGTCATTTAAAAATTTATGAATGGTAGGTTTAATAGGGTTAAAGGGATAATCAATCAAGGTATTTATTTCAGGCAAAGTATCTATAGTCCAAAATTCTATAAGGAGAAAATCCCATAGGCCAAATTCCATTAGGAGAATTATTTCGAACAAAATGTCCACAATAATTTCTTGAAAAAATAAGGATTTATAAATAGTAATCCCAAGAGAAAATAGGGCCAAGAACACCCAAAATATAACCACTCAAAAATAAAAATTATACAAGGGTCAAAAAAATTAGCCCAAAAAATATGAACCTGAAGAATAGTCTCTACAACACAAAAGTTAGTCTCATAAAATAAAATGTCAATATCATCCTACCAAAAGTTAAATTCTTAGATTTTCCATATTTTTCATAAACATATAAAAAAGGGTTCAATATTAAGATCAAAATTTAAAAAAAGTGGGTCCCCATTTCTTTTTAAAGAAAAGGGGGGTGTTGGGTACAATAATGGTCACCTTAGTCTTGTATCTAGTTCTGATCAACATATGTGACTAGTCTAAATATATGTATCCACCCATCTTTGTCATGAAGTCTCAGGAGAGGCAAATGTCAAATAAGGGAGGAAATTCAATGAATATGATGTCTTGCATAATCAAAAGGCTCAAGCATGATTGTAACATAATAGTTAGATCCTTGATGATTCCTATGGTCTTGATCATTGTACCATCTAACTGGACCACTCTCTTTGAAACAAGAGAATACAAAATTCCAAGTGTATCTATGATCTTATTTGGCATTACTGAGCTACTCATGCCTAAGTTTATCATGAAATTATGTACTAGATGAGTTACAATAACCAATAAGATGTAAAATGATGGTGGCTTAGCATTATTATGTACTTATTCCTTTGGTTGAATAAGACTCATAGAGATGGAAGGCATGGACTATGATTTCTCATGTGCCTACAAGTTATTTAGAGTGTCCTACAACAAATTACTTTGAGAAGGAATAGAAAGAGCATCCCACATGGTTACATTGAGGTTAGTCTTCTTCATTTGTTCAACTTGTTGAAGGGAATTTGGAATCCCTTTGGTTGTGTTTTTTGAGTGGTATCCTCCTCTCACACATGTGCACTAGTATGAGGTTGATCTGTCTGCACAACTTATGTTGTACACATTGAAGGTTGTGAGAGTGTCTTGACTTGGAACTCTATACACATATCCTATGGTGTTGTCATTGGTAGTACCTCTTCCATTTCTCTTATTTTGAATCCTGTATTTAAATAAGACAGAGTGATTATTACATCTATCATACCAATCTAATTTATATAGTTGAAGTCACCCTCCTTCCAATTAATAAGAGTAGACCCATCTTATTGTTTCATCGGTGCTCAAGATTATTATCCCTATGGGACCTATATATTAACCTATTCTTGAGGTTATGACATAATTTTCACCATGAGTGATTGGTTCAATATTCCATTTTCACATGTAGCTTGATTATGTGATTTACTGCAAGGGAAACACCATTCAAAATCCTACATAAGATTTTTATACATAGGTATAATGGTCCTAAAGGTACTAGTAGTGCTCGTGTTTTGTGTATAAGATAGTCTATTATATGTGAGCTAATTTTATGCTTGTGTGATGCCTTGGTAAGGAGATCTACTTGACTAGAATTATTGTGTGAGGGGTTGATGGGGTTTGGAATACTACATTTGATGCCTTTTGAGGGATAAAAAATCATTTCCAAAGCTTTGTATTAGTGTTTTAACATCATGTAATTAATTAGGGAGCATAACAGATGAAGTAGGTAGGATTAATGTGATGGGGATGGGTGTCAATGAAGGTTTCATAGTAGATTTCCTGGGTGGTGTCTATAAGAAGAGTGGCACAAGAGGTCTAGGGGAAATTTTACCTACCTAGATAAATTTTTTTTTACATGCACTACAACCTCATATGCATCAGACACTACTTCACCTCCTATGGATTGTATCATCACAACTATATCATTGTTAATAGTCTATAAATAATATAAAAATGTAGTATTGGGAGATGGCTTACATAAGGGTGGGATTCTATCCTAAATCTTATGTAACTTGAAGTTGAAATTGACCATCATCTCATGTAGGGCCCTTTTTATATTTTTAGGTTTCTCTATCATAGACAAGTGGTCACTCTAATCTTCAAACTACTTACACAACTGCTCACCTATCTCATCCCAACCATGAATAGAGTTCAGCCTCAAGCCTTAGTACCATTGAATCACTTTACCTTTTAAAGAGGAGGTAAGTATCTTGACTGTGATATTGTCTTTTGTGACATGATGGACTGAGTAAATATTCATAACAACTTGAATATGCTCAATAGGGGAAATTGAATTCTTACCAGTAAATTAGAATAAACTTTTGAGGTTTATGACTGGAATATCTTCATAATAGGATAGAATTAAGGGACTACCACCATTGAAGGGCACAAATAACTAATTTATCTATGTAACCATAAATGGGATAGGGAATAACCTTTGTCTAGGTGTTTTGAATCTCCCAAAAGGAGGGGTAGACTAAGCCCTAGGGATGATTTTTCATAATCAATGGTTCTATGAACTAGAGATAAGGATACTCTAGCACTTCTTCTTCTTGTGGTTATGGGTAACTCAATAAATTTAAAATTAGTCTTTTTTGAAGATGATATGGTTATTATTTACATGAAAGTGGTATACTGACCTTTTGGTAGCCATAGATGCTTGGAGTCATTAGGTGCTTGTTCTTGGGTCTTCCACTTGAACTATTAAGTATAAAACCAATTCCTTAGCCTTTTTAAACTCTGATCCCATCAAGTGTGTGAGAAATTATTATTACTCAAAACATGCACCCATAGATGGCTCACAACATAGGAGATTTTTTTATAGGGCACATAGTGTAAGCTCTTAGCATAGGGTGCTGAATCATTCAACCTGGGTGAGGAAGTGTTATCACATCACCTATACATGTAGAATATTGGTTGTCTCTTCACAATTATGGGAACATCCCCAAGGTGTGGGACCCTTGCACTCCTTGGGATAAACCTCTAGAGTATGCCATATTCTTTCTCTTCTAAGTGTATCATTTTAAGACTAGCATACATGCATACAAAGAGAAAATAAATAAATCTATAACTAGTGCTAAGCCTAAATATTAATAAAGAGAAAATGGAAGGAAAAGGTAAGAGGCTACTTATTAATTGAAAGTGATGCACCAAGAATAAAATGAATGCTTCCACTACCTTGATGAACACACTAAAAATTTATAATGAGATGATATCATACAAAAATCACCAAGGACAATTTAGATGCATAAGTATTTCATATGAAGGCACAAGAACATAGTGAAATACTAAGAGGGATGAGATTATAAAAATTTATAATCTACATAAACCCAAGTGTGCATAGAATATGACCTATAAATAATTTCCCATTTATGCAAAAAGGTACTGAGAATGAACAATAATGAAAGGGAAAACAATTCATCCATAGACAAAGACCAAAAAACACAAATTACACACAAGATGTAAGAAGAATTAAGGGAGGTGAACTTAATTACCTTTAAAGTGCAAGGTTCAATCAACATAAACATTCTTGGAGGGAAAATTTTGTTAGCATGAGGTTGCATAGATTTTTTAACCATGTTACAATTTAAAATAAGTATTTTATAAGGGATCAAGCCTTTTAAAATTAATGCACCACTTGGGGTAGCATATATAGTATTTTAATTTTATTGCAATGCCACATCCATGCTTCTTAAATTTTGCCTAACATTCTAGATTTGGTAGTCAATGGTAGGGTTATTCTAAATCCACATACATGTTCATGAATGGAATATCTTTTGGGGGGGGGGGTAGTCATATGGGTGGCATGTAATTGTATTTTGATGTCTAATAGCCACTTCTACATTTAATTCCCTTGGAAAGGCCTCAAACACCACTTGACTACTTTTTAACTACTAATTTGCACTTTGATACCATCTATTAATGCCATGTAGGCCTCCTTTAGACTTGCTGCATAATTGTTATGCATCTAATGGGAATCAGTGCCTTAAGCCTTTTTAGGGATATATTCACACTGAGTAGCATGATCTTGAAATTGAATAGGCTCTCTATAAGTCACACATCAAGAGATAACATAAGAAAGAGGGCACACATCTTCCTTAATATTTTGGCAGCTTAGTTGTTCCCTGAGTCTTTAACTCGCATGGGTCATGCACCTACCTAGTATCTTGACCTGTGTAGGCATTGATATCTGAATACATTCTACACAAAGAGTGTGTAATTGAGGCTATACAGTAAATTGGGCATTGAATAACACCATTTTAATGATTTTTTAAAGTTGTGGTTTTGTAAAGAGGACATGGGAGCAATATTTATTTTGAGTGTAGGGCTTGAAATTCTATGCATCTTATTCTATTCTAATGATTCCATGAATTTTTACCCCCTTTGGTTATCTGTGGGAGTCTTTAACACACAACTCACTCTTTGGGGTGATACTTCTACATGGTAATGGGAATCCTTTACACAATGATTCTCAAGCTTTGTGCAGACTATGGTGACCTTAAGGGTTAATAGATACATGATCATGATAACACATCTAAAAAATGATTCTATCAATAATATTGGTCAACCTATTATGAACCATAGGATAGGTATAAAGACTAATATTATTAATATTGTTATTACATCTACATCTTTGGGTTTAGAGGAAACACAAGACTTCTAGTAGGTATCTATGCCCATGCCTAGCTAAATGAATCATATGGAACCTATGTCAATTGAATATACTACATCACCTAGTTTGCCTACTACATAATCCCTTGTGTAAACTATTTCAATTTTACATGCTAAGGTTTTGAATTTAGAGAAAGGTATACCAAAAGATAACCAATCAATGGATTCAAAATATTTGCTTCATAATCCATTAACACATGATATTATATCATATCCTTTACCTACATGACCTTTAACTTATAAAATTATAGTACATGAGGGTAAAGGATATTTAGAACAAAACCTTCATATTTTTATGCAACATGTCTAGATTATGCTTTTGATCATAAATTTCTAGCCATATTTTTCCAAGAAACCTAAAAGATTATGACTTGCATCAATTTTATGATCTATCTTTTCAATTAATCAAAAAAATCAATCCAGTATCAAATCAATTTCTCAAGTATATTTACATCAACATTGATGAAAGGCTTTCTAATTCACAAATTGATAAGTTTAAGAGAGTGAATAATGAACATATTAGTGATTATGTAATTCATTTAAAACCATGCTTATAAAAATGACTAATATGTTGATAGATAATGAATTATAAGGTATCTTAAAAAAAAACTACTTATACCTTTGCATGAGTCAATCATTTTCAATAAATTATAATCATTTGAGGAACTTTGTCATACAATAAGAGAAAGAAAAGTCAAACTTATCACTTTGAAAAATCTCAAATATGCATCGACATCTAATTTAACTTCCATAATGAATTTTCAAAGAAAACCATCTTATAAAGATAAGTCAATAGATACTAAAGTTGATGTAAATATCATGGTTAATTCTATATCTCAACCTTCCAATAATATTTTTTTATTAGAATAACCATGAAGGAAATTTTATACATTATCACAACCACATCATAAACTGAGACAAAAGTTACTTGAGTGAAATCTCATTAATATACCTCCACCACTAGAGGTTGACATGAGCAGGCCTCAAAGTAAATCATTTGATAAAAAGGCATATTATGTTTATCATAGATCCAATGGTCATTATATTAATTGATGTTTTAAGATCAAACACATTATTTAAGATATTATTGATAAAAATGTCATTGGGCTAGGCCATCCTATAAAGGAAACTAAGATTCAACTAAATGAAAATGTTAAAATAAAAATTCTTAGTGAGCCATTTCCAAATCATGAGATAAACAAGGATAATTCAATAGTGCATTATACCTATAATTCATACCCACATCATGAGTCATATGATCATCTATTAGATGAAATTATTTGTATAATAGTTCAAAATTATTAACTACATCTTATGATCATCTTTTATGATAGTGAGATAGTGGATGATGAATTAGATTTTCATGCCTTATGTATATGTACATATATTAATCAATAACCCATTCAGTGTATTATTTGATAATGGATTAGGTTAGAATGCATGCACAATGAAACTAATCCATTCAATAGGTTATGCATAACATGATATATAAGAAACATCTAAAAGTGTTAAGACATTAAATAGAAAACAACAAACTACTTTTGGACACATTATGTTACCTTTTAATGTGGGTAGTATTATATTATCCACTCTTTTTCTAGTTTTACCACAAAATGGGGTATTTAACATGATATTAGGATTCCATTGGTTATAAAGTCTCCATGCTATACCTTCCATGTTATATTGATATTTAAAGTATATTCATTAAAATAAATTGGTCATAATTTTAGGAATCATATATGAGTACCTACTACAATCTATGGTAACTCCTACACTCCATCCACCAACACAGTATATTAATACATTTATTAAAAAAAATGCATTTTTAATTATTTAACCTATGAAAAATATTTATATACAATGAATTTATGCAAAATATTCTAAATTGGTGTTACATATACATCAACATGTTCCGAAAAGAGATTAACATTTGGAACAATATCTTACAACTCATACTCATATTTCAAATAATTCTACTTTTATTAGAGTTATTCCTTCCAAATGGGATTACATGAATAGTGATAGAGATAGTTTCATTACCACACTTGATGAATTTTTTGATTCTGAGTCATGTACATCTAACGCTTTTTTTCATGAAATGTGATCCTTTCATAAATTATTATAGATTCTTATTATTAATCTCATCTTGATGGGATAATTGGTTATCATTTTTAAATTTAAAAAATTATAAAAATTCAAAAACATTCAAAAAATAAATAAAAAATGATTGTAGATACCTCCTTACTTGCTTCATCATGTTATTGTTGTACTTATTCCACATGTGACCAATTTGATCAATATTCCAGCCCTTTGATATTTGTGAATATTTTACCTCTTGGTTCAGATTTTCACTTTTTAGAACATAATAGTCCAACACAATGATCTATATTGATATTATGTGCCATTTACCATGTTATTTTCATAATTTAAACAAAATAAACCACATTTTCCATCATAGAAATTATAAACTAGTAACAATCAAGATCAACTATATATATTATCATGAGATAGTTGATTATGTCTTCTAGTAGTTTTATATAGCCAACTCATAATTTGAGAAAACAAAGCCTTAATACATCTAATTTTTTGATACTAAATGTTGACCATTTTTTGCCCAACAGGCCAAAAAATTAGTCCCCCTTCTTTTTTTTATGTTGTTCTGAGCTAGTACTTTTGATTTTGCATGAGTCTTGCAATTTCTATGGAATCTGTAGAGACTTCTATGAACTCTGCAGGAGAGTATTTTGGTGCATGAAGAACCAATCAAAGAGTGCAAGGTTTTACAAAGCTTCTTCAGACTCTTGTCTAAAGAAATTCACAAAGAAAGAGAGCTAAAATGGTTCAAAGTCACTTTTTCTCAAGGTTGGAAGAGTGGTTCAACGACATGATCTTTCAAAGAGTTAGCAGCTTTGAACCGTTGAACCATTGAATTAGTTCAACACTTTGGTTCAACACTTTGGTTCAATGCATCAGTTCATCAGCTTGGTTCAATGCATTGGTTCAACATTTTTGCTTCAATATTAAAGTTCATCAGCAAGTTCATCACTTCAGTTCAAAGCCTTGGTTCAATTGGTAAGTTTGTCACTTTGGTTCAATCAAATAGTTCATCAGCTTGGTTCAACATGTTGGTTTAATGCCTTGGTTCAATGTTTTAGTTTAATCAGATGGTTCAATCACTTGGTTCACTCAGTCAATTCATTGGCTTGGTTCAATGTGTTAGTTTAACATTTTTGGTTCAATATTAAAGTTCATTGGCAAAGTTCAACACAAAGCTCAACACAAAGTTCATTAGCAGGTTCAATCAAATGGTTCAATTCCTTATTTTAACAAATGTTTGAACTGTTGAATTGGTTCAATGGATTGATTCAATAGTTGGTTCAAAGGAGTGGTTCAACGTGAAAGGTTCAAGCCTCCCAAAGGGCAAGTGCCCTTGTAAAGGGCAGTTTTGAGTTCAAAAGCCCTTATGGAGGGTAGGGAGTACTTTGAAGGTAGTCGAAGGATTTCAAAAAATGCATAGAAAGTCTTAAGGCTTTGAATTCTTTTAGAATTTTGTCTAAAGGATTTCCTTCAGACAAAAAGTCTGAAGGAATTTGGAGGAAGGCTATGAGCTCAAAAGGATCCAGGGAAATCAAAGCAGCCAATTCTCACAGACTTTTTGTCTGCAAGAAAAAAGCCCACAAAAAAGGCCGAAGAGACAAAGGCCGCTGAAGGGTAGGTGCCCTTGCAGGGGGCTCTCAGCTGGCCAAATGAAGGGCATTTCTAGAGTCGAAGGGACACTTCCCCTTTGGTAGGGTCTAAAATAAAGGACGAGTCAAAGGAAAAGGCCCAAAGGAATTTGCCAAGGATGGTGACATCCTGAAAGCTGTCAACTTTAAGAAGATAGATTAGTAATTATTTTTTAAATGATGACAGGTGCACGGATGTCAAATTTAAGATAGTGAAATAGTTGTTTGCCTTTAAATTGCCTGAGTGCCAACCATAAAAGAGCCCAAGGAATGCAACAACCTGCCAGAAGATAGCCCTAAGGGCCAAAGGAGCCAGAAGGAGACAAAGCATGAAGAAGACAAGGTGCAAAAAGAGACAAAGTAGTCCAAGTGGCAAAGAAGAGGTGAGTTATTGCCATATGGTGCAAATAGTAAGTGGCATGACTTATTTTCTCTAGTTTGCATTTATAAGCAAACAAGCCTCACAACTACCTTGAAGAGAGAAGTTTGTTCATAGAAAAAAGGTGTGACGTGTGCTTCCTCATTAAAGTTGGGATGCCAAAGTCAAAGTAGGAATCGATAATCAAATGGCTCCCTCCTCCCAAGGCTCAGAGCACACATGGGCCAGCTTGCAAAAAGAGTGCCAAAAGTCTTTTCCAAAAAGTGCCAAGTTCTTTTCCTCTTTCTATATATTGTAAATTTCTCATTTGAGAAGGATGGACTCTCTTAGCCTTAAGGAAAAACTTTGCCCAAAAATCTCTCGGGCTTGTAAGGTAGAGCACTACCAAATTTCACCTTGAATTAGGACTTAGCATTTTTACCTCTATCTGGACTTGCACTTTAAAGTATATGTCTGTATTCTTCTTTTATGTTAATTCATTGTATTTCATGCTTTTCATAGATCAATTATAGCATGTCCAGTGCATTGTAAAGTCTCCTTTCTGCAAGTCTACTAGAAGTGTCTATAGCAAGAATATAGGCACATGTGAATAGGATGTCAAAGTGTGTCTCAGAGCACCTTTGCTAGTTCCTTCCTCCTTGTATCTCTATAGACCCCTGACTCACTATTGTAGAAGAGCTTCCCCCTTCAGATGAAGTGTATGGGAGTTTCTTCTTGGTGAAAAGTGTATGTTCAGGCTGAGTGGGTCAATGTTTTTTTGTGTATCACCTTTTCATTTTTAGGCTTAGGTTCTATTTTCAGCATCTCTCTCTCCCTTTTCATCCCCCCTTTTTTCCATTTATTTATTAGCAGTAGGAGAAACCAAGGCCTAAAAGATACATCAGAGGGAGCTAGCCCTTATCTAGAGACTCTCTCCTCCAGCTTCAACAGTCCCACAGGCAAGAGGGGAGTTTCCATTATTGCGTGTGGAAGGGCAGGAGCTAGGCGTCCTGCCCCCGGGTGCAATCCACTGTGTCAACAGTTTTTGGCATGCCCGGTGGGACCAATTAGGACAAGTTGTGTCCAAAGAGTTGAAGAATTTTTGGTGTGTTCTTCAACCAACCAGCCTTTGGAGGCTTTTACATCAACACCAATGGTGACTCTAAGTTGAATCAACTAGTTAAGTAGTTCTGGTGCCATTAAGAAACAATATTCTGGTATGTATAATTCCATCATTCAAAGCCATGGACCCTATTTTCCTTGGCCAGCCTAGCTATGATCCTTACCAGCCTTATGTTGATCCTTATCAGGTCCAATATGATGGGTCTTAGCCCTATCATGAGCTATATATCAGCCTTATGCCCAGTCTTCTCAATGTGTCACTTCTCCTACTCAACCTAGTCTCTTTACCAATCAACCTGTCTCCACCTTCAAATGAGCATTGCTGGGATACAAAAAGTATGTAATAGAGCTTGACACTAGAAAGGGATGTGGCCAAGAAATACCTAATCATGTCACCCATCAAGTGAGAAATGCACCAGATTAGGTTAAGAGTGAATGGGCTCCTATTGAAAGAGCCAATTGGCACAGGCTTACAAGTGAGATGCTAGATGTGAGTGGTTTGATTGCATCTTTGGAAGAGAAGCTGAGTATTCATGAGAGGCAACCTTACCAAGTCTATCAAAATGCATACTCACTGCCCCAAGTATCATATCAGTCATACACAACCCTTGCTTATAAGCCAAGTCAAGCCTGTCAAAGTCCTTTCCCCAATCATGTTGAGGAGAGTTCTGAAACAATAAATCTTGTGTTTAAGGCTAATCTTGATAAATAGATCAAATTGGCAAATATTTAGATATATCAGTCCATTTTGGTAGCAAGGGAAGTAGAATCCAAACCCTCACCACCCTCTCACATTGTGGCCCCATCACCCCAAAAGGAGATGCCCAGTTTGAATATCTTGAGCTAGAATAAAGTGGTTGATCGTGGAACAACAAGGAGGAGAAAGACATTGTCCAAGAGTGTGAGGTATAAAATGAGGTTAGTCCTTTTCAAGTCCCTCCTACCCTTCCTCAAGAAGATTCTTGCATTTCATGGCAACCTTCATGCACTCCCCATCTCTATAATGATTCCTATGAGCTCTAAGAGGTACAAAATGAGGATAATCTAGCTAAGCAGATTGAGGAATTAGAGGCTAAGATGAGACTGCTTGGAGAAAGAGAGATGGAGTTTTCAAACCTTTTAGGGGAGATTGTGCCAAAAGGTACCCCTTCTACCAATCCTCAATCTAATTTCAATATTGATGAAGTTTTGGTAAAGTGGAGAGATGAAAATCAAGTGATTTTGGCCCAAGGTTTGCCCCCATTTTCTCATGAGGTTTTAAAAGGATCCCCTGTTTCCTTTTCCCAACCTGATTTTGATGAGCCTTGTGTGCCCCCTCCTATTATAGAGAAAACTCCCTCTTGTGTGCCAAATCCTTTCTATTAGATGGCACTTTCTCATTTTGACTCATCTAATGCATCAATCGACCCTACCTTTAATCTTGTATGCCTAGCTTTTCAGCATGCCTCATTTTAGATAACTCTTCCTGTACCTAAGCAGACCCTCCCAGACTTTCCCAAACCTCCTCAAGTCTTTCAACATGATCTCCAAATTCCAAGCTAGAAGAAGGAACATCATGAACCATCTTAGGACCTTGAAGAAGATAAAGTTACTCCTTGTTCACAAGGGGAAAATTCCAATCCCAAGGTCATGAGTTGGAAGCAAACAGTTGAATCTTGGGGTAAAAAAGAAGAGGAGGAGAAAGGTTTTGCTCAAAACCTTGAAGAAGATGAGGCTGCTCTTGCTCATGATGATGATTGTGACCTCCAAGAAAGGCTCTTCCAAGAAGATATAGATAGGTAGATTGTAGAGATAGAGTCTAGTGCAAATTTCCTCAGCCATCATGTGATGGATGTTTCAGACCAAGTAGTAGATTCCATGTCTGAACACGCTCCATCCACACACCTCCAAGAGAGATATCATGCCACACCTAATATAGATAAAGTGCTAACCAAATATAAAGAGGAGAATCATTTGATTCTAATTCAAGGACTGCCTCCTCTTCCACATGAGTTTGTCTATCAGCCTTCCACTCACCCCTTCTCAAGGAGGAACTTGTCTTGAAGGAAGGAAGTGAAGAGGAGTATGCTCAATTTATGACTAACCAGGGAGACATCATTAGTAAGGAAGAGGAGGAGATCACCTTAGATGTCATGGAGGAGCATGGAAATCTCTTGTTCATGTTTTGAATGATTCATTTGAAGTCATTGGGGTAGGCTGCACTATTCTTCAAGGAGGCTATGAGCTAGATAAGAGTGGAGAAGGCAACATTGGGACTCAAATAAGTATGAAAAAGGGCTGCAGGCTTTTAGATTTATCCTTTCAAGAGGTTGGTGAATCTGAAGATACTTTCTTTGAAATCATCAAGGAAGATGATCATACCATGGAACCCAAGCATGAGGTAGAAGAGAACAAGCCAGTCAATGATGTATATCAAGGGGCTTATGGTGATGAGCCAACAATGATTGATTTATTGATGAGATACACCAACATGAATAACCAACAGGAGGCAAGCTTCCAAGAACATATAGAGTACGTATATGTTGGAAGCATGTTTGAATCTGATCCACTCGGATACAAGCCAACCCAAGTGGCAGGCAAGAGGAGCGGGTCACCAACTCTCCATTTCATTTAGCCACTTGTCTAACACCATAAGTTTCCTTGCCAAGAAGGAGAATTAAGAAGTTTTCCCTTTGATTTAGGAGGGAAGCAGATGTACTTGGTTAGTTGTATATAGTAGTTGCTTTCAATTTTTTTTCCTGCTTTCCCTAAGTGCAATTTGCACAAGTAGTGTTTTTAGTCTTGTGTGTGCTTTCCCTTGTGTCTAGGGTGAAAAGCTTCATGTTTGATTCTTGGATCTTTGGGGCTATTTCTAACCTTTCTTCAAAGCTTCATTCTAACTCTGTACCCAATGGACTACAAGGCAACTAGTCTCTAAGCATAGCAGGCATGCTTCCCCTAGGAGTCACCAATTTGTTGACCATTTTTTGCCCAATAGGCCAAAAAATTGGTCCCCCTTCTTTTTTTTATGCTATTCTAAGCTAGTACTTTTGATTTTTAATGAGTCTTGCAATTTCTAGGAACTCTACAGAGACTTCTATGAACTCTATAGGATAGTCTTTTGGTGCATGAAGAACCAGTCAAAGAGTGCAAGGTTTTACAAAGCTTCTTCAGACTCTTGTCTGAAGAAATTCATAAGGAAAGAGAGCTAAAATGGTTCAAAGTCACTTTTTCTCAATGTTGGAAGAGTGGTTCAATGGCATGATCTTTTCAAGAGTTAGCAACTTTGAACCATTGAACTGGTTCAACACTTTGGTTCAACGCTTTGGTTCAATGCCTTGGTTCAACGTGTCAGTTCATCAACTTGGTTCAATGCATTGGTTTAATGTCTTTTGGTTCAATATTAAAGTTCATTGGCAAGTTCATCGCTTCGGTTCAAATCTTTGGTTCAATTAGCAAGTTCGTTGCATTGGTTCAATCAAATAGTTCATCAGCTTGGTTCAATGCCTTGGTTCAATGTTTTGGTTTAATTAGATGGTTCAATCACTTGGTTCACTCAGTCAGTTCATCAGATTGGTTCAATGCTTTGGTTCAACATTTTTGGCTCAATATTAAAGTTCATCAGCAAAGTTCAACACAAAGCTCAAAGCAAAGTTCATCGGTAGGTTTAATCAAACAGTTCGATGCCTTGTTTTAAAAAATGTTTGAACCATTGAACTAGTTCAATGGTTAGTTCAAAGGAGTAGTTCAAAAAGAAAGGTTCAAGCCTCTTGAAGGGCAAGTGCCCTTATAGAGGGCAGTTTTGAGTTCAAAAGCCCTTGCAGAGGGCAGGGAACACTTTGAAGGCAGTTGAAGGATTTCAAAAAATGCACAAAAATTCTTAAGGCTTTGAATGCTTTTAAACTTTTGTCTAAAGGAATTCCTTTGAACAAAAAGTCTAAAGGAATTTAGAGGAAGGTTGTGAGCTCAAAAGGGCCCAGGGAAATCAAAGCGGCCAATTCTCACAGACTTTTTGTCAATGGGAAAAAAGCCCACAGAAAAGCCCAAAGAGACAAAGGCTATCGAAGGGCAGGTGCCCTTACAAGGGGATCTCAGCTGGCCAAATGAAGGGCATCTCTCCAGAGCTGAAGGGACACTTCCCCTTTGATAGGGTCTAAAATAAAGGATGAGTCAAAGGAAAAGGCCTAAAGGAATTTGCCAAGGATGGTGACATCTTGGAAGCTGTCAACTTTAAGAAGATAAATTAGCCATTGTTTTTCAAATGATGATGGGTGTGCAGATGTCAAATTTAAGATGGTGAAATAGTCATTTGCCTTGAAATTGCCTGAGCACCAACCAAAAAAGAGCCTAAGGAACGTAGCGACCTGCCAGAAGATAGCCCTGAGGGCCGAAGGAGCCAAAAGGAGACAAAGTAGGAAGAAGACAAGGTGAAGAAAGAGACAAAGCAGTCCAAGTGGCAAAGAGGAGGTGAGTTATTTCCAGATGGTCACCAAATGGCACAAATAGTAAGTGGCACAACTTATTTTCTATAGTTTACATTTATAAGTAGATAAGCTACACAAATGCCTTGAAGAGAGCAATTTGTTCACATAGAAAAGGCATGACCTGTGCTTCCTCATTAAGGTTGGGCTGCTAAAGTCAAAGCAAGAACTGACAATCAAATATCTCCCTCTTCTCAAGGCTTAGAGTGCACATGGGCCAGCTTGCAAAAAGAGCATCAAAAGTCTTTCCCAAAAAGTGCCAAGTTCTTTTCCTCTTTCTATATATTGTAAATTTATCATTTGAGAAGGATGGACTCTCTTAGCCTTAAGGTAAAACTCTGCCAAAAAATCTCTCGAGCTTGTAAGGCAGAGCACTGCCAGATTTTACCTTGAATCAAGACTTAGCATTTTTACCTCTATCTAGACTTCCACTTTAAAGTATATGTCTCTGTTATTCTTTTGTGTTAAGTCATTGTCTTTCATGCTTTTCATAGATCAATTACAGCATGTCCAGTGCATTGTGAAGTCTTCTTTCTGTAGGTCTGCTAGAAGTGTCTACAGTAAGAATATAGGTGCATGTGAATAGGATATCAATGTGTGTCTCAGAACACCTTTGCTAGTTCCTTCCTCCTTGTATCTCTACGGACCCCTAACTCACTATTGCAGAAGAGCTTCCCCCTTTAGATGAAGTGTATGGGAGTTTCTTCCTAGTGAAAAGTTTATGTTTGGGCTGAGTGGGTCAACATTTTTTTGTGTATCACCTTTTCATTTTTAGGCTTAGGTTCTATTTTCAGCATCTCTCTCTCCCTTTTCATCCCCCCCTTTTTTCCATTTATTTGTTAGCAGTAGGAGAAACCAAGGCCTAAAAGATACATCAGAGGGAGCTAGCCCTTATCTAGAGACTCTCCCCTCCAGCTTCACTGGTCCCACAGGTGAGAGGGGAGTTTCCATTATTGCGTGTGGAAGGGCAGGAGCTAGGTGTCCTACCTCTGGGTGCAATCTACTACATTAACACTAAACTGAGTTCCAATATACATAATAATAAATATTTAATTGTTCATACATGCATGTTACATATCTTGACAAGTGTACATTTGATGACACAATTATGTACACTCATTCCTTTGTATATCTATTATATATATTAAATCATATTTGTTTACATTCATATATAGATTTGGGGCATCTTGATCATACATGGCCATGCCATCATTTTAATGCATAATTCACATAGACACATGGCATATTGTTTAGATTGATTCCCTTTCTTCTAATTTTGAAACCATGGTTACTTATTCTCTTTTGTTCTAAGTTGTAAAATTTAAAAAAGTACAAAAAATTCAAATATTTAAAAAAATAAAAAAACATTAAAAATATTCTTAAAATTAAAAATTAGGACCTGAACATGATAAAACATTTATTTTATATAATGACATATGTTATTTATATCATGATTGGTATATAACACATTTTTTATATCACAAATGCATTTTAGTATTATTTATGATTGTTATGTAGGACATACAATTTCACATGGAATAAGATAATGGACTTGCCTCTACCCAATGACCATGCTGAACTAACGACATCTTATCCAAAGGTTATAGTTTTTTCAAGTGTTACCATTATATAACTCATATATTATTGATATATATACTTATTAAAAATATATTGTTAACACCTCTATCTTACATTATATACATATGTATGTCATTTGTTAAGACATGATAACATTATAGATGCATGGTGTAGGCTATCTTTCTAGTTCTATGATCCATTGATGTTATTAATTGTACATGGCATATTAGAATTTGCTTTTCTATTGTGTATGGTCATTAGTTCTCATGTGAAATAAATTTCTTAAGTATCTCTATGATATCTTGTTTTCTATTTGTGACATTTGAACGTCTCCATTGCTTGTGTCCCTTGGATATTTTCTGGTGTGAATTTGAACATGTCTCTTGTTTGATAATTTTAAAAATATCCATTTCTATTGGCCTTTGGACCTATGTTTTATGTGACATTTGAAGATGTCCCCTTTTATGATATTATTCATGTCTATTGTATGTGGTCCTTGTCTTTATTGAGTGACATTGTGTTTTTTTTGTTTGTGTGCTTATTGAGCTTGGTAATTTTGATGGGTGTCATAATCCATATCATGCAATAGATATTGTGAAAATTTTATTCCAACTACCATTATGAGCTTCACTAATTCATCTATATAGATTTGAAACTTTAGGCCTTTTCTCATATGTTACATATATGATTCAAATGATACATATATTACTATGATGACATAGATTTTAAAATATGATACATTATTTAATGATTACATATTGACATAGATGATATAATTTAATTTTGTTTTAAGATGAGATATTTGAAGTATATATCCCTCACCTTAAATGGGGGGAATTTTAGTGGGATTTTCATACATGAAATAACCTCTATGAGTAAAAATTAGTTTTAGGTACAAAACATAATTTCAAATAACTTAGAATGTTAAAAAATTTAATCATTGGTACAAATAATGGGGATATATGTCATGCATATGCACCCACATTATAAGAATAAGTTACATATTCATACATTTTGGGTGCATGATATATATTCATACATAAGATTCAAACAAATTTACAAAATCACATATACATTCAATTACATATTCTACATTTATCACATGGGGGCATGATACAAATTCATGACATGATTTCAATACAATTTTATATCCATGACCATGGTAGAAGAAAATATGTTATCCATTATTTTTTGATCATGCATACATGAACTAATGAATAAAATTACAATTAAATTTATAAGCCATTTATAATTGTTAATTCAGTTAAAGTGCATAATGCATAACATGGAGATTTAGTGACCTCCAACATTATTTATTGTGAGTCCATTATAGATTCAATCTTATTTATATCTGGGGGTTACAAAGACTAATAACATAAATTGATGTCTCTTTGTCTCTCAAATGGGTTCAATTTTATATATATGTTAAATTCAAATCAAGGCTCGATCACCCTCAATTCACCATGGTTCAACTAAAGAACCAATATATCTATGTGCTTCATGGGAAGAAAGAATTCTCTAATGCTTTTAGGAAGCATCATATTAAAGAAATGTTATAAGAATGACATTGGTTTCACACATACTAGTGTATTTATCCCTTGTTTCCATTTTTAATTTTTTCAATTTTCAAAGTTCAATATTTTTCAAAATCTAAATGAATAAAATGACTACTTCATGATATTTTTGAGGGTTTACTAAGTTAAAATTCCATATATGATTGAATTATCTGATTAAAGTCAAAGTATGTCGTACACACTTATGTATATGTTTCATTTTACTTTAGTAAATTCATTTCAAGACTAAATAGGTGGCAAATGTAGTGACTCAAATTTTGTCATGAATAATTGATAATGTCTTTTTAGAATCATTTTCACTTTAATTGACTTGAGCACTTAATATAAACATATTTCAACACCTCACTCTATTCTAAGTACATATACAAACAATCCATTTATAAATAAACATCTCTCACCTATAGACATTCCAATTCTTAAATTTCAAACATTATCCTTTAATACAAAATTTATTAGTATGGGTCAGTAGTGATAGTTAGTCTTGACCCCTATTGGTTGATCATGTCCTTCACTTAGTAATGACTATTTTTTAAGTTTTATCCCTCCCTCATAAGTTGGTATTTATTTTTGGGATATGTAATATGAAATATTACCATTTATATTGTTATAAAGGCATATCTAAGTCACTTATTTTACCAATTTTAAATTTTAATATTGAGTCATAATTACACTATTGCACACTAAGCAAAGCTTCCCTAGTCTTACCAAATATGATTTTATTCATTTAAATAACTTTTTAGCTAAGTCAAAAACCTATGTTATCCAATTAAAATAAAAGCATGATTAAGTATTAGAACCATATCTAGATGCACACATGTAATAAAACAAATACAATCACACAAAGTAATATTATGTCAGATAACTACATGGGATTAATGTCCCTCTTCAGAGTATTGAATATGTAGGTAGATTTAAATCATCATGGGTGTGATTGGGGTTAGTTAAACCAATTGTAATCCCCATTTATCTTTGTAGGCTATCAACTATTATAATCCCTACTAGGGTTTCAACTTTGAAAAAGATAATGTCAGGTCATCTGGGCACATTCAAAGGCTAAATTTTTACACATAAGCATATTTAAATATTATGAAGGTGATTGTGCCATAAGTTTCATAATTTTAATTTGAGGACATAATTTACCAATTGATAAATTAGTTGCATTTAATATTTTCCGATTTTAATAGATATTGCCCCTGATTAAGGATAGTTAGAATTTATGTTTCATGTGAAAAACTCATTCTGATATGATATTTGAGCCATGTATCAATAAACTTATAGAATAAACAACTACGTATTCTTATGTTTTTATCATTATTTTCTTTCATTCCTTTATGATTTATCTATTGCATTTATTTTCTTTAATTTTTCTAGTTACAATTTATTTTACAACATTTCCTGCCCATCTATTCATTTTGTGTTAATTAGAGTTAATATAAAAATTAATTCCAAATTATGGTAACATAGTGGTAAGGATAATGAAAATAAAATTGATGTGTATAAGGAGAAAGGCTAAGTTTTAACATAAAATTCTAGAAGAAAACCTACAAGAAAGTATTAACATAAATAAAATACAGTAACTATGTACAAGAAAGAAAAGATGTAAAATAGATGAAAAACATGGATAAAAATAAACTAAAGACAACATAAGTTAGACAAAATATTTTTTAAATAACCAAGTGTTTGTCAGTTCTTTGAATATATGTCTTTAATTATTTTATTAATTGATATATACTAGGTATATGGATTTATTTGATGATGAAATGACCCCAAATTTTTTGGGTGTATTTACCCTATTTGTTATGGGTGTAATCTAATTTAAATAGTAAATCGATGATATTGAATAAATGGAATTGGAATTTATTATTGTGTCACTTATAATTGTAATTTTTATATTAACGATTGTGTTGGAGACCACTCATATGTTATTCATCAACTAGGTCTAAGGCATGAGGGTGGGATTCAAAAAAAATTTCATCAAGAATAACATAATGAATATAAATGTGAATGCATGTATTTTAGATGATATTTTTTGATTATGTAGCACCTCAATCTTTTACACTTGGAAAAATCATGACCTTGGTTGTTATTCTTAGTTAAACACATGCCTCGACTCCACAAGCCTCACATTTACTCTATCTTGTGTCCTTTATCCTATCTCTTAGTTCAAGTATCCTTTTATTGATGACACAAACATCCCATCTTTCCTAGAATACTTAAAATTTACTTATATTAGACCTCTATAAGTTCTAAGCCTATGATTACTATCCTTCTCTATGGACACTAAAATTTAGGATAAAAAATATTATCAATGTTACTGACCTGACATGAGTGTCTAGTGCCCTAAATGTCATCCAATTTATAAATAAAATGTATTAAAATGGTTGGCCTAAGTGATTTTATGCAAGTTATCTTTCTATAAGATTGATATAAATACAATATCAACCTTTATTCATTCACTACCTAATAATCATACTAAAAGAGCACTCAAGAAGCTCTCAATAAGCACTCAAGTTATTAAAAGTTTTCCTATTCTACCCTATTCTCATATTATTCAAGGGAACAACCCAAATATAGGTTTTAAGTACTAATGGAGTAGTCATAATGTCATATTTACTAAATTACAAGCTAGGCCATTATTATACTTTCTTTACACATTACATGATTCAAACACAAACCAACAGGTAAGGGACATCTACACAAGTCTAAGGCCCTCTTTTAGAGTATTGGATATGTATGAAACACCTTTTCAAAATGGGGTCATTTATATCTAGCTTGACACCATGTGCCTACTAACCCATTTTTTGCCAAGGTCAAATTGAATATGCAAAGCTAAGGTTTTACCATTTTACTCAGAGTGATATTCTATGACCCAAATTTGAATACACCAGAGTGAAGGTGAATTCAAACCTAGAATAATCTAGGTTGTTAGATCTTATTTTAGTGAATATTCTATATATGACACTAGTGTCAAGATCAGACACTAGTATTAATGCAACTATTTGAGGCTAACATAATTATTTATAGAGTTAGAGGCACTAGGTTTATAATCTGATAACTATTCTAAAACTATATTCCTACCTTATTCCTTATTATATCATATCCATCACTATATTAGCATAAAAAAAACTATGCACTTTATTTTATGTCATTTTTATATCTAGCATGTAATTACTTTCCATTAATAGCCTATCTCATATTTATAAATTTAACATATGTTACATTTAGGTTTAGCACATTAATTGGCTAGTTGTATATTTGATATTCACCCTTGTTCCCTATCATTTATATATACTTAAAATTAACCACTAAATAAAATACTTATCCAAACTAGGGTTAAACATTTGGTGAACTTGATCCTTATGAATGCAATTTTTTTTATTCCTAGGGTTTTAAACTAGCCAGGGTTTCAAATTGTTGTACTTTTTATATTCCAATTGGTATTATTTTGCATGAAACCTAGGCATATAAAAATATTAGGGGTTGTCTTTATTGAACGTATTGATATTCCCCTCAACCCATCCTAGATGTCTCAAATTAATAAGGGATCTCATAATTTAGTTCATGATGATACCCATGTTGACAATGAAAAAATACTAATAGGGTTAACATAGAAGAATATTCTAATAATGAAAATCTAGAAACAAATGAAAATGACCAAGTTCATGAAATTGTAATGTTTTGTGAACACATTTGTCAAAGCCCTAAAAATCTTGATAAAATATTAAAAAATATGCTTGAAGATAAAAATGCAAAAAATTTAGTGGATACATACATCCCCTTAAACACACTAAAACTTAATACATATAATGGGGGAATGAATTATGTGTTACAATATTTGTTCTTAGAAACTACTATTGATACATCTATTCAAAACTTATTGTTTCAACATGAATATCTATTTTAATGACTATTACTACTCAAACCATGTTTCCAACCCTTGTGGTGTCTACTCCAATTATTAATAAAAAATCTTCTATGTTTATAGTTCAATCACTCCTTTAAGTAGTAAATAATTTTTAGGATAATGTTATAAAAATTAAACAAAGGGCTTAAAAGTCTTCACATGCTATAGATTCATAAGACATGATTCAAAACCCTCTTTCATTTGAGATCTATTGTCACCCTTTGCCACTTAGATTTATTGTACCTAATTTCATATTTTATGATGGAAAGGGTGATCCTAATTTTTTTTTTTGAACCTTCTATGAAACATGCTTTGATTATGCTTTAAATGATAAATTTCTGATCAAATTATTTCTAAATAGCCTCAAGGACTATGCTTGGAGGTGGTTTCATGATTTACTTCTCCAATTCATGAAATCATTTAAACCTCTTGAAGATCAATTTTTGAAATTTTTTTCTACTAAGACTACCAAAAATGTTTAATATGCTCAAATTGTAAATATTAAATAAGGAAGCAATGAACTAGTCAATGAATATGTCTTGAGATATAAGAAAATGCTAGGCAAAATGATCAATCCTATGGTAGATAAAGAGTTGAAAGACATATTCAAGTAAATTTTTCTTGATCCTTTACATGAGTCTATTGTTATAAAAAATTTCCACTCTTTCTATGACTTATTGCATGTTGTACGGGACCATGAAATGAAGCTTATGTCATTGAATAAGATCAAGTATGAAGTAAACACACAAATTGCATCTACATCTACTAAAAAATTTAAAATTAAACCAATTTATAAGGTAAAACCTCTCGATCCTAAAAAATAAAAAAACCACCATAGTTAACATAGTTGCACAATAACCTAATCGACTTGTCTTATTTAATAAACCAAGGATACAGTTTACATGTATACTTGAGCCTCCTATTTCATTACTCCCATGGTTTCTAGAGTGTCATCTTATATC
The DNA here is from genome assembly GCA_037957365.1 of Torreya grandis. Lineage (NCBI taxonomy): Eukaryota > Viridiplantae > Streptophyta > Pinopsida > Cupressales > Taxaceae > Torreya > Torreya grandis. The sequence continues at coordinate 862,027 of JARHVA010003184.1, forward strand.
CCTCCATCTTAAAATATATATTTATGTAAATAGACATCTACCTAAAAGATATGATGTAAATGATTATTGTGATTATCACCAAGGCCCTAGATATTCTACAAATAGATGTTTTAATCTTTAACATAAGATCTAGGACCTCATCAATGATCAAAAAATTACATTTGATGATCCTCCAAAGGAATTAGGTTGACAACCTAGTGATCACATAAATATAAAATATTTAACAATATTTTACAAGACCATTCCTAAAAGGAACCAAAATTTCAAATGACATATAGTGCACATACTTCTCCACCATATTATGGACACCCACTAGATGGGTCAGTGGTACTTACATGATACATATAACTAATATAGTTTAAAAAGTCATTATTTAGTTTAATGATGGTGAAATAAAGGATTATGAATCTAATCTTCATTCTCTATTCATTAAATCATACCTTGATAAACACCCCAGATATAGTGTTATGATTGATAATGGTGAAATTTAAAATATTTTCACCATGACATTACTTATGAATTTAGGTTATACTCATCATGATTTAAACCCCTCTACTAGATCAGTCATAACATTTGATGAGACCTCTCAAAAGGTTCTTGGCAAGATTGATATACCTTTACAGGTTGATCCTACACATGTGGTTACTAATTTTGTAGTTATACCTTATGTAATACTATTTAACATGTTATTGGGATAACCTTGGATACACACCACTCAATTAGTGATTTCCCTAGTGCATGGGCACATTAAGTACATTCATGCCAATTGAGTAATTAAAATTTTTGGTATTCAATATGAGCATCTTATTGAAAAAGATAAATTCATACCCAAGCAACTAATTATCAATCCTATTAATCTAATCCATTGTAAAAAGGTAAGCAATAAGAAATGCCATTTACTAGGTGGCCATTACTTGATAAATCTTTACATTAGAGATAGATAATAGGTTCCATAAAATCCTCATCTTCTACTCACTGTATTCAAATATCTAAATCACCTAAACATTATCTTACTATTTCTATTCTAAAGAAACCTAAAATACATAGATATGGGTTCTAAGAACCCCTATTATTTTTATTAGTACTTATTGACCCTAAATTCATATTATACATATGCCAAGCATCATATATACGAGAGTGATAGATATTACACCTATAAATGCTCCCTAAAAATACTACTAGTTTCTTATACTAGGTTCTGAGTGGGGAGATACTTATGATCATTCTTTGGATGGGATCATAGGATGATATTTCCTCGTCATCAAAAATACACAAAAAATTAAAAACATTAAAAATTATGAAGACATTTTTTGTACCTTCATGTTATATTGTCCCCTTGGCATCTATGTGTTAGTTTTATATTGAGGAATAACATATCATTTTACTCATACAGACACATACACATGTATATATAAATACATGATAAACTTATAGGCATTGGTAATTTCCTCTACTCACATAATTAGGACATGTAGGGCATCCATATTCTATGATCTTGATACACATAAATTATATGATTATATGATTACTCTACAATATCATGTTTGAATTTACATATTTACTTACACATGCCTACTTATCCATGCTTATACATTATAGAGGGTACTCGATATGCTATGTACTTAACATTTTTTTCTAACATATTTCACCCATGGGACACTATGACATGTTTATGCTAGTTGATTATGTTTTTATACACTTCCTTGAGTGTTTTGCCTTCCTATAGTATTATTTTTTTTAGCATTTGAATATGCTCCATTGTATGTGTCCCCCATGACTATGTTTGATTTCTTGAAAATTTGAATATGTCATTACATTCTTGGAAATTTTAATATGTTATTCCTTGATTTTGGACTAAGTCATGCTCATTTGATTTGATGGCATTTGAACATGACCCTTTTTTGTGGTCTCCTTGGACCATTGCCTTCTAACTTAATTTTAAGTTCTATTGTATGTGTGCTTATTTGATTATTGAGATTGTATTTTTACTATATAAATGTTTTCATTATATTTATCATGCATCTTAGGACTACATGTGATCACATTGGTCCTATGCGCTTCAATTTTACATCTACCTAGACATGTTTCCTTCTATATGTTACATGGTTACATTCATCGATTTATAATTATCTTACCCTTTTGAGGTGAGATAAATACTAGGTAATATCTTTCCCTCACCTCAAAGGGGGAAAAATAGTGGGATAATGTCATGGTGACATGGCTTCCAAAATTTTCATAGTTTCTAGATTATATTGGGGGCATGTTTTGAAAACATGTTCTCCATACTCACATAGTATATAATACTTACACTAGTTTGAATATTTAGTGGGGTCATGTCATGATGACATGTATTACACACATTCATAGTTTTGAGATTCAATGGGGGCATGCTTTGAAATAATTTTCTCCATATTCATTTAATATGGTATATATAATTCATATATTTAGTAGGGGCATGCTTTGAAAGCATGTTCTCCATACCTACTCATTATTTGTAATCTCTAGTTTACAGTGGGGGCATGGTTTGGAAATATTTCCTCCACATTTGTACTTATATCAGTTTTAAATTTATCCATAAATAGCGGGGGAATGATTTGGAAGCATGTCCTCTACACTTACACAATTTTTTAAATTGGTTAAAACACACAATTATATGATTTTGATACACATTTGTGGAATAATTATATAATTGGTACCATTGTCACACATATTTTCAAAATGCGACAAATATAAGGTGCATATGTTATGAAACATGTGCCTAATATTTAAAAATCCAAATCAAATTCAAATTCCAAAACTATTTCAAGTACTGATACCTAATAGGATTTTATGGACTTTAGCAAGCTAATCTATTGTAGTAGTTGGTTCAATTTTTAATATAGTTGGGGTAATTAAATCACTCAATCTTAATTTTTTTAGTTTAGAATTAGTCATCCAAAATCACCAATTTATAAGTGTAATTGGGTTGCATGATTGAGATAATCTCAGTTTCCAAGTGGGAACTCACTTTTGATCCAAGTTTAGGGCATGTGCCTTCCAATATTTCTCTCTATATCCTTGGATATAGGCAATTTAAATATATATATATTTCCATTAGGAAAGATAGTTACATCAACACACAAGTGTACTCCTAAACCTTGATTTTCAAATTCAACTTATTTCAAATACTTTTAACCCAATTTATATGGACTATTTAAACACTATAACATGATATTGGTTTTAGCTCAGTCACTTGTAAAACACTCAAACCCAATTATAGAAAATAATTCAAATTTAACTCAAGAAAATATAAGGTATGTATACACACCTATGTACTCATTCCTTTCCTTTAAACTAGCAATTTAATTAATACATTAAATGGGAGAAATATAGATAATATTTTGTGATTATGTATTACTTCAGTATTATACACTTGGAAAACTCATGACCTAAGATGTTCCTCTTAGTTATACACATTCCCTACTTCTACAATCCTCACATTTACTTTATCTTATGCCACTTATCCTATCTCTTAGTCCAACCAGCCTTATATTTATAACATAGTTATCTGATATTTCCCAAAATTATTAAAATATACTTATTGTATACCTACATAAGTTTTGATCATGTGATTCCTCTCCTTATCTCTAGACACTAATGCTTAGGATAGACTAGCATCAAGGTTACTATCCTAGTCTAATGTAAATGTACAATACCATAAAAGTCATATAATTTTCAAATGAAATGTATTAAAATTGTCAATTTAAGTGATTTAATGTGGGTTATCTCATAATAAGATTGGTATAAATACAATATCAATCCTCATTCATTCACCACCTTGCAATCAAACTAAAAGAGCACTTAAGAACCACTCAAGAAACACTCAAGTTACCAAAAACTTTCCTAATGTTGTCTCTTGGATTTGCATGGAAAAATGAAACTAATTTTGAGGCCAAGTGTGAGGGATGATAGAAAAAGGAGTTTATTAGACTACAAATGGTGATGGTTCATTTCCAAAAGTTTTTATATGAGTAAGACTACAACCAATGCATGGAAAGGCATGTTTGAAATCTTTCTCATTCATTCTAATTAGTAGACCTATCCCTAATCAGTTTTGGGATGTTCAAATAGAGGTGAATCATGAAGGTAGTTTTTTGAGCTAGAATGAGAACTTCCATGCCACTTTTCATGAGTTTCATGACCTGAGATGACACTTATTCTTATTGAACTTACATGGTTCATTTCACATATTCTCCTCATGCATATGTAACTCATTTTATCATCTTAACAAGTGTCCTTGTGATATTTGAACTTATCTCTTCTCCTCTCTCTCTCAAGTTCTATAATAAATATCTATTTTGGCCTTTGTAATTTATGCTCCACCTGAGTATGGTGAATCCCTGATCATTTGCATACTATGGGATCAATAATAATACTAATTTTTATCTCTTCCATGACTATTCTTAGTGTGTTCATTTGGAATGTTTGATTTTGCATAAGTGATGAATCTTGTTTCCTTAGTATGATTGTCTCATTCTCACACCTATTTATGATTGGAAGGATTCTTTTTATAGGGAATGTGAAGTGTTTTATGATGTGTCAAGGTTGAATGAGTTATATTATTTAAATAGCTCTATTATAGGTATATTATCTAGTCCTCCTATCCTAAACATTTATCACAACCTCATAATGTGACATTGATGTGAGAAGATGTAGATTGGAGAAGTGTATGTTTGGTTAGTCCCTTATTCTCATGTGTAACATATAAATAGTTGGTATTCATCAACTATTTTGGTGTATCACTTCCCTTAGGATATTTTTATTTAATTTTTATCTCTCCCTTTTCCCTCATAAAGTTTAGGTGTAGTAGTGATAAAAAGTGGTACATCAAGGGAGCTAGCCCTATCTAGAGATTCATCTCATCCTTAGGCTACCCAAAAGTATAGAGGTGTTTCAATTATGCCAATTGGATTAGGAGAGCTAAGACATATCCTCAAAGGGTGTAAATCTAAGTGACAATAATTTCTGGCATGCCCAATGGGAATATTTGTCCAAGAAGTTGAAATATTTTTAGTGTTGTGTTTTAACAATCAACCTTTGGAGACATCTATCTAAGCATCAATGGAAAATCCAAAGTTACATTAGATAGTCAAGAAGCCCATGTATTCCTTTTGAATATTTTTGGTAACCATTCTTTGTGTTCTTGATTCCTAATGAAGTTCCATGGCTAACTTTGGTGTTGAGTATTGTTTTACACAAGTTGGTGAGACATATCAAGCTTATGACACTCCGTATCAACCCTTATGTGATTATTGACAATATTTATATGACCATTTAAAACCCTATCATGATCCTTATTAGCCTTATAACTAGCCTTGTCATGAGTTGTATTAGTCCTACAATCAGCCTTCTCTATATCTTGCTCCTAATCAACCTAGTCACTTTTCAAGTCAATCCATTTACACTTTCAAGAAAACTCTCTTGGGTTATGAGATGTTTATGTTAGATATTAACACACAAAGGGGATATGGTCTAAATATTCCTAGTAATTTCATTCATAAGGTGAGATATGAATTAGATCTAGTAAAAAGAGAGTGGGCACTTATTGAGAGAGCCAATTGGCAATGGCTCACAAGTGAGATGCTATATGTGAATGGCCTAGTTTCATCCTTGGAAGATAGGATAAAAACTAATGAGAAACAACCTCAAAAAACCTATCACCCTTAATATCCACTTTCCCAATATTTATATAAATCCTACATGATTCCCACTCATGAACCCAATTAATCTTATCAAATTCATCCTTTTCTAATCAGTTGTAAGAGAGAGAGTTGAAAAGAGAAACTTATTTTTGAAGAAAATCTTGATAGGTAGATTGAGTTGGCTAATATTCATATGAAAAATTCCATGTCATAAAATAAAAGTGGAATATAAGCCCTAATTTACCTCTCCAATTACATCCCCACCTCAAGAAGTGACCTCTAGATATGAGATTCCAAGTTGGAGACAAGGTGGAGAATCCAAGCCTAAGGAAATCCTAAGTTTCTTAAACACTTCATCCACTCCTCAAAGTGCATCAATAAGTAAATAATATAATATTAATCCTAATGTTTTCACTTGTATTTTAACCCTTTGAGGAGATGGAAAATATCTCCTCATCTAAGTGGCATAATGAAAACACCTTTAGGCTTGTGGGTAGCCTAAGGATGAGGTGAATCTCTAGATAGGGATAACTCCCTTGATGTACCAATTTAGATTGAAACTATACTTAAAATTTGGAGTTAAAAATGGAGATAGATAAATTAAATCAAACTATTATAAGGGAGGTGATACACCAAATAACATGATGACTTCCAACCAATAACATGTTACATATGAGAATAAAGGACAAACTGAACATACACTTCTTCAACCTATGTCTTCTCACATCAATGTTACATTATGAGGTTACGAATGGATTACTTAGGATATGAGGAATATAAAATGGGAATTTAATGAAATTAGTGAATATAACAACTCACTCAAACCTTGACATCTCCTAGAACACGTCACATGCCCTGTAAGAAGAGGTTGTAAATAGGTGAAAGAATGAAACAACATGCTAAGGAATCCATAATTTTCACTAAGAAAGATTAATAATATAATTTAAAAAAAATGAAAAGTCATAAAATAGGTAAAAATAATTATTATTATTGATAAAATTATATGAATTTGATCAGGGCTTCTCCATACTCAGGTGGAGCATATATTACAAGCCAAAAAGGCTAGTTCTTATAGAACTTAAGAGATAGAGGAGAAAAGAAAAGTAAAAGGGTCACAAGGATAATTTTAAATATAATATAATTAATTAATTATTCATGAAAATATGATATGAGATGAACCATCAAAGGTTATGAAGTACAAGTGTCCATCCAAGTCATCAAACCCTTGTAAAGTGGCATAAAATCTTCTTAAACTGGCTCAAAAAACTACCTTCATGATTTGATATTATTGAATGCCTCATAAAAAAATAGGGATATTTATAATTATTTTAATTAATTTTAATTGATTAAATAATTCCTCTCCATTTATTTTTTATAGGCTTGGTCCTTTGGAAACTTCTAGGAATGAGCCATCATCATCTATAATCTAGAAAACTCTTCCTCCATGCACCTTGCACACTTGGATTTAAAATTTGCATAAATTTATCATTAAAATACATGGTATGGAGTGTATGAAACCTATAAATACCATATATGGAATTATAATAATTAGGCACACCTAAAAATCACCCCACTTAAAGTTTTCCACCCTTCTCACTAGTTTGTCCACTAGGCCAATTTTGACTGACTGAGATGAAGGCTATTATTTAAACACTTAAAATATTTTATAAGGAATTAAATTAAAATTTGGATTTATAAAAAGTATAAATATTCCTCCTAAAGTTGGTTTCATCCTTTGACTCCTTCCAGAACCTGTAAAACATAAAAAATGGTCAAAAATACCATATTTTTACCATGTTCGTACAAATTCCATACATATAAAAATAATGGGAGGGATCTTGAGTGATTAATATAAAATTTAAAATAGGATTAATAGTCAAAATATTCCATAAAATTATCTTTCCAACTCTAGTTATTGAAACTGGTCCTTAATCAAGGTTTGCAAGGGTTTCTAATAGTTTTGACTCTTAAGGTTCATTCATAAAGGTTTGACATTTAATTCTCAAAATAATTTTAGAAAATAATAATTCAAGGATTAATAATAATCTTTTAAATTATTTTTTTCCCATGAAAATCATCAAAAAAGATGTGAGTACTCAAACTCCTTCTATCGAGTTCCTTCCCTTCTTTCCTACATGCTTGAGTTGATTTTGGACCAAAAATGGCTTATTTTGGGATTTAAATACATCAAAATAGCTTTAAAATGTCTTAAATTACCTAAAAAACATGTCTTGGCCCATTTTAATCCAATCATAGATCTGTAAGTGATGTTGGTTTCACATTTGGTCTTTTAGGCCTAAATGTGCCTAATAGGCTTGACTGTACCCTAGAGCTCCAAGTGAATTTTGATGGTTTTAATTGGATCCAAATATATTAAACACCTTTATATTAACCCATTAAACATGTTTCAACAATTTATAATTCCCAACCAAGGCTATAGGTGAAAATGTCCTCTCATTTGGGCTTTAGGCCTAAACATGTTTAGTAGGGCTGACTACAAACTTAGATGTCTAGACCTTATTGGTAAGATACATACTCCTATGAGGTGTTAATAAAATTTTAATAGGTGATATTAAAATAAACATATATATATTATAGGTTCAAATATATCTTAAGACCATCCATCTAATATTTTTCACCAAAAATGCTAATTTGTGCTCATAAGGGAGTGCTCTCTATTTCATATAAAATAGAGGGAACTCCCATATTTTATTAGAAAAATATGAATAAATTAAAAGAATATAAAAGTATTAATGGTTATATGTACAAAATTTGAGCTCCTAAAAATAAAATTTGACCTCTGAAACTCTCAAAAATCCAAGACTAACTTGTCAGGCAAGGTCTATATGTATTGTTTTGAAGTACTGGTTGTATGCTACTTGCTCAGGGTTTTTATTTTATTTATTGATAATGAAAATGGATTATTGAGACCATAAATTCCATGAACAATTTGTCATGTTTTTGTCTAACACCTTATCTCCTTTCATGCTTCTTTTGATAACCTAACTACACTGTGTAAAGAGTCTTGACTGCAGGCTATCCTCCAATAGACTGTGTATTACACTTGAAAGGGTATTTAAATGATTGTTTCCCAATAAAATTAGGGTGAAATTATAAAATTATAGTCATTAAAAAGTGTCTTTTTCTTTCTCACCATTCCAAAACTCCATGCTCCCCTCCATTCATTTTGTCTAGTCAAGACTGATACACCTCCTTGACTTTGTTTTTTCCTTAGAGAGGATACCAGTAGGTATGTATGCCAAATTGTAATTTTAAAATGATATGTATACAAAATATTTAAATAAATAAGTAAATTTGTAATTTTTTTATACTTGTGCACCCATGTTGGACTAATTCACATCAAGAGCCTTAAATTTCTTACTCCTTGCCCTTATACATTCATACATAGTCAATTATATTTAACTGAGGCAGACCTTGTGTATCAATATTATTCATGGGAGATATTTAATGTTAATTTTATTTATAAGGAAAATTTATAAACTCTTAAATCATCCAAAATTAATACCCTATGCTTAATCCCTTCTTTCTTTCATTATGACCTATAGAACTGTGTTTTCTACCTTAAGCTTGGTTGTAGGTTACTTTGATTCAACTAAACATGTTCATGATGCTTATAGGTATTAATTGGAGCCATGAGAACCAAATAATATATAATAATTCTATTTATTCAACCTATATGGGCTCAAATATCATTTAAACACAAAACCAAACTCACTGTGTGCCTATAGGTGGGATTTTTGGGCAACTTGTATGGATTGAGAATGGTCTAAGAAGTAGAACATGATGAGTTACCATCCTTATGATGATATTTTGAGTCCTAGATGTTCCTTGAACCAAATTAAACCATTAATATATTTTTAAATGGTCTATAACTTAAAATTTTTATGGAGAGGTCACTTTTAGGCAAAACCTATAGGTTTCACTATTTGTTTTTAGTACATAAAAGTACATATTTAAGGTCTTCAACAGTCACTTTCCTTATCACCTGACATTAAAAATTGGACTAATATTTCTAACTATTATAGTCTTCAAGGAAAACATATTTAGATGCACATAGAGTCTTAGAAATTTTTTTGTTTGCTTTTGACAAAAGTGTTAGGATCTCTATTTTCATAGTTTAGGGAAAGTGGGCGTAAATCTCAGTCTTCATCCTTAGAGGTGGTTGTCAACTTAATTTTTAAACATTAGCCCTTAAAATGGGAATTCATGGTTTCTCCTCATGCTAGGAACTCAAAAATGGATTCACCATCTATTTCAACACCTTAAAAGGGGATTTTCATGCTTTGTTAGCACCACCTATAGGTGTGTTTTGGATTATATGTAGGAAGGTAGAAAAATTGGAAAGGATACATGGATTATGGGCATGTAACATGGCCTTGTCACAATTTAAGGTTAATATGGATCCCTCCTCTAATTTAAAATTAAAATAAGTCCAAAATATCTTTCTTCAATGTGAATGTAACTCTTGAGAGAACCTACAGGTGTGCTTCCATGGTTGACTTTGTGAAATGTTCAACATGACTACCACAGTCCCCTTATTTGCACCATATGGAATCTTGACCCACCACCTCATGATGCTCAAGGATACATCAAGACCTAAAAACCTTAAACACACCTTTACGAACATGTTTTACAGGTCCCCTATATGAAATTCAACCTTCTACAAGTGGAAAATTGATTGAGATTATACATGGTGGTGCCTTCCTACAAAGTGATTTATTTGGACTCTAAAATCAAATTTAAACCTAAAACCAGCCATAAATATAATTATATAAAGATGAAAACATCATATAGAAACAACCTCAACAACTGATTCATAAAAAATTGCCAAAAATGGAGCAAAACCTATAGGGTACATAGATTAGTAGGCAGAAAAATATAGTCAACTTCATGAGGATGGTTCATTAAGTACAAGCCACCATTATTAAAAATTATTATATGTAAATTAATATATATAATTATAATTCAACCTCCCCAAGGTATTTGAGTTGAAACCTCTTGAGTTGTCCATACTAAGCACAAACCTGAAGGTCACTTCTACTTGCCAAGAAGACTGAAAAGGGAGTAGAATATTTTTGGGCCAAAAATGGAACTTAAAAATAAATAAAAACATTTAAATAATATTGGATAATCTGAAAAGACATACCATGATCTTTTTCCATGTGGCAAACTTCCCAAGGAGCTGCACAAGTGCCAAACTTCTTCTTTTCCTCAAGAAAACTACACTTTTTTTGAGGAATCTACCAATTTTCAGTTGGTTTTAGTTAGTTAAGACCTATTAGGACACATTAGATGTGAGATAATATTTTTATACCCTCACACTTCCCAATAATTCCATACAAGTCATTAAATGCACCTTTTTTGACCTCAAAATGACCTAAAATGACTAAAAGGGCTAAAATGAATAAAGACTAAGGCTAGCAAAACATCAAATTGCATTAATTAACATAATAAACACCTTTTGACATATGTATTAGACCCATAAAACAGCCAAAAGTCATGTTTTTACCTAGGGGTGCCCCAATTTGACCTAAAAGTCAAATTTGGTCAATACCTAACATCCTAACTTGAATAAGATAGTGGAGTCATGGGGAAAGAAAGAGGATATAAGCCTTGATAAGGAGTGTGAAGTTGAGAAAGATATTGATCTTATGAAAGTACCTCCCACCCTTACTCAATAATATTCTAGTGTTCCATATGATCCCTCTTATAGTCCTTTTCCTCATGATGATGCATATCAACTTTAAGATAGAATTTTCCAAGAGAACATAGCCAAGAAAATTAAAGAGTTAGAGTCAAGGATGAAATTGATAAGTCAAGGTGTGATGGAAGGTTTAGACCCAAAAGAATATCCTATGACTAAACACACCCCATCTTACCTTCCTCAAGAGAATTATCAAGCCCAATCATATTGCAATGAAGTGATTTTCAAATGGAAGGAATAAAACCAAGTTATTTTAGCCCAAGGTCTGCCTCCCCTTAGTTAAGAGTTCCAAAATGATCCCATACAATTCATTCTCAATCTGATTTTGAGTTCTATGTTCCATATCCACCAACTAGTTCATCTTATCCTCCCCCTATCACCCTTTTCCTTGATGGACTTGTGGTATAGGAACCTAAATAGGAGCAGCTGTTTGATAATAATTCAAAACTCTTGCTTGAAGAGAAAATACCTCCTTAGTAGCCTCATTGGGTTAGGTCACATGATTTAAAGATGCCTAGTCTTGACATCACCGAGAAGGAGAAGGAGATGAAAGATATTACATCCATCTAGAAGTAAATTTAGGTTATAATAGTTGAGATGCAACTTGAGAGCCCTCAAGAGGTCTTAAATGTTGAAGAAAACTAGCTTGATGACCTCATACATCAAGAAGAGAATATTGAAGTGATAGTGGTTTTAGATGAAAAAAAGGACAAGAATGATTATCAGCTTCAAATGAAGTTCTTTCAAGAGCTTGAATATCTTTACCAAGTTGAGGGCCAAGTACATGACAAGGTGAAGAAAGAGTCTTCCATAGAGGACACTAACTAATATTGGGTAGAGTATGCAAAGCTCCTTGATGAACTAGAATAATTTGTAGCTAAGAAGAAACCCCATATTATTGAGATCACTATGGAAATAAAGAAGGTATTCCTTGTTGGACCACCATTGTAGGTTATAATTGAGGATCCATATGATAAGGTTGAGGCTATTTGGATGCTAGAAGAGTTCATTTCCATAGCCAACTTATTTGAACCTGCTTGGTTCTCAATGGACATCATGCCAATGAAGTTGGCAAACATCATGAAAAAGTTGGAGGCATCAACGTAAAGGATCAAAATACTATATGTCTCATTCATTCCTTCATGTCATGAAGAAATAAGGGTTTCAAACTTCCCCTTTGATCTAGGAGGGAGTTTTCATCTCAGGTTAGTGTTTGAGTTGGTTTGTTTAGTTTGGTGCGTGTGTTCCATAATTTCTCATGAAGCACATGTGTGTTTGCTTTTGATTTGTGTGTGTTTTTGTTTTATGTGGTTGAGGTAATCATTTGTATTTTATTGGTAAAATCCTTATTATAAAGTTTCAGATATTATTATTTGTCTCAAACTTCAGATGACTCCCTAGCCCATAGACTGATAAGGCCATTGGTCTAATTAGTATAGTAAGCATACTACCCCTATGCATCACTAATTTGTTGACCAAATTTAACCCTATGAGTAAAATTAGGACCCTTATAGGTGAAAAATTGTATTTAAAGGTTTATATGGGGTTTAATGTTATGTCATAGGGTTTATTATAAGTTATTTGATGTCATTTAGTGCCTTATTAGCCTTAGTCATGATCTAATTAGTTAATATGTCATTTTGAGTCATTTAGAAGGATCTTAGGGGTCATAAATGCAGATGGAATGGTTTTAAATGTGTTAAAGTGTCCTATTTTCCTTTTAAATTTCATAAAGGTTAGATTACCTATCAATAATATTAGTCTCCTCTGAAAATTGTAGGTTATCTAACTGAAGATCAAGAAATCAAAGGAAAAAGGAGGAGTTTGGCACTTGTATGGCCCATGGGAGAAGGTGACATGTGGGAGAAGGTCATGTAACATATATTCATCTTAATAAAACTCATATTATTTCTTTAAATTCTTTGAGGGTGCTAAAAAAGGTCTAAAACTATTCTACTCCTTTCTTGCCCTTCTAGACATGCAAAAGTGATCAACAATTTCATGCTTGGTACGATCAGTAGAAGAGGTTTTAGGTCAAATGCATTTTGGAAGTGGTATTAAAATTATATAGAATAAATTACATAACAATATTTTAATTATTGGTCAACCATGCTTTATGAACCATCCTTTACAAGTTGATTATGTTTTTTTGCTCACTATTTCTTGCACCCTATCGGTTTTACTCCAATTTGGACAAGTCTGTATAATATAATTGGTGATGTTGAAACTATAGAATTTTGGATCTATTATAAAATTATATTTATTCTTGGTTTCATGTTTCATGGTGTTTTTATGGACAAGTTGTCTCATGTTACAGGAAGGTGCCATCATGTGAAGTCTTAGTCAAAGTTTTCCAATTACATAAGGTTAAACTCTATACAAGGGATTTCATGTGAATAAGATATGGTGTTTTACATGTATCCATGTAATATTGACCAAATCCATTCATTTTTATTTTTATAACATCATGCTTTGATCAAATTTTTAGTCTTACCATGCTCAAAGTCAACTATTTACCCATTTTCACTTGCTACCATGTTGAATCACATGTGTGAAACTTGTCTAGTGTACTTATGGAAGTGTAATGAGGGTATCCAAATTATAAAAATGTCTTAAAATCAGGAAAAAATAAGTATGAATAACCAAAGAGTTTATAGAGGGCTATTACAGTCATCTATAATGCTTTCATACAATCTACCCTTGGGATGTTCAACTATAGGTGTTCTCATGAAGAAAATCATGTTAAAAGAAGAGTACCTAAGCTAAATTAAGTCCTAAAGAGTAATAATAGTCCATTTTTAATCATTTAAATATGTTTACAACTCATTGAGGGACTGTATCTCTTTCTCATTGCCTAAATTTGCATTTACTGCCTGTGTATGAGGATGACCACCTACAGGGGGCTTAACAGAAAGCAAAGAAGTTATTTTGGAGTGTTAAAGAATGTGAAAAAGTTCCCCTTGAATTATTAATGGTGTAAATACCATTTCAGACCCATATAAAGTGTTAAAATTCTAAGTAAATTTGAAAATCACCTTCTAAGCATAAGATGACTGAACTTAGGGATCTTTTCCCTAAAATAACAAAACAAAGGTCTGGGAACTTTTATCAAAAGCATACAATAAGGTTACAAGGAATTTTGAAGCTTATAAATGTGTTTTTATTACATTTCCCATATAGGAAAATATCTCCACAAGGTTTTAGGTGAATATGACTAGTGGAGATTAGTTATTAAGAGGCTTAAAGTTGCCATTTAAACACTATTTTTCTTTATTAACATCTACAAGATTTTGATCCAAAAGAGACCTTATTTCACCCAATGATAAAAACTAGACTATCCCACTATATGTGAATGTTTGAAAATGGTTAAATTTACATTCATGACCTAAAGGATCATCATAAGGAGAAGATAAGTAGTGTTTTTATCCTCATAAGCACCTATAGGTGTCTACTCACTAAATTATGCACCTACAGCTAGGAACCATCCCCTACATCATTAATAATGATGAGTTTGAACATGAAGGTACCTAATTTTTTTATTATAAATTGACTTATAAGGGCTCATAATACTCCTAAAGAAAATTTGGCATGACTTTCACATAATAATGCCAATCTACAAGCCTTTTTCTTCAAGAAAGTAAACTATAGTTGACTATTGTAGACAGTGAATAAGGTAGTAGTGTCTTGGTGTGGAAATAGCATGAGCATGATAAAAATGAATAAAAACACATAAAAAATGATTTAATAAGGTTTTAATAGGTTTAATTTATGTATCTAAATCCAAATTCAAGCTAGGAATACCTACAGGCATCCTCCAAAACAAGAAGTATATTGTGTAGTCTAAGACAATGAAATGGAGGATTACGTAGTATGAAATATGTATGGAAAGTTGAGATGGTGATTAGACCTAGAAATATTTATTGTTACAATTATTTTATATATAGGGTCTTGATATGAAAAAAAAAAAGAGATATGACCCTAAACATATACACATAGTCCACATGCTAGAAACCCTGCATACAATCCACTCATCATAGGTCTGTCTAGGATTCAATGTATTTGAAGGGTCTAGAGACCTGAAAAAGGGATGAAATTTTTTGTAGAGGGTCTATTATAATTGGATAAAATCCTCCAATAATTTTTTTTTATGGTAAAATAGTGGAAGTTCCTTCTATTTTGTCTCATACAGAGGGCACTCCCTTTGTGCATGAAACTTATAGTCTTAGAAAATGAGGATTAAAGGATGGACCAAAGGATATGGAGACATATAAATAATATGTGATAAGTTGAAATACACACATAAAAATAATATTAACCAATCAATAGAGAGTGAAACTCAATAGGTGGTCTGAATCGATAAAAGTTGTAGACATGCTTGTAAGGCATAGTTTAGGCCTAAAGCCAAATGAAGAGTCATTTTCACTTCCAATATGAAATGGGAATTATAATACATTTATTAATGTTTATATGGTTATAAAATATGTGTTTTATCTATTTGGATATATGGAAATCCATAAAAATGTCATTTTGGGCTTTACGACAACTCAAGCCTGTTAAGTAGGTTTAGGCCTAGAATCCAAATGAGGGGTCAAATTCCTTTCCAGAATTGGTTAAGTATTATAGATCATTTAGACATGTGTATTGGGTCTTTATAGAGGTGATAAATCTTGTGTAAGGAAGAAATGTTGAAGGGGGATCCATGTTTGGCTCAAGATAACTTCAATCCTACAAGAATGGTGAAGAGAGCTCAAATAAGCAACTTGAGATGCTCAAATATCACTTGAGGATGTGCACGGAGGTCAATGGAGTTTATGGAGGTTAATAGGGTCCTTTAACATCATTTTTTTGGGATTTTTTTCATTTCTAATGTTTCATCTTTATGATCAAAGCTTAAGAGGGTAAACTACCCAAAATCCTTGCTAAACCCTTGGAAGAGATGCGATGGAGAAAAAAAAGAATGGAGAGATATCCAAATGGGATGAAATGATCATGAAAGTTATTTGAGGTTGTATAGGTCTCTTTAGGAATCCTCCCCATCAGCTTTTTCACCATTTTAACTATATGGATAGGGTATATAATTGATTTTTTGGTTATTTTGTCTGTATTATAGGTTACAAGAGGTTTCAATAGATGAAAATTTCATGGAATGGAATATTATAAATTAATATAACTACCCATGTAAATTTAATTTATTGGAACAACTCCTAAGTTCTTTAATTAGTTGCTTCATCTTAGCCAATCAAAACTGACATAATGACCCAGCTAGTGAGAAGTGTGAAAAATCTAAGTGGAAGTGATTTTAAGGTGAGAATAATGATTATAAGGAAATGGAGGGTATTTCAAAGTTTAATAAACTCACTCACATATATTTTCATGGAAAAATAATTAAAATTTTGATGCCAAGTGTTAGGGGTGATAGAAAAGGAGTTTCTTAGGCTATAGCTAGTGATGGCTCATTTATAGAAGTTTTAAGATGAGTAGGAATACAACCAATGCATGGAAAGGTAAGAATTAAATACTTAACCTTAATTAAAATCATTATAAATATCCATAATTAGTTTTGGGATGTTTAAATAGAGGTAAATCATGAAGGCAATTTTTTGAGCTAGAATGAGAACTTGCACGCCACTTTTCATGAGTTTCATGAATTGATATGACAATTGTGCTTAATAAACTTGCATGGTTCATTTCACATATTATAATCATGTATATTTAACTCCTTTTATCATATTTAAAAGTGTCTTTGTGACCTTTATACTTATCTCTTCTCCTCTCTCTCTAGTTCTATAAGAACTAGCCATTTTGGCATTTGTAACTTATGCTCCACCTGAGTATATCAAATCCCTAATAATTTGCATACCATGGATCAATAGAAATAATAATTTTTAACTCTTCGATGATTTTTATTAGTGTTTTCATTTGGAATGTTTGATTTTACATAAGTGACGATGCTTGTTTCCTTAGCATGATTGTCTCACTCTCTCACCTATTTATAGTTAGAAAGCTTCTTCTTGTAGGGCATGTGAAGTATTTTATGATGTGTCAAGGTTGGGTGAAATATCCTATTAAAATAGGTCAATTATAGGCCTATTTTCTATTCCTCCTAGTGAAAACATTCATCACAACCTTATAATGTAACATTGAAGTGAGAAGATGTAGATTGGAGAATTGTATGTTTGGTTAGTCCCTTGTTCTCATGTGTAACATGTAACTAGTTAGTAGTCATAAAATATTTTTGTGTATCACCTAACTTAGGATAGTTTTATTTCAATTTTATCTCTCCCTTTTCCCTCAAAAAGTTTAGATGTAGTAGTGATCTAGAGTTGTACATCAAGGGAGCTAGCCATATCTAGAGATTTACCTCATCCTTAAGCTACCCACAAGCCTAGATGTGTTTCATTTTTTCCAATTGGATTAGGAGAGTCAAGACATCTCCTCAAAGGGTGAAAATCCAAGTGACAACACCTATTCAACCATATTTTTATATCAATCAAAGGAATAACTCAACTAAAGGTCTGAAGTAATAAAGGAGAAGTCATAAGGTCATATTTTACAAATTACAAGATAGGTCACTATTGTACTTATTTTACACATTGCATGATTCACACACAAGCCAACACATAGGGGAGAACAACATGAGTCTAAGGTCCTATTACAAATTATTGGATATATAGGTAAAACCCTTTGACAATGGGTTCCTTTTAGGTCAGATTGACATTATGATCCCATTAACCCATTTTCCACAAGGTCACATTGAAGATACAAAGCTAAGGTTTTGCCATTTCATTAGGAGTGATAGTCTTGACCTAGATATGAATGCACCAGAGAAAAGACAAAGCCAAACCTATAAGCATCTATGTTTTTACATCCTATTTCAACACATTTTTATTATTACACACTAGCATCAATATCTAACACTAGCATTGACATAACTATCCCAAGCTAACACAATTATATAGAGAGCAAGAGGTACTAGATCTAGAATCTAACAACTATTCTAGAACTGATTCCTTCATATTTCTTGATCATACAAGATATAACACTATATTATCATAATAAATGGATAAGTACTTTATTTCATGTCTTTATATATCTAACATAATTGTATGTTACATTAATATCCTATCACAACTTTATAAATTTAGCATATGGTACATCTAAGTTTAGCATATTAATTGGATTGTTATAGATATGATATTCATCCTTGTGCCCTATCATTTATATATCCTTAACCCTAACCATTAAATAGTATCCTTATATAAATTAGGGTTAAACATGTAACTATAATTATAGTGTAAGGATGACTTTAGAGCCTTATATTATAAAGAATGAGGTTTCCCTAGTGAAAATGAAAATCCTAGTATGAAAGGTCTAAAGTGCAGCATCAATATTGAGATGTGATTTTGAATGATAATACTTAATAGTATTTTTAAAGATCTTATTAAATATTTTTTGGTCACTTTAGATTTATCATTACATTTGAGATGATAATGTATTTATTTTTGAAATTCTCACTATTGTTAGATATGATGGTGTGAAGAATACAAAAATTACACATGATATTATTGATGATAGATTTGAATATAGTGACACTAATAAAATTAAAAAGAGACATTGCTTATACCGACTTGGTGAAATACTTTATGGTAGTAATAATGAAAATGTGGCTATTTTGTGATCGAGGTAGCTTGGTAATGAGATACAATCCCCATATAGAAAAAGGCATGGGAGATTTAAGGGAATAAATATTGGCTAGGAATAATGAATAATATCATCATGGATCTATAAAATATTATAATTTTTAGTAAAATCGATGGAATATTTTTCAAGGGTAGGCCAATAGTAATCCACATGTAGACATTTTTTGGGTTTTAGTGTGTTTGACACAATGGCCTCTAAAAATGTCCCCATGCACTTTATAAATAAGATAAGTAACATATTATTTAGTAATTAAATATATTAGGGTGACTTTGGAATTTTAATAATATATGATATTATTTTTAAGGACATACTTAAAGTATTTCTTACAGAATCTGGTCTTTACATGAGAGTCAGCTTTGAGAGGATATGTTTGGTTTTTAATTAATTAGATAATGAATTTATAAAAAAAAAATTGTTGAGTAGTGAAAAATTATATATATAAAATAAAATAACCATTCTTGGGTGTTAAGGCACATGTATATTTACTCATGTAGACAAGGAATTATTTATCACATTGATATATATGCACTTGAAAAAGGGAAGCTAAGGAGGAATGAGAGTCCCAATAACATTTTTCTCATGTGGGATTTACTCGATAGTGAAAGATGAAAGATATTTATAAATAAAAGTATAAATATCATGATATGATAAAAGGGTTTTTATTTTACATTGATAGACACCACTGATTTAGTGACATATAAGCTATGAGTCATGTAAAGCATGTAGGTAGGAGGTGTTTTATTGTAATGGGTGTTTGCATCCCAAGGATGAAGGATTCATATTTACACATGTTATTGGTAGAATTAAATTTTATTTGAAATTATATATGGATATTAGTTTTTAAAGGATAATAAAGGAAAAATTCTATCTTAATTATTTGAAGACACTTGGCTTTGAAAAATAGAGTATCCAAGTATCCTCATACAAATTGATTGTAACTTCAGGTAACTATTCTCATAAAATTTTCTTAGAGGTTTTAGGATTAGAGAATTAAATATTAGGTAATTCAAGGGCATAATCCTCAATGTTATTTTATAAATTTTGAAATTAATCTTTAGGATAGAAAGCTTGTTTTATTCCATCTATCAAGAAGACATATTTATCTGGAAGAGTATTTTGTATGTATTGCTGAGCTAATATTAGTGTAATAGAAATTTTATTGGATATCAATTTCACCTTAACTATTTTTTGGGTGGTGATTATAAATTCAAATTCCATCGAGGGTCATTCATTTTCCAATCCAATCCCTAGGCAATAAATCCTTAGAGAATAAATGGTGGCGAGTGTCTAAATGGACTATGACACAAGTAGTATGATAAAACATATAGTGCTAAAGATATTCAACAACAAAGTAGATAGTGAGACAATCACACTCAACACTAGTGTAATAGGTCTAATATTAAGTTAGTTAATTACTAATGTAATATATAGATTACTCTTTTCTAGACTCATCTTATTTCAAAATCATTACCCTAATTGAGACAAGGGTCGAA
Organism: Torreya grandis; assembly: GCA_037957365.1. Classification (NCBI taxonomy): domain Eukaryota; kingdom Viridiplantae; phylum Streptophyta; class Pinopsida; order Cupressales; family Taxaceae; genus Torreya; species Torreya grandis. The sequence continues at coordinate 882,627 of JARHVA010003184.1, forward strand.
TAAGTGTACAGATGAAAGGGTGATCATTAAAAGGTGGTCATAAAGAAGGAGGTTGAATTATGGATTTATTCATATTGTTAAAGGTGTTTTGATAGACATTGATACACTAAATATCAACACTTTTATTTCTAAGGGAGTTCATCAAATGAGTTTTGATAAACCAATTTATGAACAAAAAAATAGATTTCCCCAAGCTTCCCAATGAAATTGAAAATATGAGGGATGGATTAAGGTTGAGGCATGAAAATTATAACTTTTATCTTTGAAGGATCCACATCAATCCCTTTTCAAGATATCAATAATCCTAAAATATTGAAAAATTTAACACCGAATAAAATATTTTTAGGATTAATCTTGACATTATAATTGATTAAGCTATAAAGGATGATATTTGGGTCATGAAGATGATCGTCACAATGTTTGTATTTAGATAAGATATTATTACAATAAAACTTGATTATATTATGGATAATAGCATGAATTTTTTTTGTCATGGCACATTGTTAAGTATTTTTGATGTTTTAAAGGTCAAATATAATCTTAATATATATAAATATGTACCCCACTGGGTAGTAAAGGAATTTTTATTTTGATTTTTAAGGGAAATGTGAATTTGTATGTATGCTAAAAAATCATCTAGGAGGGAAAGAGTCTCATATCCAATTATAGAATGAAGAATAACATATATGGAAGATAACGGAAAATTGTCCTTACATTTGAGATTACAAAAGTTGATATAAATGCAAATGACCATTGTGACCTTATTAAAAATGGGTACTATGTTAGAAATCCACTTAGAGTAATATTTGGCTTTAATGAGCTTAGAATAATGGAGTTTAATGATTTATTTATGAAAATGTGAAAAAACATATGTGAGAAACTTCTATTGCTTTTGGTAAATAGGGTTTGATTTGAGACAAGTAATGATATTATGGACAACAATGCTAGGGTTTTTCGAATGTCCTCATAAGACTAATTAAAATATTTTTTGTGATTATGGAGGAAGAAAATAATTACATATTATTACTCAGTGTAAATTAATTTAGGGATAAGGAAAAAATGGGGATCTCCAAGTATTTCAAATTTGACTTCCCTAGTTTATTCATTGAACATCACATTTTTGTCTTGGAAATGATATGTTGGAGGAGGAATATTGTAAATGAAATATGGGATACCCAAGCATGAAGCATCACAATAATTGATCAATCATGATGTATCACTAGGCCTGATGTTTTTAGGTAAGCACATTATAGCTTTATTGAACCATGTATTAAAGTCCTAAACACACTCATTGGGATTATTCTTGATGTTTTCAAACTTAGCCAAAATAAATATTGGATCAATTCTATCACCATACTTAGTTCTAAAAAAATTCTTCATTTCTTCCCACAAATCAATACATCTATGGGAAAGGGAATTGAACCATTCTCATGCATCTTCTTCTAGCATATGCATAAATAACTTAATGCACACATCCTCATATTCAACATCATAATATTCAATAATATTATGGAAATCCCTTAGGTGTTGATCACCACTCACTACTTTGTTCCCCTAAAACTTTGGAAGGCATTTCCTTACTTCATTCAAGACTTCATTAGTATAACCTTCCATGTTATCAAAATTGATAGGCTTGAATCTGGGAATTTTAAATGTAGGATGCTTATTTTCACCTTGATCCCTATTACTCATGATTGGTTTAATGGTAGGTTTAGGAACAAATGGAAAAGGGATGTGAGGGGGTGAATGAGGTGGACTTACAGGATCAAACTTAGGAATGGATTTAGCTGGTTGAGAAGGAGTTGGATAATAAATTGGATTGTATGATTCTGAATAGTTAGAATAACTATGAAAATATATAATAATAATATTTTTAATAAATAAAATTTTAGACTTACCAAAATTTTTAAATCCCAAACAACCTTTTATAGTTACATTATGCTTTTCAACAGGCCTCCAAACTTGTTTCCTTCTTCTTTGATGAACACTTAGGGGTGAGACAAGTTTCTTAGATGAGTCACCTTTGAAGGATGAGCTCAGTCCTTTCAAATTTGTAAGTAAAATAAATCTCAAAGTTGAAGATATTGAAGATGGGCACTAATATTCCTTTGAAACTAGATGATGTTTTGGAGTTACCACTAGAAGCAATGTTCTAGAATATAACCATTTACAAACTTGAAGTGATACATATTGAAACCATATGTTTTTGAATTTAGTGATGATGTATGAAAGAAAATAAAATTAAACTTTAAAACTCATGTTTAAAAGGGTAAACCACCTCAAAACATGATAAATACATAACTCCTTACAAAAAATTCATTAGATCTCAAACTATCAAACTCTCAAATTCATAACACATCCTTGGTGGAGTGTTATGATGTTGATGACCAAGATAAAAAAGTAATAAATGATAACCTCAACTTTAAAACCATGAGATAAAATGAACAAACCTTGTCCAAAAATGTAGATAAGATTACTTGTAATAAAATAGTGGTAGAGAACCTTTTCAAACCTAAACTTATGCAATCAGCTCTCTGCAAGAGTACTCGAAAACATGTGGGTAACTAGAAAAGTGTTGGTTCTTAGTTGTACACCTATATCACTTAAACTTAAACACTTGAATAAAATATTAAACAAAGATGATAAACTTGATGATATGTCATTATATCTAGGGTAGGGTTTGGCATCAAAAATGGAATGGGCATAGAAAATGATTAAAAGACACCTAAAAAGGGTATGGTAAGCTCCCTAGTACTTTTGGAACTGCCTGAACCAAGGTGAGAGGTCTTATAGGGTAGCTTGCTCACATGGAGAGATTATACAATTCAACCTCCATGGGAATTTTCAACACAAATAAGACATATATATGACTAGGGCACAACCAAACTCATTCACTCCACTTGAGATGGGTTATCACATAGAATGAACAAATGCATTATCAAATAGAATGAACAAATGCACTATGTCATATACAAGCTACTACTAATATATTTGAAAGTGATTACAACCTTCATTCTAAAGAATTTTCAAAAATAAAGGGGCTTAATAAAAGACTACAATTATAGGATTTAAATCACAAAATGTAGACACATATTAAGTATACAACATCTTATGCATTTTCTAGTTAATAACACTTAAGATATACAAATGGTGTATTACTTGTAGGCTAGGTCAGGGTAGGATGAGTTAGATGATTATATAAAAGGGGAGGGCAGTGTTCTGGTGGCTTTCAATCAATAAGGATTTTTTCAACATTCATGACATCACTTATTATAAATAATCTAGGAGGATCTATATTTTGCTCCAAAAATAAAGTCTTCAAATTGTAGGTTTATCAATGCCATGGTGAAGGGTTTGTTGAGAGCCTTCTGATGCATTTTTTATTTTACAAAATGGATCCCATATTCATGAGTTATGGAACTTAGAAGATCACTTTGAGCAAATAATTTTTTTTTGGGTTTTTTCAACAAGCGATGAGAGGGCAATAATCGATGAATGTCGATAAGTGGCTAATGAAAATTTAACCACATGATGGGTCCTGAAGCCACCACGTGGCTTGACACAAATTTAATATGGTCCAATTTTGAATATTATGTAATTAAATAAATTTCATTCCAAAGTCCCTCAAAATTCCAAGACCCTCCAAAATTTCCATGTATATGCGACAAGACTCTATGTTCATGCCACAAACATCCATGCATTTTTACACAATCCCCCCACATACTCTCCACACTCCACCACATTCCCATGAAATTAAAAGTAATGCCAAAAACTTGGCATTATAAACCTCCACTTTGTGGAATTTTAAAAAACAAACTTACCTTTTCATTTCCCAAATGTGGGATATTATATTTCATTGCCACCAAAATGTTGGGATAAGACCAAAATTGATGGAGTAGGATTCAAACCTTGCCAAATTAGATAAAATGATAAGGACTTAACCACTATACCATAAAGCTTGAAAATTATATAAAGGGAATGAGATTTTAATTGAAGCCATGTTTTGGACATGAATAGTGTTTCCAAGGCATGTAAAGAGTGTGGAGAGAAATGAAGAAGGATTTTGTGACTCAAATGAATTAATATGGTTTTGAGAGATTCTCCAAGATAGATTTGAAGGTTATAAGATGATTTTTGAAGAATTAGTAATATTTTAAAGTGATTTTTCTATAATTAATAAGGAGTGATCCCCCATTGGAGTAGATCTGGAGACATAAGATTTATAGCCAAACTTTGTTATCAAATCACATGTGGTATTTTCTATCAATTATTGTCTTTTATTTTGTTGCGCTCTTACAATTATGTCTATTTTGGATATTTATAAATTGATTTTAATTCTGTAATTAGTTAAAATTTTGATTTTAAGTAAACCAATGAATTAAGGTTTCGATCCAATCACAAGTGTAATTTCTCTTAATACGATACTTGAATATTATCGATTACAGTTCAGATTTTTGGTATCAGAGTAGAATTTGTATTTAACCATGTGGATTATTAGTGTATGTTGACAAGGTCAAGATCTAGGTGGGGTGAAGGAGAATTAATAAAATATGATCTAGAGATTGGATCAAGATGTACTGCAAAAATGGGAGATGACTTTGAGTCTAAATTAGATTTCTAACAATCCTTCTTGGAAATGAAGGTCATGGTCAAGGAAATTTACTGGGAATGACAAATTAAGATGGAGCATGATGGAGGTGTTAAAATTTCTAAGAAACCTTCGTCCTCTTTGGTTAACAATAAAGATAAAAAAGCTATAGAATCTCTTCCTTCATTAAAGCTAGATATTAAATTTGAATTACTAATGTTTATGGTGAGATTAATGTAGAAAAGATGGATAAATTGATAAAGTAAATTGAAGTATATTTCAAGGTCTAGAAGATTATAGATGATGAGGCTAAACTTTACTTGGCTGCTCTTCGAATGGGAGGCACAACTCTCATCTGGTGGGAGAGTAAGTTAAAATAAAATGAGATTAACATAGGTAACTCAATTTCCACTTGGAGTGAATTTGTTGATGCACTCATAAAGCAAATTTATCTTTTAGGCTATATGCAACAAGCCTTGATGGATTAGTAATCTTTCAAATAAACTAAAGGCCAAAGTTTTCAAGATTATACATAAGAATTTAGGAAAAAGGCTTTACTTTTGAATATTCCTCTTTTTACAAAGGAAACAATGCTTAAATATATAGGTGGGTTTCATAGTTACTTGAAACACATGATTCTAGTTCTCAATCCCACTAGTTTAGATGAAGCATGTGTTAAAGCCATTCATTTAGATGCTAGAGGAAAATAGACAAAAAAATATTTTCCTAAAGTTAAAAGTAAGCAATCTAAAGTTAAGCATTCTAAAGGGAAATTTTCTAGAAAGGGTAAACAAAAATCCACTATTACTATTCATAAAGAAGAGGGTAAGCCAGTTTATAATCATTGCAAGAAAAATCATGATGAGTCTAAGTGTTGGAAATTACATCTTGAGTTAAATATTTTTAACAAGTTTAAGAAGAAAGATAAGAAAGCTAATACTGTAGTTTAGGATTTGGGCTTAGATTTTAGGGATGAAATTAAGATCACAGCTATGAGTATGGAAATTTGTTCTTCTCTTTCTAGTACTAAGTCATCTAATGTTGCTTCATCTTCAAAACAAAAATCTATGCATGATGATAAGAAAAGAAATGAGTTGTTCAAAATTAGATTTGTTGCAAAATATACTAATATTGACACTCTATTTGATAGTGGATCATAGGAAAATTTGAATTTTGAAGAAATTGTTAAAAAGTTAGGCTTAAAAAAAAACTCCCCATCTGAAACCCTATCCACTTGGTTGGGTGTGTGATGATGAAAAACTACAAGTAACCAAAACTTGTAGATTGAAATTTGTCATCGCATCCAAATTCATGGATGAATTTGATCTAGATGTAATCCCTCTAGACATATGTAGGATTATTTTAGGAAAACCTTATCTTTTTTATAGAAAAGTAATATTTTATAGGGAAGAGAATAAGTACTTGATTTTTAAGGATGACATTAAATATATAGTCAGAGCACATCATGTGAAGATGAGTCTTTCCTTGGTTACAATAGGATAAATGAAAAGACTAGTCAATTCAAGCAAGCATTTTTGTCTCATGTTGATTAAGTCTAAGGAAAAAGAATATTCCAAAGCTATGGAAAATTGTGATCCTAAACATAAGAAAGAATTGGTTGAAATCATTTATAGTTATGAAGATGTGTTTTATCATCCCAAAGGGTTACCCCCTAAAAAGGGAGTTCAACATGAAATTTAGTTGTTACAGGATTCTCCTCTCCCTAACATTGGCATGTACAAGTTATTAGTGGTGGAAAATGAGGAAATCAAGAAGCAGGTAATGGAACTTTAAGAAAAGGGTGTTATTCATCCTAGTACATCTCTTATTAGTTCACCTATCATTTTGGTGCCTAAGAAGATGGCACATGGTGAATGTGTGCTGATTTCCATGATTTAAACAATTACTATTAAGAATCATTACCCTCTTCCTTGTATTGATGATTTTCTAGATCAATTAAGAAATGCTATCTATTTCACTAAGTTAGACTTGAAAAATGGTTATATCAGATTAGGATTAATGATGGTGATATTTGGAGAACTATTTTTAAGACAAAATAGGGATTGTTTGAGTGGCTTGTCATGCCTTTTGGATTGTGAATGTACCAGATACATTCATGCGATTGATGAATGATGTTTTTAGGCCATTACTTAATGAATTTTTTATAGTCTACTTAGATTATATTTTGATCTTTAGTCAGTCTTGGGAAGATAATGTGATTCATATTAGGAAAGTCATGGATGCATTTAGATAGGATAAAATTTATTTGAAATTGTCTAAATGTGAATTCAGCAAGACCTCTTTGATTTACTTGGGTTATATTGTAGGACATGGCGAATTGAAAATTGATCCTACAAAAGTGGAGGTTATAGTTAAATAGCCTAAACCCAACAATGTAATTGAGGTTAGAAGTTTTCTTGGTGAAATACAATATTAGAGAAAATTCATTACTATTTTCTCACTTATTTCAATACCCTTGCATTCTTTGACTAGCAAAAAACAAGTCTTTCATTGGGGAGGCAAGCAATAAAAAGCCTTCGACACTTTGAAGACAAAGATTAGTACTAATCTTGTCTTGGCACTTCTTTATTTTCATTAGCCATTTGAGATCAAGATAGATGCAAGTGATTATGCTATGGGATCTATTCTGATGTAGGGAAAGAAACCAATATGCTATCATTTTGAGACCTTCATAGGTGCCATAAGAAACTATCTGACTTATGATAAGGAATTGTATGCATTAGTTCAGAGTGTTAAGAAATGGAAACATTACTTGATGGGGAAGGAGATAGTGATACATATAGATAATCATCCCCTCTAGTATCTCTAGTCATAGGCCAAGCTACAATAGTCTAGGCATTTTTGGTGGATGGGTTTCTTACAACAGTTTCATCTTGTGATTAGCTATAAGAAAGGTATTCAGAATAAAGTTGTTGACATGCTTTCTAGGCCTCCAATGGTAGTTGTATCTATTATTTTAGAGCATAGTTATTTGACTTATGAAAGTTATAAAGAATAATATGTTGATGATGCTAACATTAAGGATGTGTATAAAGACTTGATGAGTGGAAAATAGGTAGAAGAATCATACTATCATGTGCATAATGGACTTTTGTATAATTTGGGTAAACTTTGCATTCCTAAAAATGAAAGGGTGCACATGATTATGGAAGCACATGCTTCTCTTATTTTTGGTCATTTTGGAGTTGGTAAAATGGTTGCACATTTAATAATGTATTTTTATAAGCTTCGTATGTAGGAAAATGTTGCCAAATATATCAAGGGGTGTGTTCTTTGTGCCAAAAACAAACCTAGTAACAGGAAACTGGGAATTTACACTCCCTTACCTATTCTTACCCATCTCTAGGAAAGTATTTCCATGGAATTTTTAGGGGGTTTTCCTATGTCATGATTAAAACATGAGTAATTATATGTGGCAGTGGATATATTTACCAAGATGTGTGTTTTAATTCCTTGCACTAAACAAATTATAGGGAAAGGTATGACACACTTGTTATTTCAACATGTATGGTTTCATTTTGGTTTGCCCACTTCTATTATTTTTGATCAGGATTCTTGATTTTTTTGGGAATTTTGGTCAACACTATGGGAATTTATGGACACTAAGTTGAATAAGAGCACTATATTTCATCCACAGACTAATGGGTAGACAGAGGTTGTAAAATACACAGTGGTACATTTACTTAGGGGTTATTGTAGTAAACATCCCAATTTGTGGGATGAGAATTTATGCTATATACAACATGCTTACAATTGTGCACTTCATTATTCTACTATGAAATCTCCTTTTAAATTTTGTTATGGGTATAAACAAGATTCAACTGTTGATGAATGCAAAGATGCTATTAAAGACAAGAAGTTCATTGAAAAGATATAATAGGTACATCAGACTATTTGAGATCAATTGGAGAAAAGTTAGGCAAAGTATAGAGCAAGACATGACAAATGTCGTGTTGATCACTAGTTTGATGTAGGTGATTTAGTATGGCTTCACATCAATAAGGAAAGACTGATAGGTGAAGGTAAAAAGTTGAAACCAATCTGATATGGTCCTTTTTGGATTATGGAAAAGATTGGTAAAAATGCTTTTCAGTTAGATTTGTCATCTTATATGCAGATTTATTTAGTTGTGAATGTTGAAAATATAAAATTGTATGAGCCTCTAATGATCATAGATCATGATGAGAGTGTATCCATTCCTTCTGTTGATGATTTTGCTCCTGAGTATCTAATAGAACTATAGGAAGATATAATGCTTGACATGAATGTTCAGACATCATGAAGGGGAAATGTTGAATATATTCATGTTGGTCTCAAAGGGATACACCCAACTAATTCTAAATGGATTGAATCTAGAAAAGTGAGGGAACAATACTCACACCTCTTTACCAATTAATTGACTTTTGGAGGTCAAAAAACTCCTAGTGGGGAGGATTGATCTAAGAAGATCTATATTTTGCTCCAAAAATAAAGTCTTAAAATTATAGGTTTATCAATGCCATGGTGAAGGGATCATCGAGAGATTTTTGATGCATTTTTTGGTTTGTAAAACAAAGCTCATATGCATGAGTTATGGCACTTGGAATATTGCTTCGAGCAAATTTTTTTTTTGGGTTTTGTCGATAAGCAACAAGAGGTCAACAATCGATGAATGTCAATAAGTGGTGAATGGAAATTTGACCATGTGATGGGTCCTCAATCCACCACATGGCTTGACACCAATTAAATATGGTCCAATTTTGAATATTATGTAATTAATTAAATTTAATTCCAAAGTCCCTCAAAATTCACTATTTTCACCCCTCATTCTTCCACATATATGCCACAAGACTCTATGTTTATGCCAGAAACATCCATGTATTTTTCCATGGTCCCCCCAAATACTCTCCACACTCCACCCCATTCCCAAAAAAATAAAGTTAATGCCAAAAACTTGGCATTATAAACTTCCACTTTGTGGCATTTTAAAAAACAAACTTACCTTTTCATTTCCCAAATGTGGGATATTAGATTTCATTGCCACCAAAAATGTTGGGATAAGACCAAAACTAATGGAGTAGGATTCAAACCTTACCAAATTAGATAAAATGATAAGGACTTACCTACTAAACCATAGGGCCTAAGCATTATATAAAGGGAATGAGATTGTAATTGAAGCCAAGCTTTGGATGTGAACAGTATTTCTAAGGCATGTAAAGAGTGTGGAGAGAAATAGAGAAGGATTTTATGACTCGAATGAATTAATATGGTTTTGAGAGATTCTCTGAGATAGATTTGAAGGATGTAAGATGATTTTTAAAGACTTATTAATATTTTAAAGTGATTTTTATACAATTAATAAGGAGTGATCCCCCATTAGAGTGGATCTAGAGACATAGGCTTTATAGTTGAACTCTGTTATCAAATCATGTGCAGTATTTTCTATCAATTATTATCTCTTTTTTTTTCACTCTTAAAGTTATGTCTATTTTGGATATTTATAAACTGATTTTAATTTTGTAATTAGTTAAAATGTTAATTTTAAGTAAATCAATGAATTAAGGTTTTGATCCAATTACAAGTGTAATTTCTCTTAATACGACACTTGAATATTATCGATTATGGATCAACAAAGATTCAAAAAGCTTAAATGAAAGATAATGGAAATACCAAGAGTAATTTGCACTTATTAGTGCCAATGAAAGGAAAATACCCAAATTATCCTTGAAATCCTAGAATGTACATTGAAACTAGAATCTTGCATACTTTTTACTATCAAATCCATAAACCTAGGGTGCCCTAACAAGTTATTCAATAAGATATCTTGAAATAATGTAAAAAGGGTTTATAATCTAAATCTATGCTCAAATTGACAACTAGTAATGAGCATAGACCTAAATGTCCAATCAATAGCATTTACAAAACATATTACTGTACTTCATCAACATAAATTATTTGAGAACCACAAGCATTTTCATTAACTTTGCAAGAAAATATTACACAAATTAGTGTTTGAAAATGATGCCATGGGGACAAGCATGCTAGATTTGATGCATGTTGGATAGGGGAAACATATAAACATGTTATCAAAGCTTGTTAATGGCTATATAGTTATAACCACCTTAGCAAGAGAGGAAAAATACACATAATAGTGATCCCAAAATTTTTAAGAGCCTATACTTAGAAAGAAAACAAAGACCTAAAAACACAATCAACCCCTTGAATAGAGGAGAAGCCCTCTATTTATACACTTTAAAATATGGAACTATGGGTTGTAACTTGTAAAATTACATAACACCCTTCCCAATTTTATCAAGATGTTCCCAGCTAGAATATGCCTTTTACCACACTTGAAATATTCATCCATTTTCAATAAGAGAATTATTGATCAAAATACCTCTACAAATAATAATGAAGATGTGTAACAAACCTTTGATATTTTGATTGAATATGCCCTTTTACATGAGCTGAAGGGAGAAAAAATCATTTGAAGATCCAAACAGACTTTGTCATTATGTACAACTACCTAGAGATGTTTTTTTATTAATTGATGTCAAATTTGGAATCTTCTAAACAATTTCCCTTCTCTTATGCACACCAAAGAAAACCCTTTACCTTGTGATGATCACAATTGGAATGCTCTAGCTATGGTAGAAATAGAAAATGATTCATGACCATTTGGAAAATATGCTTTGGGGTGGCCCATAGATCTTATTTTGTGATTTAAATCATTACCCATCCATGAAAGAACTATAAATTTTATAATTTAAACCAAAGCTTGACACATACTAACATTTAACATGCCACATCAGATCCAACTAGGCATTCTTTGGGATTAAGAGTGACCAAGCCAATTAATTGGCTCTAATATGGACATGTGTCACTTTATTACTAGTTCTAAACCCTCTAAAAATTACTTTTCAACTCAAACTATTAGATCATATTTGCCCAAGTAAACACATGCCATTGATCTATGAAAGATGCTCAAGTTCTAATTTATGGCATGTAGTTATGCCACTTGTCATCTCTACATTTTTCCATAGGATCTTTGACTTTTTAACCTTTGATACGCACCATCAAATCTTATTTGGGTAAGCAAACATGATTTTTTGGATCATAATTTGAGGAATGAAATGTCATTAGCTACTACCTATATTTGACCCTAAGGTCATGCCACCTAGTAGCCCTAAGGGATCTCTATGGATAGTATTAATTTATTGGATGTTATTACACCATGTGGTATCACCTCATTAGATCTTTGGCCCTGTTGAACTACCAACTACTAGCTTGCACTGTTAGATCTTCCTCACCTAAGTAAATATGAGTTGTAGATCTACCTCCATTTGAAATCAAATAGCTACTTCACAGGGCCTAACTTTGATGCTTGCACAATTATGTTGAAACATTTGAATCCTAATTACTACTTGTCATGCCTTAAAACTTATGTCCACATGCCTATCAAAAGATGTTTGCAAGACTATCATACCTATAATTTGGGAAATTTTTTTAGGGACTTTGTTTATCAAGACTTTTGGTCTCAGGCATCCTATTTTTTTGTGTTGGGATTTTTCCCCACTACATATTCAGCCTTTTGGTATTAAATAATTTCATTCTAGGCCTTTTATCTACAATAATTTGGTCATCAAAATAATTGTTTCAAACATTTTATCTGTGACATTCCTATTTTTGGGCATTTTACCAGGGTAATTGTTTCAGATAAAATGTCTAAAATAATTTCCTTGAAACATATAAACTTTACATTTTTATCAAAAAATAGAATTTTATCATGCTTTTTGTATGGGTAAAATACTCAAAGGAAATATCCCTTCAATATTTTTGTGTAGACAAAATGCCTGAAGGAAATAACCCTTTAGACTTTTTATGTAGATGAAATGCCTAAAAGAATATGGGCCTTCAAACTTTTTACATGATCAAAATGTTTGAAAGAAATACGCCTTTATAATATTTATACAAACATCTTTATCAAAACAAATAGGGATATTTCACACTAAGTAAAGACCAAATTAACACTTAGCCAATTTAACATGAACTTGGCCTTGCAAAGGAACATTGAAAAATAGGAATATGGATAAGGACTTAGGCTTTAATACTTGACTCAGGTTGGACTTAGGAATTCACACTTGACAAAGGCTCAATTACTTAAAAATGTATTGGGAACTAATACCGGCTCTCACCTAGGGATAAATACCCCCTATAGGTGTGAAAATAACCCCAAAATACAAGATCATGTGTCAATATAATGGGCCATAGAGTTATGAATTAGTAATATTAGTAAACACTCAACAAAATAATGGTAAACTTAACAAAAATAGATCAAGAGGATTTAAAAATGAACACAAGTCAAAATGAATAGAAATTAATTGTATAAATAAGGCCTATAGTAAAGGGGAAACAAAGAAATGAAAGGACAAAGAAATAAAACACTATTCAATATGTACACAATCACAGGCTCAGTCAAGGAAATATTTCAAATATTTGCCATTAACTAGTGACTCCAAAATTCTACCATCCCTTAATCTCTTTAACTTTTCCAGTAGCTTGGTGGCCAAGATGAAGTAAAGTAATTTCTATACTTACTTGAAGGTAGTACTACCAGGCTATGATAGGATGAAAAGTTAAAATAAATCCTCTTTACATGATCTAAAATTTGGATAAGAACATGCTAAAAGATCTTGGTACCTTTTTAGTAGTTGTGAATAAACCTATTTCTCAGTTGTAATTAGGTAAGTACCAAGCTAAAGTGCCTCATGAATAGTAATGTTATTCATGCACTCGAAGTAATGCTTGAAATAAGTCTAATTTTTTTTGACAAGTTTAAATATATCCTCTTTACATGATCTCAAATTTGGATAAGAACATGCTAAAAGATCTTGGTACCTTTTAAGTAGTTGTAAATAAACCTATTTCTCAACTATAATTAGGCAAGTACCAAGCTAAAGTGATTTAAAATCAGAAATGTTATTTGTGTACTCAAAGTAATGTTTGAAATAAGTATCAAAATTTTCATCCATAGGGGCATAAAGGATAACCCCATATTCATTGAATGCCATTCTCCAAACAGCACCTTTCTTGTCAAACCTAACATCAAGAATAGTTGGTTGCTTAACAACATTCAAAATCCTAATGAGGTTATCTAATTCCACATTCACATGTAATAATTCAGTTAGATCACACTTTGGATCTTCAATTACATCATGATTATATAACTTATATGTTTGTATCATACTATCATCACAAAAAATTCATACATTAGGAACTTCTTGACCACACTCTAAAACTAATCAATAGTAGTAGAATTCATCATTTCTATGGAGGCAAAAAACTTACATGGGGAGTCTTGATAATTAACATCAAAATATCATCACCATTAGATGAAAACTTAAGATCATCCACATCTTCATCACTTGGTTTATCAGTATCACATGAAGGATGTGGAAGGAAGCACTTATCACACCAATCAAATGTCAAAATCATAATTCATAACATTTACCTTGGCATGTAATGAATCAGGTATTTATCTTCCAACTTTCCTTTTTTGATTTCTATCATCATATGTAGGCCTTTTTGGTGCTTGATTTGAATTCATAACCCTCTCTTGAATAGTATACACATGAGGGATCTCGTTTTCAACTTTAGCCAACTTGTAAGACATCTCTTTGATAGTGGAGGCCAAAGTCTTAAGTCTCCTCAAGGTTGAATGCTTTAGTGGAATACATATTTTCAAGATTGATCAATTTTACACTAGCCTACTTATTCATTGGATTTCCCATAGCCTTTGTGTTATTCTCAATTTATATGGCCATATTGAATGCCAACCATAGGTTAATGGGAGCCTTGTCCCTTAAGTAGTACACAAACTTCTTGTCAAAATAATCATGATACTTGATCAAGCATGTTGTATCACTGGGCCTAATGTTTTCATGTAGATGCATCATAGCTTTGTTGAACCATGTATTAAATTTCTACATACACTCATTAGGATTATTCTCGATGTTTTCAAACTCAGCCAAAAGAAATCTTAGATCAATTCTATCACCATACTAAATTCTAAAAACATTCTTCATTTCTTCCCATGAATCAATACATCTATGGGGAAGGAAATTAAACCATTTTCATGCATTTTTATATAGTGTGTGCATAAAAAAATTAATTTACACATTCTCATGCTCAAAATTATAATCTTAAATAATATTGTGGAAAGCCCTCAGGTGATGATCACCACTCACTGCATTGTTCCCCTCAAAATTTGGAAGGCATTTCCTTACTTCATTTGGGAATTTATTAGGATAACCTTCCATATTAACAAAATTGATAAGCCTAAATCTAGGAATTTTAAATTCAAGATGTTCATTTTCACTTTTATCCCTATGCTTCATGATTGGTTCAATGGTAGGTTCAAGAAAAAATGGCAAATGGATGTTAGGGGGTGAATGAGGTGGACTTACAGGATCAAACATAAGAGGGGATTCAGCTAGTTGAGAATGAGCTAGATAATAAATTAGACTATATTATTCTTAATATTTAGAAGAAATATGACAAAATATAGTAGTAGGAAGTTAAACAAATAACATTTTAGACTTACTAGAATCTTGATAGCCTAAATAGTCTTTTGTAACTACACTATGCTTTTCAACATGCCTCCAAATTTGTCTCCTTCTTTGATGAACACTTAGGGGTGAGACAAGTTTCTAAGATGAGTCACCTTTGAAGGATGACCTCATTCCTTTTATATTTGTAAGTAAAATAAATCTAAAATCTGAAGATATTGAAAATGGGAACTGATATTTGTTTGAAACCAGATGATGTTTTGGAGTCATCACTAAAAGCAAAGTTCTAGAATATAGCCATTTAAAATTTTTAAGTGATACATACTGAAACCATATCTTATTGAATTTAGTGATGATGTATGAAATTAAATACAATGAAAATTTCAAACTCATGTTCAAAATGGGAAATCACCTCAAAACATGATAAATCCATAGCTCTTTGCCACAAGTTCAACATATGTCAAACTACCAAACTCTCAAATTCCTAGCACGTCCCCAGTGGAGTGCTATAAATTGATGGCCAAGATAACAAAGTAGAAAATAATAACCTCAAATTTCAAACCATGAGATAAATATTGGCCATTTTTGGCCCACATACCAATATTGTGCCTATATAGACTAGGTTGTTAATAGATAAACAAATGAACAAAAGTTCTGGATGGAATGACTGGTTCAAAGATCTCATTTTACCAACAAAGATTTTGAAACACTTTAAGTTCACTTAAAGTGTAAGTTTTCAATTTATAAGGGTTAATTCTAAAGTGTTACAGAGATCCTATGGGATGTCAATAGTGTTTGGAATGAGTATGGGAGTAGATATCATTCATGTGGTTCTTCATTGTGTTCATCTAGACATTTTATGTGTAGTGGTAGAAATTATGAGTAGGCAGTTTGTTAATGCCATCATTTCCATGTGTGAATGAGTCAAGAAGAATTGGTCATATGTTTCTATCCATATTATCTCCAAGAACATATGTGCTAAGTTTTAGGTCATTTGACTAAGTGCAGTAGAAGATATGAAGACTCAAAGTTGGTATCTTAGACAAAATTAGCTAAGTTTCCATACTTAGCCAATTTGTAAAGAGTCTCAAATAGAGTTAAGTAGGTAGTTTGATAATGCTATATCTTACACATATGATAGTGTCAATAGAAAATGGTCACATGGGATTATTTAACTTAGTCCCTAGTTCCAACTCAATAAGTTTTAGGCTATACATCGAAACACAACAAAAGATATGCATATTCAAAGTTGGCTCCTCAGATATAATTTTATATGTTTTCATACATAGCCATTTTCAACCATGAAATGCATGAAAATGTCACACAAGAACAAATGGACAAGTCAACTTGTGAAATTTTTATCTTTTCTTAGAGAGCCTCATGTGACCATTAAATTATGCATAATTTTAGTTCTACATGCTAAGATCATTCCCTAAATTTACATGCTCACACAAAATTTCTAGCTCAAGTTATAATCTTCTAAAGATAGATCTACAACATAAGATGTTTGCACCAATGTCAAGTTTAATCTCTATAAAAAAAAATATTTTTGAGCTTAAATTTGATGATCGAGTTAAATTCAATGATAGTCATACAAAGATAATTTAACAGGAGCAAGGAAATCAATTTTAAGCTCATGAAGTAGCCATTGGATTTCAAATAGTGGGTCTCAGTTGATTTAATGGTCCTCTTTATATTATACATCTTCATCCAATGGTACAAGGTGAGTCAAATAGTTAAGGAGCTTGAGAGATTAACACATGGCATAAGCACACGAGCTAGTATAATGATAGTGGATCCTAAAATCAAATTTATGTTTGACATGTGGTATAAGCTTGGATAAAGTTGACAAGTCAAGGGAAAGAATGATGGCTATCACTTGATCATATAGATCAATATCAATGGAGTGAGTAAAGGTTAATACACTAACAATTTGAGTAAGATATTGATAGCTAATTAGAATAAAAGAGAGCCCAAAACTTTTGACAAAAGTCAGGAAGCCATTTTTGATAGAAGAAAATGGGTCTTTTAGGATTGTCCTATCACCATTGAAGTTCAATCCAATGACATTACAGGGACACAATGATGTAGTAACATATAAGGAACATAAGGGACCACCATTGGAGCTAAATATATACCTTTGTTTCATAAAATAATATCGAGAAGGGTTATTTCTACAATTATGTTTGCCATTTTAACAAGGGTCCATGCATATATGAGCTTTTGGTTCTTATAGAGATAGAATGGGTCTATTTGGACCTATTATAATATAGAAGAGTGTAATATAGTATATAGGTTCATATTGATATGGAAAATATAGGAAAATCAATAACCTTATATTGGTTTTCTATTTATAGGATAGACTTATGATCTAGATATGAAAGTGGAACAAATAGATGATTAATGCAAAGGGTCCTCATCCTTCATCATGGCCATATTTTTGACAAGTAGCTACCTACAATTCACAAAGCCATGATTATGTCAAATCTATCAGCATGAAGTTTTTTCTTCAAGTGAGAGATGGTGTGAAGGATTAAATAAAGGATCTAGTGTTGGCAATTGTAGCTAAGAGCATTCAATGTGTCCTCAAAACCTTTGGAGGCTTTCTCACTCAATAAGCCATGAGTAGTGTCCTAATTGATCAAAAAAGGTGGCAAGGTTTTCATTGGCCAAGGAGCAAAAGGTGGCATCTTAGGTTTAATTAATGATCTATGATGGTGTATCCCCTCCTTGATGGCATGCTCCCACATTCTTTTTCCTCTCTCTTCTCCTATATATCTTGGTCTCATTCCAATTAAAGAGGTTCTCAACTCTTAAAATTTAACATTATTTTATAAGAAAAGGATGCTCATTGAGACTCTTACAAAAGTGCACTCATTTGATATGGTTAAACCTTGTCAAAATATTATAAGAACTACCTTTTAAATTAATAAGATTAACTCTTTGCCTATCTCTTGTCTTTAATCAATGCTTAGTATGCTTGTGTATGGTGAATTTGTGAAGGATATTATTCCTAGTTTACTATCCTTTTACTTGACTCTTTGAAGGTGTTTTCAAACTAACTTACAGGCCTAGATTAGTGTTTTACTTGAAACCTCTTCTATGAAATATTTATGTAACTAGTGAGATTGTGAGATTGAGTAAGCCATAATTGTCTTTTGCTGATCTAGTGTGTGTTAAATATTATATGAGTGTCTATTTGACTTTGGCGCATCACCATTTTAGCCTTATTAGGAGATCTTATTCTATTTACAATCCCTTTTCCTTGTGAAGCATAGTTTAACATTAATTTAGGTGAGCATCAGAGAGGAAGCTAGCCTACTCTAGAGTTTCAACCCCTACATAGGTTACCCATAGCCTGGGGTTTCACAATATTGTGCCTTAATGGAAGAGAGCTTAAAGAACCCTCTCCAAGGGTGAAAAATAATGTCATAATAGTTTTTGGTATGCCTAATGGGACACAATCCAAAAGGAATATTAATCAAATTTGATTCTAGTTTGCTCAAATTTGTAGTAGTTAAGATCCCAAGCAACAACATTTGATGACTCCAAAAGGAAGAATCAACACTTTGGTGTAGAATAGTAAGTTCATATCATGAAAAGGGTGACAAAAAGGTTAAATTCAAGAGGTATTCCATTTGAATTTTTTGAACTAAATTTAAATTCATAAAAAATATTAAGTTTTGCTAATACATATCCATATTAGGGAAACTTTTATCTTAGGTCATTTTCAAGTCCTAACCCTACAAGAAGACCTTTATTAACCCCTCTCATAGCCATGGTATCCCCTAGATATTTTTTGGATTTTAATGGACAAAGTCCTCTGGACATTGTCCAATATGATACTATCTCAGTTATAGCCCTCAAAAGTGTTCTTTATTATGCTGGTGACCAAGCTATAACACCTTCTGAGAACCTCGTAAACATATCCAATTTTTTTAATATCCTTAATGTCACTAAGGAAAATATAGATATTAGGTTATTAGATAATTTTTTTAAAGGAAAGGCCCTAGATTGCTATATAGGCCTTATTACCAATTCCATTTAGACATGGGACCAATATGGAGAGGCCTTGTGTAAAATATTTGAGGACAAAAGTGACCCTTTATCACTTGCAAAGCAGCTAACTACCATTAGGAGAGCTCCTCATGAATTCATGCAAGACTTCAACATAAGGTTCCAAAAAACTTGGGATAGAATCCCATTCTCAATTAGACCAAAACCTAACTTTGTCTTCCTATATTATTTAAAGGCTTTAAATGGTGACATAGTAATAATGATCTAATCTATGGGAGGAAATATACTTTTGAATTCATATGAGGTAGCCATTAAAGCATAAAAATATGTGGTTTAAGCTGACAAGCTTAAAACCAAACTAATAATGCCCTTATTTATGGAAATTAGACCATCTCCTATTATTATCCCTCCATTATATGTCATTACCCCTAGATTAACAATTGTTACAATCCCTACACAAAAGAAGATAAAGCTTCCACTAGTGGATCTAGTGATTCACTAGAGTAAAATAACTTTCAAGTGTTCAAAATCATGTTTCAGTCCTTGGAGAATGAGATATTAAATGTCAAAATACAATAGGATTTCAATAGGCCTTATCAAAGTTCATATCAACCTTCACAACAATACTTTCAAGAAAATAGGCCACCAAATAAGGGGAAATACCAAAGCTAGGGCCAAGGTCAAAACCAAGGACAAGGGAAACATGGATATAATAGGAAAAATAACCAAAATCCTAATGTTACTAATAATTTCAACTCCTTGGTCCCAATTCAAAATAATGTGGCTTAAGAATCAGAGGGTATTGTGCCTTAAAATTAGTCATTTGGTCAACATATTATCCCAAATATTAACCTTAACTAAGACTTTAATGATAAATGACAATAGCTGCTAATTTTGGATACAACCAAGCTCTCATGGCCCAAAATGTAGAGTTATTTATGATGGAAAATCTATAGGAGCCTCCACAAGGTCAAGGGTCTAATAAGAGACTAAATCAATTAGATGTTACAATGATGAACTATGAATAAGAAGAGTGCTATGCATCTAACCAACAGGCTAGTTTTAGCCAAGCCTATTTTTCAGTGGTTACAAATACAAGATTTAAAATAAGGAGCATGGATGGTAACTAGGAAGTAGTCAAATATCTCCCTACCATTATTCCTTCGCTAACAAAGCCAAATGAACCTGTTGCCATTCCAAAGGTTCTAACAATTCTAAGGGGTCAGAATCATGGATATGTTTTGGTCCCTCAAGGTTCACAAGTTCAACAAATAATAGTGGTGGCTCCCAAAGCACAAGAAAACATTAGTGGCTCACCCATCAACATTATTGAACAAATGAAGAAATCCAATGTGAGTGTGCCCATATGGGAGATTCTCTCCATGCCTAGTCAAGTGGACATTATTTAAGAAGGTTTTCCCAAGATTAATGTTATAACAATTATAGATAATATACCAAGCAAGGTGAATGAAGTTCTCACCAATGCATCCAAAGGACCAACTAAAGGGCAACCAGGTAAAATAGTCATGCCTTCTCCCTTCTATATTTTAGTGATCATTGACAAATATTTAGTGCATAATTGCCTAGTAAACAATGGGGCTAGTACATGTTGGCTAATATTTGGCCCACATACCAAGCTTTTGTTTGGTTTAAATAGATGAGTAAGGTCCTAATTGTTGATTGATCAGGGGGTTTAGAAGTAGGCTCAACATTGTAAGTGGAGGGATCCAAGTAGGTTTTCATGGTGCTAAATAGTTGTAGGAATAGGTTGAGAAAAAGCCTAAGTTTACACTTAGCCAAATATTTCAACTTTTGGCCAAGATTTAGAGAATTCAAAATTCATTCAAAGAAATTGTTCCACACAAAGCCCATATCAAAATTACAAGGAATATTTATTTCAAGAAGTTTGTTACCTGAATTTGTCAAAGTGTTATTTATTTTTGGAGATTTGTTTTGGGTCTTTTGGGTTAAGTGTCAGAAATTGTTTCAGACATTTTATCCAAAACAAAAATCTCAAAGGATCATTCTCTCAGAAAGTATACCAAACAAAAAGCCTGAAGGGTCTTTTTTCAATCAAATTGATCCATTCAAAAATCTTGAAGGGTATTTATTTACCAAAAGGTACAAATCAAAAGTTATGAAAGATCAATTTTTAGGAAAAGTGTCCCAAATAAAAAATCTAAAGGTTCTTTTCCTTAACAAAGTGTCTCGATACAAAAATCTTGAAGGGTCATTTCTCAAGAAAATGGACCAATGCAAAAGTTCCAAAGGAAACTTTCAAAAGTTTTGAAGGAAACTTATAAAAATATCACTTTCAAAAGTTACAAAGGGAATTTTTAGAAATTTGGAAGGGTAATATTGAGGGGTAAAGGGCCATTTTGAAAAGGTCAAAAGGAAATTCTGTTGGGAAAGTGTCCTTGATAAAAGTTCTGATAAAATATCCAAGAGCATAAATTTTTTTAAGAAAATTGTTTCCAAAATTTGGCTAAGGCATGTATTTATTTCAAGGAAAATATTTTGAGATAATTTTCCTAAAGAAAAAATTATTTTGGACATTTTATCCATAAAAAAAGACTAAGTACAGAAATCTTTTGGGAAAATTATCTGAGATAATTTCTCTAAGGACATATTTCTTTCAAAAAAATTATCTAAAATAATATTTTTTAAGATCAAAGCATGAATTAATTTGGGGAAATTATTCCACAACAATTTCCCCAAAAACCATTTTTATTTTAGACAAATTGTTTTGACAAAGTTGATCAAGTAGGGTGGTGATAGGTGTATGAACATAAAATTTAGGACATTTAAAATAGCCATTGGGATTCAAATATCCCATGATGGGGCTTGTGGACATCAATTTTGGTCCCCTATAAGTAGTTGTTTAGATTTGAAAATCCAAATACATTCACATAGATGTCAATATTAATCCTTATGAAGTAGCCATTTTAATTCAAATGGCAAGATCCTACAATGCATGTTCATCAGACTAAGATCTAATGGTGTGTGTTCACTAAAAAAAATATGGGCCCATGTAGATCAATGGCTCAAATTTAATCATAGATTGAGATCTAATAACATGTGAGCAATTTAGAAGGTCAAGGATCTTAGAGGCCACCACATGGCATAAGTGTGGGAGAAGATAGACTGATGAGTAGATCCAAGGACCAAATGCATGGGTGTCAAGTGTCAATAATGTGTTATCTTAGATAAAAGATATAAAAACATGCATTCAAATTATCATAGGAGATATGATGGTACAAGAAAGGGTCAAAGTCAATGGAGCTCAAGCTGGTTTATCAATAACTAATAAACAAAGGATAAAGCCAAGACATTTTTGACTAAGGTTGATGGAGCAGTTCAAATTAGGCAAAGTAAATGAATAAACTTGAGATGGTAGAAGATACATGAAACTAATCTCAAGCTCAACCTAAGTTGAACTAGAATAAACAATAAGGACCAAACATTGCCAATAGAGATATATATAGGTAAAGTAGGTTTTTTAAACCTAATATAGGCCAAAATGGTGGAAACTTGTTATGAAAAGGACCAAGCATCAAGTAGAGTGCCATATATATGGACTATAAGAAAAATAATAATATTAGATTGGTTTTCATCCATAGTTTATTCAGGGTCAAGTTTCAAAGTAGGATCTAGTTTATGCAATAAGTGTAGAATCTCTCATCCTTCAACATAGTCATAAACTCTCAACAAGCAACCATATAAATCAAGTAAGGCCATGATTCTATCAAATCCATGAGCATGAAAGTTTTATCTTCAATAGGAAATGGTGTGAAAGGATCAAAGAAAATGACCTAGTGGTTAGGACTATAGATAAAGGCATTCAATGCATTCTCAGAGTATTTGGGTACTTCTTGATCTGAGTAGCATTTTAGGTGATAATTAGGGTGATGGTTCTACCCCAATTGGTGGTATAACTTTTGGGAGCCATAAATTTTGCACCAAATCTCTATTTGAATCCCCATTTAAACCGTTGGAAAGTTAAGAATGAGGAGACCATCGTGAGATGGCATTGATATTTGATTAGTGTGTTTTAACCCCTATAAAACAAATATAAGTTCCCCAAATTTCAATTTTAGTAGGTCAATCTAAAAATAGTAATTCCTTGAATTATGTATTATTGTAAATCATGGAAGTTGAACCACCTGATCTCCCTTGAGATTGGTGACCTTCCACATTCTCCTCCTACCTTCAAAAAATGTATAAATGAATATGTAACCCAAAATGGAAATTAGACATCTCTTCTCAGAGATAGGCATATGTTTGGGTCTACAAATTTGATGAATAAAACATCTCTTCTTAGAGATAATATTATTGTTATTTTGTTGTTATTGTTTCTTGAATTGTATTTCAACCAAAGTTTTTGATTTTTGGATCATTTCCTCACTCAACAAGCCATGGGCAGTGTCCTGATTGATCCAAAAGGTGGTAAATATTTCATTGGTTAAGGATCAAATTTGATAGCTTAGGTTCAATTAATGACCTAAGATAGTGTGTTTTTATTCTGCTAGCATTTTCCCACATCTCTTTTCCCTTTTCCCCTTCTCCTTTATTATCCCATTCTCTTTTAATTTGTAAAGGTTCTTAGAGTTTAGACTTTTTATCTTTTTGGGAGATAGGGATACTCTTTGGGATACTGCAAAGTATGCTCAAATTCATTAGACTTAACCCTATCAAGCATTTTTAAGAACTACCTCTTGATGCAACATGAGAATTTTTTGCCTATCTCTTGCCTTGGATCTAATTTGGTGAGTTGTGTATGATGGAATTCTATGAAGGATAATATTACTCATTTATTGTCCTCCTTTATAACCTTTTTTAAGGAGTTTTAATGCTTCTTATATGTCTAGATTAATTTTCTACTCTGAACCTCTTCTATGAAATAATTATGCAATTAGCTTGATCTTGAGGTTGTGTAAGCTAGTACTATCTTTTATAGATCTAGTGTGGGTTAAAACTTATCGGAGATTCCATTTTAAATTTAGTGCATCACTTGGTTATCATTCTTAGGAGCCCTTATCCTTTTATAACCATTTTCCCTATGAAACATTAGTTTAGCTTTAGTTTTAGGTGAGCATCAAAGAGGAAGTTGACCTACTCTAGAGGTTCAGCCCCAACATAGGTTATCCATAGCCTAGGGTTATCCCAATATTATAGCTTAGTTGGAGAGAGCTTGAATAACCCTTGTCAAGGGTGAAAATTAAGCCTATAACAATTTTTGGCATTCCTAGTGGTACTTAGGTCCAAATTAGTGGAAGGATTTTTGGTTTTTTTCTTTTGCATATCATCCTTTAGATGCATTCTATAAACATCAATGGTGACTCTGAGCATCTATCAACTAGTTAAGTAGCCTAAGTGCCTAATCATCATAATATGGTATGCACAATCAATCAACTTTTGATTAATATGCTTAGCCTAAATAATATTTATGTATTTCCACCAAGTGGTCCTCAAACATCCTATCAACCCTATCATGGCCTTTATCCTTCTTCTACCCCTGCATATGACTAAGGTCAGCCTCATTTGCATTCAAATTAGTCCTCTACTTCCCATTATCAAGACTAGGCTTACCCTATTACATCCTTATTAGGGGTCAAGCAAGCACTAGTAGTTTATATTGAGTTGATAAGGGAGATTGGTAAGGTTTTAGATTTTTCTATAGTTATCGCTATCCATGCTCTATAAAAAGAAAAAAGTGATCTTTAGTTAGTGAAGAGTAGATGGTCAGTTTGTGAAAGTGAACAATGGTCATCTTGCAGGAATGAGGACATAGTAATGATAAGAAACATAGTCCAAAATGTAGACAATATGTTAATATACTATGAAGATCATTAGGCTCATTTGGACCAGCCTTATGAGCCCTCTTCCCTCCAAGAGCCTCAAGCTCAACCTTCAAGAGTCCTTGATCAACCCCCTAGTCAATGTTGTCAAAGTCAATCCTTGTCAAAACTTAGAGAGGCAATATTAGACTAAGGAAGAATAATCATGAAGATCAAATAGTGGGTCAAACTTGGACAAGAATTCCATATTCATTCCATGGAGGGGATAAATATCTTATTGAAATAATTTTGGAATGTATGGGCATCCATTGAAGATGCTGACTACTCACATATTGAGAAGCAAGATATGAAAGGGTGGGTATTTCCCATTGAATAAGTGTTTGAGAAATGAGGGAAAGAGTATGTCAAGATTGAGCCAATTAGTTTTCCCCCTCCTACCCTGATGCCCATTCTCACTCAAGAGCATAAAAATATCCCATCTTGGATCCTCTCCTATAACCCTAACTATTTCTTACCCTCTCTCATGAAACCATCCTCTCCCACACCCATTCAAGAAAAAGAGAAAGTGACCAAGTCCTACATATTAACCTTATGGAAATAAATCAAGAAGGGCATAAAGAAAGAAAGGAAGGTGTTAGTTAAGGTAGTCTAAGAACCAGCCCTGGTAGAGGAAGGGTTAGTTGTACAAGAAATGAATCAAGCAACCATAGATTAGCTCAATGATCTTAGTGTAAAAGAGTTTTGAGGCTCTCTCTCCTCAATTCAAGAGCCACCTAAAAGAGAATTCAAAGTACCTAGTTGTAAGGATACCCTTCTAAGATACAAGAAAGGTGAACTTATTCACCCTCCAACCATCTCCCTCATAAAGGAAGAGCCTATTATACAAAGGATAGAGGAGGAGATTACAGTCATAGGTGAACCTAAAAAGGATAGTGCTAGTATCTATGATGAGGAGATCATGATAGGTAGCCCAATTCATAGGGAGAAGCATGATTCAAATTTAAAGTTATAGGAGCCTAATGAAGTTAGAGGCCAACCTTAATGAACCTAATATGGTGGTCAAGGTATACTCAAATAATTTAAAAGATCAATGGTAGAATTTGCGCTTGTAGTTCTTGAGTGAAATGGAATAGATTAATGTTTTAAACTTCCCTAAAGAGGAAAATCCACATAGTAAACATGGGACAAACCTTGAATGGAATAATAAAGGACCATTCTACATAAATGATGAAGAGGATCAGAACTAGGAACTAGAGGTTGGTCCACTTTAAGATGAGGTGTCAATTAAGGATAACCCTGATATGTTGGAGCTAGAGGAAAGCAAATCAGATCTTAAACAAGACAAATATGATGTTTAAACCTTAGATGGTCAAATGAACCCTCTTTTTTAGTTGAAGAATAAGATGAAATATTGAGTGAGTTTGATGAAGGGGACATCTCAAGTGCTCAAGTGATTCAATTTGATAAACATACCAGTGAATAGCCTAAGAGTTATGGCTTTGGTTAAATACCATAACCAAATAATTTAAAGAGGACAAAGGACATGACCTTCTTACAAAAAACCATGAACATGCTGATATAAGCATGATAAATCCTAATTTACATAAGGACAAGGTATAAGAAGATGGTATTTTTGAACCACCAACTAAACCAAGTTTAGTTTCTCTCAAGAGCCTAAATGAAGTCTTCATGCATGATTTTTTCAAGAGTGATGAGTAACATCAAGTAAGTGATCCCAGAGTCCAACATGAGCCAATTTTGGAAGATTTAGACCATTATGTCTACATTAGAGACATTTTAATCCCATTATATCCACTAGGGAACACATCAAAAGGATTGGCCATGAAGCTATCTAGTTCACCATTTATGGTACCTCTAAAGCAAGGTATTTTCCATCCTAATTTGTTATAAAAGGATGATACTAGAGGTTTCCCTTTTGATCTAGGAGGACCAATTTTAAAAAGGTATTTTATATATTAGATTAGTTTTTATGATTTTCTTTAAGTATCCATGTGTATATTTTTGTTTAGAAGGTTAGTTGTTCTTTCTTTCCTAAAAGTGCCTACATGTATTTACATTTGTTATTTTATTTTTGGTCCATGTTGTTTCAAGAGGAAGTTATAGAAAAGGTCAAATTTATATCATATTTTAGAATAGATTAGTTGAGACTTATGACCGCATTCCCAATGGAATGGATAAGGTAACATGGTCTAGGTTCTCTTGCATAGATAGGCATATAACCCCTATGAGTTACCAAAGATGTTGGCTAATATTTGGCCCACATACCAAGCTTCTACCTAGTTTAAATAGATGAGTAGGGTCCTAATTGTTGATTTAATAGGTGGTTTAGAACTAATCTCAACATTACAAGTGGAGGGATCCAAGTAGGTTTTCATGGTGTTGAATAGTTGTAGAAATAGGTCTAAAAAAAGCCTAAGTTTACACTTAGCCAAATATTTCAACTTTTGGATAAGTGTTAGAGCATTCAAAAGTCCTTTGGAGAAATTTTTCCACACAAAGCCTATAGCAAAAGTACAAGGCATATTTATTTTGAGAAGTTTGTTTCTAAAATTTGGATAAGTGTTATTTCTTTCAGGATATTTGTTTTGGGTCTTTTGGGCTAAGTGCCAGGAATTATTTTAGAAATTTTGTACAAAAAAATCCTTGAAGGATAATTCTCTCAAAAAGTGTACCAAACAAAAATCCCAAGGGTCTTTTTTCATCCAAAGTGGTTCATTCAAAAATCTCAAAGGGTATTTCTTTGCTAAAAGGTCCAAAGAAAAAGTTCTAGATCACTTTTTAGGTAAAGTGTCCCAAGAAAAAAATCTAAAGGGTATTTTCCTCAACAAAGTGTCCCAATAAAAAAATATTGAATGGTGATTTCTTGGGAAAATGGACCAATGTAAAAGTTTTGAAGGACACTTTCAAAAGTTTCGAAGGACACTTACAAAAATCTAAAGGACACTTTCAAAAGTTCCAAAGGAAACTTACAAAAATATGAAGGACACTTTTAAAAGTTATGAAGGGAACTTCAAGAAAGCATGAAGGGTAATATCAAGGGGCAAAGGGCCATTTTAAAAAGGATGAAAGGCAATTTTGTAGGTCAAGTGTCCTTGACAAAAGTTCTGACAAAATATCCAAGGGCATGAATTCTTTCAAGAAAATTATTTCTAAAATTTGGCTAAGGCATGTATTTATTTCAAGAAAATGTTTTGAGATAATTTTCATGAAGACCAAATTCTTTTAGACATTTTATCCATGGAAAAATACTAAGTACATAAATCTTTTGGGAAAATTGTTTGAGACAATTTCCTTAAAGACATATTTCTTTTAGATAAATTATCTAAGATAATATTTTTGAAGATCAAGGCATGAATTATTTCGAGTAAATTATTTTAAAATAATTTCCCTAAAAACCATTTTTATTTCAGACAAATTATCTGAGATAAATCATGTAGATGAATTATTTTGGCAATGTTGATCCAATTGGGTACTGATAAGTGAATGAATGTCAAATTTAAGACATAGAAAATAGTTATCAGGATTCAAATATCCCATGATGGGCATGTGGATGTCAATTTTGGTCCCTTACAAGTAACCATTTGGATTTGAAAACACAAGGACATTCATGTATATGTTAATCTTAAGCCCTATGACATAAAAATTGTAATTCAAATGGAAATATCCTATGGTGCGGGTTCATCAAACTGAGATCTAATGATGCATATTCACTAATAAGAAGATGGGCCCATGTAGATCAAAGGCTCACATTTAATCATGGATTAATATCCAATAATGTGCAATCAAGTCAAAATGTCAAGGAGTTTAGAGGCCACCATGTGGCATAAGTGTGGGAGTAGATAGATTGATGAGCAGATCCAAAGACCAAATGCATAAGTGCCAAGTGTCAAAAATGTGTTAGCTTAGGTAGAAGATATAATGGTATGCATTCAAACTTTTAGAGGAGATTTAATGATGTGAGTGAGGGTCAAGGTCAATAGAGCTTGATTCAGTTTGATGACAACCAATGAACAAAGGACTGAGTCGGGACATTTTCAACAAAGGTTAATGGAGTAGTTTAACTTAGAAAAAATAAATGAATGGACCTGAGCTGGTAAAAGTTACATGGAATTGAGCTCGAGCTCAACCTGAGTTGAACCAAAATAAATAATATGGACCAAGCATTAAAAATAAAAATCTATAGAGGTAAAATAGGTCTTTTCAACCTAATATAATCTAAGAGGGTAGTAACTTATTATGAAAGGGACTAGGCATCAAGCAGAGTGCCATTTATATGGACTCTAGGAAAACTAATAATCTTAGATTGGTTTTTGTCTATAGTTGATTTACATCTAGGTTTCAAAGTAGGAGCTAGTTTATGCAATAAATGTAGAAGCTCTCATCCTTCAACATAGTCATAAACTATCAACAAGTAAATATCTAAATAAAAAAAAGCCATGATTATATCAGATCTATGAGCATGAAATTTTTATCTTCAATAGGATATGGCATGAAAGGATCAAATAAAATGACATGGTGGTTAGACCTGTAGCTAGTGGCATTCAATGCATCTTCAAAGCATTTGGGGAATTCCTCACTAAAATAGCCATGGACAGTATCCTGATTGATCAAAAAAGTGGCAAGGATTTCATTTGCTAAGGAGAAAATGTGATAGCTCAAGTTTATTTAATGACCCAAGATAGTGTGTTCCATGTTGCCACATCTCTTTTTTCTTCTCCCCTTATCCTATATTATCCCATTCTCTTCTCCTTTGTAAAGTTTCTTAGATTTTAGTGTTTTTATCTTTCTAGGAGATAGGGATACTTTTTGGGATACTACAAAGTATGCTCAACATTTGTAAGAACTATCTCTTGATGTAACATGAGACTTTCTTTGCCTATCTCTTGTCTTGGATCTGGTTTGGTGAGTTATGTATGATGGAATTATGTGAAGGATAATCTTCCTCATCCATTGTACTCCTTTTTGAACTTTCTTAGGGAGTTTTCAATTCTACTTACAGGTCTAGATTAGTGTTTTACTCTAAACCTCTTCTATGAAATACTTATGTAATTAGCTTGATCTTGAGGTTGTGTAAGCTAGTATTTTCTTCTATAGATCTAATGTGGGTTAAAACTTATGGGAGATCCCCTTTTAAATTTGGTGCATCACTTGGTTAGTCTTCTTAATATACCTTATTCCTTTCTAACCATTTTCAATATGAAGCATTAGTTTAGCTTTAATTATAGCTGCGTATTAAAGAGGAAGTTGGTCTACTCTGGAGGTTTAGCCCTAACATAAGTTACTCATAGATTGGGGTTTTACCAATATTATAGATTAGTTGGAGAGAGCATGAAGAACCCTCTCTAAGGGTAAAAATTAAGCCTATAACATTACCTTAGTAATTTTAAAGTCCATATCTAATCAACTTGGTCTAAAATAAGAACCATAGTATAAAGGAATGATGCAACTTGATGGTTTTTCTCCCAAGCCATCTAGCATAATCAAGGACCTCAATATGACTCTACACACTTATCCAAGTGTCTTTGTGGCTCAAGATGTATTGATATTGTATGTGCCTCCTCACTTTTCACCATGCTTATCTAAAGATTTCATACCAATATAGAGGGCTATTTCATATTAGATTGGTCTTATATTACATTTAAGACAAGATATGGGCCCAAAGTGTCAATCAAAACTAAGCCTATTACACAATTCTACATAGAGCCTTATGGACTAGATAATGTCAACATAAATTACACCATCATTGATGAGGATGAATTTACAATGGGGTAAGAGATAAACCCTCTTGTAGAAGAGGTATCAGACATGTTCCTAGATGAGCTATGGAATAATAACTAGTTGGTGGATCCTTTAGAAGGTGTTGAAGAAAGGGACTTGGGTGTCCACTCTATTCATGAAGAAATATAACCCATGACATACCTCATGAGGCCTTAAGAAGATCCTAGTGGTCTATGGAAGTTGTTAGTTGATGGATCAAGGAGCAAGCATAGAGTGGGTGTAGGTGTTATGCTAATATCCCCTTCAAATGATAAGTACTTCTCTTCATATAGGTTTCAATTCAGTTGTTCATGCAATACAACATAATATGAGGGCCTTATCCATGGCCTTCAATGGGCTATTAAGAGAGAGATTAATCAATTAAAAGTCTATGGAGATAATGAATTGGTTGTACACCAAGTCAAAGTTTAAAATGACACTAAGAACCCCTTAATGAAGTCCTACAAAAATAGGGTGTGGGACCTGATTAAGGACTTTAAGGATTTCAACATTTAATCAGTCTCAAGAGGATAAAATCAACATGATAACATGATAAAAATTGTGGGGGCTCATTTTGACATTCCTAATGAATTGAAAAGGATTAATGTGTAACCACATGTCAAAGTGGTAATAAGACCATTAGTGACAAATAATGAAGCTCATTGGTAGGTCTTTGAAAATAAAAAACATATTACATATTTATTACAATAAGAAGTAGAGTTGTCCTCTATCAACCAAGGAAAATTAAAACATCATTATGAGGAGTATATTGTTCAATTGAGGTCTAATAATCTTCTTAAAGGTCTAGTCACCCTAGAAGGTATCTTTCATGAGGGGGACCATATGAGGAAGGATAAAGCAGTGATGTTAACTAATAAAGATAACTATGAGAGAACTATTATATTTCAATAAAATATCTTTAAGATTAGGAAGGTAAGAACTAAATTTGTGATGCATGCTTTTATATAGCTTTGAAAATAATATATAGACATATTTGCTTGGCAATATAATGACCTAAGGGGCTTTGATCCTAAGTTGTCCCAACACACTATAGAGATAAAGGCTAATGAAAAGCTTGTTAGGTAGAAGAAGAGGCCCATAAACCCCAAGATTTAAGAACTCATGAGAAAGGAATTGAACAATATTATTGAATCTAGGATCATCTTCCTAATCAAGCATTCCTCATAGGTAGCTAATCTAGTACATATTAGAAAGAAGAGTGGGGAAATTAGACTATGTGTGGACTTTAGAGATATTAATAGGGTCTCTTTGAAGGATCTTACCATTTACCATCCATGAAGAAAATATTTAAATTAGTTACTAATTCATAAATCTTCTCTTTCTTAGATGGATATTTAGTTTATAACCAAGTTCTAGTAAGGGAGGAGGACTAGTACAAGACTACCTTCACCACCAAATGGGGCACATTTGCTTATCAGAAGATGTCATTTAGATTGTCCAATAATGCAAAAATATTTAAAAGAGTAATAGACATGGCCTTCCAAGGATTATTAAATCAAATGGTACTAGTCTAATTAGACGCCATCGTAGTCTTCTCCAAAAAATCCAGTGAGCACATAAACCATCTGGGACTAATTTTCCAAAGATATAGAGTATGGGATATCACTAAAACCCAAAAAATGTGTGTTATTAGTGCATGAAGGTAAGTTATTGGGTCACATTATTTCAAAAAAAGGATTATAAACTTAGCCTTATCCTTTATAAATCATAATAACTTGATCTAAATCTTCCTTGGGAAGATCAACTCTGTTAGAAAGTTCATACCTAGTTTTACAAACCTAGTCAAACCTATCACCACCATGTTAAAGAAAATATAAGTGTTTTATTGGTTATATGAAGTAATGGTATCCTTTAAATACATAAATTAGGACACCCTTACTCTTAAATCCTAGTTTCTCTAAGGACTTCATCTTATACACTTTTTCTAGTATTTACAACATATTATCTATTTTGATGCAGAAGAATGGTGAAAGAATAGAGTAGCCAATTTCCTTTTTTAGTCAAGGGTTAGAATGATATGAGGTGAGGTAAAATTTCATGGAGAATAAATTTATTTTATGCCTAAGAAGCCTCAAGAATTTTAGGGACATGTTCTTTAATAACAAGATCCATCTTATAGTGTCTCATCCTAGAGTTAGAGACTTTTTCCTTAGCAAGGATTTGAATGAGAAGAGAGACGGATTGATCACAAAGGTCATGGAATATGATGTAGAGATAAAGGTTACCAAGATATCAAATCAAAGGGATTTTATGATCACATGGTGAATGATCTCCAAGAATACAAAGAAGTTGTTTTGGTGACCCAAGATAACTCACAAGTAGGGGCACCTCCACTTCAAAAGAGTTATCTTCAAGATATGGATTAATTATTAGAAATAGGAGAATACCCCAAAGGATTGGATAGAGTTAAAATGAGGTATTTAAAGCTTCAATATATACCTTATGCATTATTTTATGATGTTATTCTTATAAGGGACCTCAATGGGGTGCTCCTTAGGTGCATAGATGATGACCAGGTGACCAAACTCTTATAGCAGTTCCATGATGAACCTGTAGGAGGTCATTTTACACCTAGAACCACAAAAAAAAGATAATGAGTTCTAGTTTTTATTGTCCTAATCTTTTCAAGGATGCTCATTCATGGGTTAAAAAATGCTAGAAGTGTGCCCTCATTGTAAGAAATAAAAAACTAGTAGCCCTTCCAATCAATCCAATTCAGGTAGAGCAACCCTTCATGAAATGGGGGTTATAATTAATAGGGATGATAAATCCACCATCAAGTGTAGGGAATAAATGGGTGATCACTATAACTAACTACTTCACTTGGTGGGTGGAAGCCATTTCTTTGAAAGAGGTTAGTGAAGGTATAATTTTGGATTTCTATGACAAACTTGTGACCAGATTTAGTGTCATGACCACCATAATTTTAGATAATATATTATAATTCCTTGGTATGAGAAAAGTGAGTGATATATCAAATAATGAATCTACCTCAACACCTATTCCAACTACTATCCTCAAATAAATAAACTGGTAGAGTCCACAATTTTTTTTTGCTAAGGATCATTAGGAGGACCATGGAAGAGAATCAGAGAACATAACACACTAAGCCAAGGAAAACCTCTGGGATGATAGGGTGACTCATAAAATTTCCATTAGTAATTCTCCATATGTTCTTATGTATGGAAGGGAAGCCAAATTTCCTCTCTCCCTTGAGTTGCTTGCATTAGAATTGGTCCATTAGCTTGAGTTGATGGAAGATGAAATGATGAATGTGAGGATGATAGAGTTCATGGAGTTTGAATAAACTAGGGACCTTGATATGAAAAAATTAGAGTCACATCAAGCTCAGGTCAAAAGGGCCTTTGACAAGAAAGCTACAATAAGGAACTTCAAGGAAGGGACCTAGTCCTCAAATGGGACTCAAATAAATACAAACCAAGTAACCATACCAAGTTTGATAGCTTGTAGAGTGGTCCTTATTTGATCCATGGATGGAAGAAATATAATAATTTTTAGCTTGACCAATTGGATGGAAAGGTATTATCCATCCTAGTTAATGGCATTCACTTAAAGCCCTATTATTGAATAACATTACATCCATTGTAACATATTGTACATATTAGAATAGATTTTTATGATTTCCTCGAAGTGCCTTGTGCAAATTTATTTATATTATATTTTTTCCTTTTCCAAAGTGCCTTGGGAATTTTTTTCTATTTTGTTTCTTCTAGTCCTTGTTACTTCAAGAGAGGTTCAACTTAGTTGTAAAGGCTAATGGTTTCATGTCTAATGGACTAGATAAGGCAAATGGTCTGGGTGATTAAAGGTAGTAGGCATGCTTCCATTTTAGTCACCAAAGATGATGGACATTTTTGGCCCACATACCAAGCTTTTGCCTAGATAGACCAAGTTGCTAATGGATGAGTAGATGAACAAAAGTTATGGATGGAATGAGTTGTTCAAAGATCTCATTTTACCAACAAAGTTCTTACAAAACTTTAAGTTCACTTAAAGAGTAAGTTTTAAATTTATAAGGGATAAGTCTAAAGTGCTATAGAGACCCTATGGGGTGTCAAAAGTGCTTATAATGAGTATGGGAGTGCATAGTATTCATCTGGTTCTTCATTGTGTTCATCTAGTCATTTTGGGTTTAGTGGCAAAAAAAATTGAGTACACAGTATGATGATGCCATTATTATCACATGTGGATGACTCAATAATAATTTTTAATATATGTTTATTCATATTATCCCTAAGAACATAGGTACCAAGTTTTAGGTCATTTGACTAAGAATAGTAGAAGATATAAAGACTCAAAGTTGGCCTATCAGACAAAATTTGTGAAGTTTCGATACTTAGCCAATTTGAAAAGAAGCTCAAATAAGGCCAAGTAAATAGTTTTATAATGTTATATCTCACACATATTCAAGTCTCAAGATAAAATGGTCACATCAATTTGTTCATCTTAGCCTCTAGTTACAATGTATAAATTTTTAATCCATGCATCTAAATGCAACAAAATTTATGCATGTTCAAAGTTGGATACTTAGATAGAATTTGCTACATTTTCATACTTATCCATTTTAGACCATGATAGGCACGCATATGTCACATAAGAGAAAATAGACTAGTCAACTTTTGCAATTTTTATCTTTGCTAAAAAAATCCTAATGTAACCAGTAGATCATGCATAATTATAGTTCTACATTTCAAGATAATTCTCTAAAATTTTCATGCCCACACAAGCTTTATATCTCAATTTATAAGCTTATAAAGGTGGACTTGCAACATAAGACATTCACACTAATGTTAAATTTAAGCTTGAGAAAAACAAATCCTTTTGAGCTTAAATTTTATGGTCATGTGAACATCAATGACGGTCATGTGAATGTCATTTGATGGGAGTGAGGACATCAATTCTAAGTTTATGAAGTAGCTATTAGATTTCAAATAGTGGCTCCCAATTGATCTAATGGTCCTTTCTCAATCATTCATCTTGATCTAATAGTGTGAAATGAGTCAAATAGTCAAGGAGCTCAAGAGATTGACATATGGTATAAGTGTGTGAGCTAGCAGACTAATAGTGGATCTTGAAATTAAACATTTGTTTGAAATGTGGTGTAAGCTTAGAAAAATTTAACAATTCAAGGGTAATATTGATGGATAACACCTAATATTATATATCAAGATCAATAGAGTGAGAAAAGTTCAATACATCAATAATATAATTCAGATATTGACAACCAATTAGAACAAAGTAGAGCCCGAGACTTTTGATGGAAGTCAGGAATCCATTTTTCATAGAAGAAAATGGGTCTTACAAGATTGTCATATTGCCATTGAAGATTTATCTAACACTATTAAAGGGGAAAATTGATATAATAAGATATAAGGAACATAAGGGACTGACATTGGAGCTAAATATAGACCTCTGGTTCATAAAATTATATTGGGCAGGGTTATTTATGCAACTATGTTCACCTTTTTAAGAAGGGTCCATGAATATACAAGATTTTGGTTCCCACAAAGATAGAAGGGTCTATTTTAACCTATTATAATATATAAGAGTGATATATAGTCTATAGGTCCATATTGATATGGAAAATATAGGAAAATCAATAACCTTAGATTGGTTTTTTGTCTATAAGATAGACCTATGATCTAGATATGAAAGTGGAGTAGATATGTGATTAATGAAAAGGGTCCTCATCCTTTAGCATGGCCATATTTTTTATAAACAACCACATAAAATACACAAAGATATGATTTTATCAGATCCATGAGCATGAAGTTTTATCTTCAAGTGAGAGATGGCATGGAGGATCAAAGAAAGGGTCTAATGTTGGGAAATATAGCTAGGAGAATTCAATGCATCCTCCAAACCTTTGGAGACTTACTCATTCAATAAGCCATGGGTAGTATCTTGATTGATCAAAAAAGGTGGAAAGGTTTTCATTGGCCAAGGAGTAAAAGGTGGCATCTCAAGTTTAATTAATGATCTAGGATGGTGTGTCCCCTCCTTGATGGTGTAATTCCAAATTATTTTTCCTCACTCTCTCTTCTCCTATATATCCTGGTCTCATTCCCATTGAAGAGTTTCTCAACTCTTAGAATTTAGTATTATTTTTTGGGACAAGGATACTCATTGAGACTCTTACAAAAGTGTGCTCATTTGATATGGTTAAACCCTATCAAAATATTATAGGAACTACTTTTTAAATTAATAAGATCAACTCTTTTCCTATCTCTTGTCTTCAATCAGTACTTAGTATGCTTGTGTATCATTAATTTGTGAAGGATATTCTTCTTAGTTTACTATATTTTTGATTACCTCTTTAAATTTGTTTTCAAACTAACTTATAGGTCTAGATTAGTGTTCAACTTAGAAACTCTTCTATGAAATATTTATACAACTAGTGAGATTGTGTGATTGAGTAAGCCATAGTTGTCTTTTTTTGATCTAGTGTGTGTTCAAGCTTATATGAGTGTCCATTTAACTTTGTGGCATCACCATTTTATCCTTCTTAGGATCCATTATTCTCTTTCCAACTCCTTTTTCATTTGAAGCATTAGTTTAGCATTAATTTAGGTGGACATCAAAGAGGAAGCTGACCTAATCTAGAGTTTCAACCCCTATATAGGTTACTGATAACTTGGGGTTGTCCCAATATTTTGAATTAATGGGAGAGATCTTAAAGAACCCTCTCCAAGGGTTCACATTAATTCCATAAAAATAACATGAATAAACCTTGTCTAAAAATGTAGTTGAGATTACTTACAATAAAATAGTGGTAGAGAACCCTTCCAACCTAAACTTATGTAATCATCTCTCTACAAGAGTAACCAACAACACTCAAGTGACAAGAAGTGCCCCTAATAATGGCACTAGAAAAGTGTTGGTTTACAATTGTGCACCTCTATCATTTGACCTTGCACACTTGAAGAAAATGGAAAAAAAAGATAAGAAACTTTATAATATGTCATTACATCTAGGGTAGGGTTTGGTATCAAGAATAGAATAGACATAGAAAATGATTGAGGGACACCTATAAAGGGTATGGTAAGCTCACTGATACTTCTAGCTTTGCTTGAACCAAGGTGAAAGGGCATATGGGGTAGCTTTCTCACATGGAGAGATTAAGCAATTCAACCTCCATGGGGATTTTCATCACAAAGAAGTCACAGATATGACCAAGGCACAACCAGACTCATTCACTCCACATGGGAAGGGTTTTCACACAAAATGAAAAATGCACTATCATATACAAAATAGTAAAGATAGATTTGAAAGTGATTGCAGCCTTCATTCTAAAGAATTTTCAACCATACAAGGGATAAATAAAAGACTACAATATTAGGATTTAAAGCACAAAATGTCGACACATGTTAAGTATGCAACATATTATACATTTGCTAGAAAATAATACTTAAGATATGCAAATGGTGTATTAATTTTAGGGTAGGATAGGGTAGGGTGAGCTACATGATTATATAAAAGGTGAGGATAGTGTGCTAGTGGCTTTTAATTAGTAGGTATTCTTTCAACATTTATGGCATCACTTATTGCAAAGATGTAAAAAAATTAAATGCAAGATAATGGAACTACCAGGAGTAATTTACACTTATTGGTGCCAATGAAATGCAAATACCCAAATAATCCTTAAAATATTAGAACATACACTGAAACTAGAATCTCGTATGCTTTTTCCTATCAAATCCATAAACCTAGGGTGCCCTAACAAGTTATCCAACAACATATCCTAAAATAATGTAGAAAGGGTTTATAATCTAAATCTATGCTCAAAATGACAACCAATAATGAGCATAGACCCAAATGTCCAATCAACAACATTTGAAAAATATATTATGACACTTCATTAACATAAATTAGTAAAACAACACAAGCATTTTCATTAAGTTTGCAAGAAAGTATTACACATATCATTGTTTCAAAATACTACCATGGGGAAAAACATGGTGAATTTAATCCATGGTGGATAGGGGAGACATATAAACATGCTCTCATAGCTTGCTAATGGCTGTATAGATGCAAACACCTTAGTAAGAGAGAAAAAATACACATAATAGTGATCCCAAAATTTTGAAGAGACTATACTTAAAAAGAAAACAAAGACCTAAAAACATAACCAACACCTTGAATAGAGGAGAATCCCTCTATTTATACACTTTAAAATTTACAACTGTGGGTTACAACTTATAAAATTTCATAACAACCTTCCTAATTCCATCAAGATGCTCCCAACTAGAATATGCATTTTACCACGCTTGAAATCTTCATCCATTTGCAAGAAGAGAATCATTACTCTAACTGCCTCTGTAAAGAATGATGAAGATGTGTAATAAACCTTTGATATTTTGATAGAAGATTCCCTTTCACATGAGCTAGAGGGAGAAAAATTATTTGAGGAGCCAAATAGAGTTTGTTATTATGTGCACCTTCTTGGATATGATTTTATATTAATTGAAGGAAAATTTGGAATCTTCTGGACAATTGCCCTTCTACTGTGCACACTAAAGAAAACCCATTACCTTGTGATGATTTTAATTGAAAGGCTCTAGCTATGGTAGAAATAGAAAATTATCCATGGTCATTTAGAAAATATGCTTTGGGGTGGCCCACATATTTTATTTTGTGCTTGATTCATTTCCCATGCATGAAAGAACCATCAATTTTAGATTTTAAACCAAAGCCTACCACATACTAACATTTAACATGCAATATCAGATCCAACTAGGCATTCATGGGTCTTAAGAGTGACTAAGCCAATTAATTGGCTCTAATATGGACACATGTCACTTTCTTACTAGTTCTAATCCCTCTAAAAAGTCCCTCTTAGCTTGCACTATTGGATCTTCCTAACCTGAACAAATGCAAGCCATAGAACTACCTCTATTTGAAATCAAATGGATACTCCATAGGGCCTAAATTTGATGCTCATGCAACCATCCTAAAATATTTGAATCCTAATGAATACTTGTTATGCCTTAAAAATTGATGTTCATGTACCTATAAAAATATGTCCATAGGATTGTCATACCTACAATTCAAGAAAATTTCTTTGGGGACTTTATTTATCAGGCCTTTTGGTATTAGGCATCCTATTTTCATGTGGTGTTTTTATGTCAAAACTTTTGTTCCACTGCATTTTCGCTTCAATCAGCCTTTTGGTCTTCATAACTTTTATTTGAAGCCTTTTGTCCATAACAATCTAGTCATCAAAAGAATTGTTTCAAACATTTTTTCCATGGCATTCCTATTTTCAAGCCTTTTATTGGGACAATTTTTTCAGACAAAATGTCTGAAATAATTTCCCTGAAACATATGAACTTTACATTTTTCCCAAAAAAATTAGAATTTTATCATGAATTTTGTATGGGTAAAATACCTAAAGGAAATATCCCTTTGGGATTTTTATGAGAATTAAATTATTGAAGTAAATATCCCTTCAAATTTTTTGTGTAGACAAAATGTCTAAAAGAATATGGCCCTCCAGACTTTATGCATGGGAAAAATGTCTGAAAGAAATAAGACTTCAAAATATTTGCACAAACATATTTATTGAAATAAATAGGGTTGTTTCACACTAAGTAAATACCAAATTAACACTTATCTAATTTAACATGAACTTGACCTTTCAAAAGAAAACTATAAAATAGGAATATGGCTAAGGATTTAGGCTTTGATACTCGACTCTAGATACACTTAGGAATTTACACTTGACAAGGGCTCAATTTCTTTAATGAAATTTTGGGCACCAAAACCCATGGATATTATTTTATGTTTTGAATCATTGCCTATATATGAAAGAATAATCAATTTTAGCTTTTAAACTCAAACTTTCCACATACTAACATTTAGCAATCCACATTAGATCTAACTAGGCATTTATGGGGCTTAAGAGTGACTAATCCAATTCATTAGCTCTAATCTAGACACATGTAGCTTTATTACTAGTTCTGAGCCTTCTAAAAAGTCCCTCTCAGCTCACACCATTAGATCTTCCTCACTTGAACAAATGTGAGCCATAAATATACCTCCATTTAAATTCAAACATCTACTTCACGAGGACTAAATTTGACACTCACAAAATCATCTTAGAATATTTGAATCCAAATGACTACTTTCCATACCTTAAAATTGACATCCACGTGCCTATTAAAAGACATTCATGAGATTGTCTTACCTAAAATTTGGGAAAATTTCTTTGGGGACTTGTTTTATTAGGCCTTTTGGTCTTAGGCATCCTATTTTCATATGAATTTTTAGTGTTAGTACTTTTTCTTCATTACATTTTGGCTTCATTCAAGCTTTTGGTATTTAGAAGTTTTATTTTAGGCCTTTTGTTTGTAGCAATCTGGTCATTGAATGAATTATTTTAGACATTTTGTCTATGGCATTATTATCTTTAGGCATTTTTCAAGGACAATTGTTTCAAACAAAATGTCCAAAAAAACTTCCTTGAAACATATGAACTTTACATTTTTCCCCCAAAAATTAGAATTTTATCAGGCTTTTTGTAATGCTTGAAGGAAATAGCCCTTTAGGATTTTAGTGTAGATTGTGTGCTAATTATTTTATTCTAGAATTTTTATTCTAGTGGTGATTCCATTTTACCATCTAGTTTTAACAAGACCAGTGCCTAGTTTGAATTATCTTTGCTAACTTTTAGCTTTGAGTATTTTCTTATTTGTAAAGTTGGAAGGACTGAGATCATCTTTCAGAAGTGACCCATCAAATAAACTTGTCTCTCCTTTAAATATTCATCAAATGAGAAGGGGACAAGTTTGGTGGCATATTTAAGGGAAAAGTTTAGCTACCAAGGACCATCAAGATCCTGATAATATTAAACTATTTATTGATCCTCCTATTATTGAGGACTATCATAGCTCTTCTACTGATTCTAAAACATATAGTCCCATTTAATATCTAGCTCCTTTTTAACCAGTTGAATTCCCTCCCAAGTCTAACCCACCAAGTCCACATCATTCACCCCCTCATATCCCTTTACTAATTATTCATGAATCCACTATTCAACCAATCATGAGTTGTAAGGATCTAGATGAGAATCAATTTCCTCCATTTTATGTTCTTAGATTCAAGCCTATCAATTCCAATGAAATGGAAGGCTATCCTAATGAAGTCCTAAATGAAGTTAGGAAATTCCTCCCTAAGTTTCAAGGAAATAATGTAGTGAGTGGTGATCAACACCTACGGGATTTTTAAAATATCATTGAAGATTATGAGGTTGAGTATGAGGATGTGTGCATCAAGATATTTATACAAACATTGGAGGAAGACACTCATGAGTGGTTCAACTCTCTTCCCCCTTGATGTATTGATTCATGGGAAGAACTTAATAATGCTTTTATAATTTAGTATGGTGATAGAATTGATCTAAGATTTATTTTGGCTGAGTTTGAAAACATTAAGAAGAAACCTAATGAGTTCATGCAAGACTTGAATACACAGTTCAACAAAGCTATGATGTGGATGCCACAAAACATCAGGCCCAATGATATAGCATGCTTGATCAAGTATTATGATGCATTTGACAAGAAGGTTGTGTACTACTTAAGGGATAAGGCTCTCACTAACCTATGATTGAAATTCAATATGGCCATCGAAATTAAGAATAACATAAAGGATATGGGAAAGTGCATGAACAAGTAGGCTGGTGTAAAATTGATCAATCCTAAAAAGATGTAGTCCACTAAGGTAGTCAACCTTAAGGAGACTGTTAAGACTTTGGCCTTTATTTTCAAAGAGATGTCCTAAAATTTGGATAAATATGAAAAAGGGATCCATCATGTGTCTACCAGTCTAGAGAGGGCTTTGAATTAGACTCAAGCACCAAGAAGGCCTCTATGTGATGATAGAAATTAGAAATATAAAGTTGGAAGAGAAGTGCCTAATTTATTACATGCCAAGGTAAATACTATGAATTGTGATTTTAACATTGATTGGTGTAATAATTTCTTCCTTCTACATCCTCCATGTGATAATTCTAAACCAAGTGATGAAGATGCAGGTGATCTTTAGTCTATGTTTGATGATGATGATATTTTGATGTTCATTTATCAAGACTCCCAATGTAAGTTTTTTGCCTCCACAAAAATGATGAATGCTAATACTTCTGATTAGTTTTGGAGTGCAGTCAAGAAGGTCCCAACATATGAATTTTATTATGATGATAGTATGACACAAGCATATGATTTACCCAATCATAATGCAATTGATAATTTGAAGTGTGCTCTACATAAAATACTGCACATGAATGTGGAATTGGGTAACCTCATTGGGAATGTGGATGTTGTTGAGCAACCAACTACTTTTTGTCTTGGGTTTGACAACAAAGGTACTATTTGGAGAATGATAGTAAATGATTATGGGGTTATCTTTTATGCCCCTGAAGATGAAATTTTTAGACTTATTTCAAGTAGTACTTTGAGTGAATGAATGATATTGCTAATCCTGAAGCACTTTTGTTTGGTACTTACCTAATTACAGTTGAGAAACAAATTTATTTAGAATTGTTGAAAAGGTACTGAGATATTTTGGCTTGGTCTTATCTAGATTTAAGATCATATAAGAAGGATTTTTTTCAACTTATCATCCAATTATAGCTTAGTAGTAGTACCTTTAGGAATGTGCAAAGATTATTTTACTTCATCTTGGCCACCAAGCTATTGAAAAAGTTTAATAAGTTAAGGGATGGAATTTTTTTGGAGTTATCAGTCAAAGGAAGACATATAAAACATTTACTTAATTGATCTTATACCTATGTACATAGTATATAAATTTGTTACTTTATTTTTCTATTGCTTTGTTTCCCCTTGCTTTAGGCCTTGTTTGTATAGTTCCATTTATGTTCTTGTTTTGTGTTCATTATCAGATCCACCTAATCTATTTTTATCAATCCACCAATTTTTTTTGAGCATCCATGAGTGTTTTCTATTAATTTTATAAGTCTTGACTCTGTATCCCATTGGATTGGCATCTAGTCTTATATTTTGGGGTTTTTTACACACCTATAGGGGGTATACATCCCTAGGTAAGAGCTAGTGTTAGTGTCCAAAATCACACTGAAACAATTAGTCCCTTTTCAAGTATAAGTGCATAAGTCCTTAACCTAAGTTCTATTTTTGAATGTTAATTATATGTCAATTTTCATGTTGAATTGGCTAAGTGTTAAATCAGTCTTTACTTATTGCATATAAAACCTTAGGGTCTTTGTGTTTTTTGTAGAGATGTTTTGCCCAATGGAAACAAGTCTTTGGTATTTTTTTTGCGCAAAAAGTTCAAAGAGTTATTTCCATCAAGAAAATTGTCCATGATAAAATTACATTGTTTTGAAAAAAATGTAAAGCCCTTATTTATTTCAAACATTTTTCCCACACAAAAAGTCTAAAGGGTTAATTCCTTTAGGCATTTTTCCTACACAAAAATCTTGAAGGGTTAATTCCTTTAGGCATT
Organism: Torreya grandis; assembly: GCA_037957365.1. NCBI lineage: Eukaryota > Viridiplantae > Streptophyta > Pinopsida > Cupressales > Taxaceae > Torreya > Torreya grandis. The sequence continues at coordinate 926,894 of JARHVA010003184.1, forward strand.
TTACCCACATAAAAAGATCAATTTTTTTTCAATGTTTCATAAAAAATACAAAGTTTAATTGCTTTGATAAAAATGTAGGGCTCATTTTTTTGAGGAAATTGTTTTAGACAATTTATCCAAGACAATTGTCTCAACAAAGAAAAGTATGAAAGATATCATACGATTTAGGGAAATTGTTCAAGACAAAATGTCCAAAACAATTGTCCTAACAAAATTCTTGAAAGAATTGATGTAGACCATAAAAGTCCTAAAGACCAATAGGGAATAACTGATAAACAATTATCCTAACAAAGAACAAAGGGCTAATAAAAATAGGAATGTCGAAGACAAAAGGCCCAATGAGTAAAGTCCAAAATAAAAGGCCCAATAAGCAAAGTCATGAAGAAATTTTCTCAAATTGCATAAGTGTGATTATCTCATGGATTTCATTGACAAACATGCGTATGTCAATTTTAAGCCACAACAAGTAGACATTAGGGTTCAAATATTTTGAGATGGTCACATGAGCATCAAATTTAAGCCCATGAAGTAGCCTTTTGAGTTTAATTAAAGGTAGATCCAATGGTGTATATTAATTTAGAGTAGGATGATCTAATGGTACATAATCAAAGATGGATAGTCGAAAGAACCTAGGATAAGCATATGCATGACAAGTGTCAAGCTCATAAGGCATGATTAAAAGGTTTGATCATGTTCCAAATATCCTATGGTGTGAGTGATAAGTTGATAGTTTAATAGGGATCAATATCTATCAAGATAGTACCACATGGCATGATATCACCCAAAAAATTGATACTATCCATAGATAACCTCATAAAACTCATGGGGTTTACAAGTAGCATGACCTCAAGGCCAAGAATAGGTAGTAGCCAATGAAATTCCATCCCTCAAATCATGATTTGATGGAATGTGTCTTCTCATCTAAAAAAGATCCAATGGTGTGATCTGAGATGGAATTTTCAAAGGGCTCAGATTACATGAGGAAGTAAAAAGTGTCCATATTGGAGCCAATTAATTGACTTAGTCACTCTTCGACCCCATGAATGCCCAGTTAGATCTGATATGGTATGCCGAGTTTTAGTACATGGAAAATTTTAGATTGATTATTAAAATTGATGGTTCTTTCATGGATGTGGTAATGATTTGAAGCATAGAAAAAGGTCTAACTACCATTCCAAAGCATGTTTTCCAAATGGCCATGGATAATTTTCTATTTTTATCACAACTAGAGCTTTCTAATTACAATCATAATAAGGAAATGGGATTTATTTAGTGTGAAAAAAGGGAAGATTTTTGTCCATAAGTTTTCATGAATTTAAATTGATTAACAAGAGAGCATCTCTAAATAGTTATGCATGAGGAAAAATTATATTTGGCTCCTCAAATGATTTTCTCCCTCTAGCTGTGTAGGCAAGCAGTCAAGAGAATACCTTGGTGGTTATATTTGATGACAAAATTTATTTGGGCCTCCAGCATGAAGCTTAGCTTCTAGGCATGATTTAATATAATCTTTAGTCAAAATATCAAAGGCTTGTTATATATATTCATCATTCCTTGTAAAGGTAGTTGAAAGAATGATTCTTTTCTTGCAAGTGATTAAGGATCTTAGGCATGGCAAAGGGCATATTCCAACTGGAAGTATCTTGGTGATCTTGAAGGCTTGTTCTAATTTTTTTTCAAATTACAACCCATAGTCCTAGATTTGAAAATGTATAAATAAAGGGCTTCTCAAAATAGTTACGCATGAGGAAAAAGTATATTTGGCTCCTCAAATGATTTTATCCCTCTAGCTATGTAGGCAAGTAGTCAAGAGCATACCTTGGTGGTTTTATTTGATGACAAAATTTATTTGGGCCTCCAGCATGAAGCTTAGCTTCTAGGCATGATTTAATATAATCTTTAGTCAAAATATCAAAGGCTTGTTATAAATATTCATCATTCCTTGCAAAGGTAGTTGAAATAATGATTCTTTTCTTGCAAGAGATTAAGGATCTTAGGCATGGCAAAGGGCATATTCCAACTGGAAGTATCTTGGTGATCTTGAAGGCTTGTTCTATTTTTTTTTTCAAATTACAACCCATAGTCCTAGATTTGAAAATGTATAAATAAAGGGCTTCTCCTCCATTCAAGGGGGTTTAGTTGGCCATTGTGTTGGTCATTGAGTGGGTTGTTATTGGTCTTGGTTTTTCCTAAGTATAGGCTCTTATAAATTTTTGGATCATTTTTGTGTGTATTTTATCTATCTTACTAAGGTGATTGTAGCTATAAAGTCAATATCAAGCTTTGAGATCATCTCTCTATGCCTCCCCTATCCAAAATGGAGTAGATCCACCATGCTTGCCCCCATGGACACATTAATGTATGTAAGTTTTTATTTCAAGTTAAGGGAAAATACTTATGGTTCTTTATTATATCCTATTAATGAAATGAAATAATGTGTTTTACAGGTTTTATTGATTGGATATTTATGTTTGTGTTCATTACTAGTTGTCTTTTTGAGCATAAACCTTTTAAGGGCACCCTTGGGTTCATGAATTTAGTAGGAGAGAGTATTTGAGATTCTAGTTTAGTGTATGTTTTAGGGTTTTAGGGATCATTTGGGCATTTACATTCTATTGGTACCAATGGATGCAAATTTCTCCTTGTAGTTTCCATGGCTTGTATTTTAGTTTTTCCTACATCTTTGCAATAAGTGATGTCATGTATGTTGAAAGAATCATTGTTGTTTAAAAACCTACAATCACACCACCATGCCCTTCCTCTTTATTATTATTATCAAACTGTCTTACCCTATCCTACCCTAAAAATGATACAATCCTTGTTGCATATCATAAGTGTCATTTTCCTACAAATGCATAAGATCTTGCTCATATAACATGTATTTTCATCTTATGGTTTAAATATTATCATTGCAATCCTTTTTATTCAACCCTTTATTGTTTAAAATTATTTAGAATAAAGTTTGCATTCACTTTTATATCTATATTCAGTAGCTTGTGTTTAACTTAGAACATTTGCTCATTCCATGTGACAACCCTTCCCAGGTGGAGTGAGTGAGTTTGGTTATGTTATGGTCAGATTTGTGTTCCCTTGTGTTAATAATCCCCATAGAGGTTGAATTAAAAAATCTCTCCATATGAGAAATATACCTATAGGTCTTCTCACCTTGGTTCAGGTAGAGCCAGAAGTAGCAGGGAGCTGACCATACCCTTTTTTGGTGCCTCTCAATAATTTTCTATGTCTGGTCCAATCTTGCTGTTGAACCCTTCCCCAGATATAGTGACGTATCAGTGGGTTTTTCATATTTGTTTTCCATTTTATTCATGTGTGAAAGGTTGAGGATATGAGGTGTACAATTGGGATCCAACATGATGTAAGGTATCAGACATGTTGATACTATTTTTTTACATAATTAGGTTTAACTATATTGGGTGTGTCAATATCTTATTTGGATAGATTCAAATTGTATTGACAAGATTGTTATAGTTGTAAGTGATAAATATATTTTTATTAACATATTTATTATTAGATTAATATATTATTATTGTATTATAATTTTATAGGTATAGTCAATACAATTGGATTTATCAAGAAGTAGTTTTACTATAATATCAACACTATCTCAATTATGGTTAATATATTTGGGTTGTTATGTATAGAATATATTAGCCTAATCAATATATTTAAACATATTTAAGAACTTATGAACTAAATTAAAAATGTTGATACAATCAAAAAGTTTGGGGTGTACAATTTTTTTCTTGGAAGAGTTATTTGCTTAGGTTTCTATAAAAAATAAAAGATCTACTAAAGAATTAAATGAGAATTTTTCAAGGGTGGATTAAAAGGAGGAACATAGACTTTGATTTATTCATCATCCTTTTTTTCTATGAGTCATTTATCATGGCTCTCAAAATTTAGGATTTAAGGGAAATTTCCCATCCATCCTCTTTTGAAAGGAGGCCCATAGGTTCTCCCCAAGGTTTTTTATTACTTGGTCATGGTGTACTGGGTAATACAGTTGATCATTGTGAAAAGTTCCAATTCAAGAGAACTACTAGTTCTATAAGTTTTAATAATATTTTAGTCCTTAAAATATTAGTGTGTAATGTAAGTTTTATGTTTCACGAATGAGGTTTCTAAGCAAATATAAAAAATAATAAAACATGCATTCAGTTACCTAGACTAAATCAATGCTCTACATTAAAATGATGAAATATGGCTGATTTTAAATGAGTTTATTCCATTGAATTTAAGGATTCAATAATAAGATAATGAAATGAAATGAAATAGAGCAAGTAATAAAGATAGACATGCACAAATAGATTGCATTTAGATTATTTAAACCCTAAATTTAAATGATTAATTAAAAAATGATAAAATAGGGTAAAATAAAAATAAAAAACCTATAATAATGAAGACAAATATAAATTTATCAATAGGGTGAACTCTAAAAATTAGTTTCTTGACTGATCAACATACACATAATCACAAATAGAGATAATGTAAGCATCTAAGCAAACCAAAAAATAAAAGAGAAGCCACAACCACCATTTAAATGTGAATTTTGAAAAATAAAATTACACTATATTCTATTTATCACAATTTTTCATTTTGAAAATTAAATTAAAAGTCCAACACAATTAATAAATAAAAAATCTACCAACAGAACATGGTTAAAAGAGAGGGTTAGTGTAATTATGATTCCTCTAACCCTTATCCTCTTGATGATTACATATTGACTCATCATGAATACTACTAACTACATGAGTTCTATTTTATTCTACCCACATGCTTGGAGAGATTCCCATTTCATTATGCACCCTTCTAGACCTTCCTCAACTATGTTAGAGTTCCTACACCCTGAAAGACCCTTTCCATACACCTGAGAGACCCTTTAGGAGGATGGATGGCCTAGGCCATACGTTTTTGATAAAATTTTATAGCCTAGGCTATAACTCTTCCATAAATCTATTTTTGCATGTTTGTCTTCTTCCAAACAATCATAAATGATTCTTTTTTGGGAGATCTGTGCCATGTTTTCATATATGACTCACAATAATTATTTATTACCCATATTATTCAATATTTATTCTCTCTTGACCTTATTGAATCTCTCTTGATTCATTTATTGGTGATTTGATCTTATATTATGATAAAGGATTACCTACATAATAGTAAACTAATTTGTTTGCACCATTTCTACTCCCATCTATTCTTGATTCACTGTGGCTTCTTCCTATCCCCTATGTTTGACATTACACCTAATCTATGCACTAGGATTGGTCTCACACTCCTAATTACTAATGATTCACCTTATTTCATTACTTGTGTACATTGGATTAGATAAAGACTCTCCACTACAACTTAGTTTTCCTCTATCTGTGAAGTAATTTGGACTCACGGTTGGTAGAACATCTTTATTGTGTTTTGATCTTGACTTGAAGGCACCTTGATTTCAAGGTGAAGCTCATTAGTTAGTGTATAGTAGTGTATTTTCTAGGGTTTAGTATTTTTATTTTATTTTAGCTTGATTTGAACATGTATTAAATTTTTTTTATGAAGTTTATATATTTTTCCTTTGAATATATCTTTTTCTTCAAATTTGTTCTTCATTTATAGATTTGCATACTTATTAATAGTATTTTTTTCCCTAGTAGTGATTATTTGTTTGAATAAAATAAATTTATTAATTAAATTTTATTACTTTATCCCCTTTAAAAATTGTTATTTTTTGGTTATCCTTGATAGAGATATTTGTGTGCTTTGTGTAGTTAATCATACTAACCCTAACCTAGTTTAAAAGTCTACTTATATCTTAGTATATGCCAAAAAGCCATATATATTCTTTATGTAATTGGTATCCTATAATGAATTTGAGATTAGTATGAGTAAGTAACCTCTTGATAAACCCTAGTATCTCTATTTAGATTCTTGGAGATACATTTTAGCATGCTTGATGGGAAATTTTAAAATGTTTCACATTAGTTATAACTTATTTAAAGATCTCTTAGACAATTTACCACTAATAGCTATAAGGATTTGATTTTAGATATGTTTTGTCTCCCTCTTTGGTTGTTTGAACTTACTTTGGTTTTGTGTCCTCCTCCCCACTGGGCCTTTGATAGTTTACCTTCTTAGTTTCTCTTGCTTTAATATGTCCATGGATGGCCTCCCACTTCTAGGACATTATTCCCAGTGTATTCATGGTATTATCCTTAAGCTTACTCATGAGAAAGATAAAGATACAATATAATGACATAGAAATCCTAGGATCCAAGATTCAACTCTACCCTAGCCTAATGGCTAAGACTCACTAATGTACCATAGGTAATAATATTGACAAGTGTAAAATCCATGTGCTTGCTCACCTTTTTAGCACTCTAAGATTTTCTTATTTGAGGATGCTTTCTATTAGCTTTAGACTACTTTCCAATCACCTATGAAGGGTGAATATGACTCCCATATATGATTGAGGACTGATGAGTTATACACAATCATTAGTGATTTTATAAGGTGGCTTCATGTGAATGAAGAATAACATTATTCTTGTAGGAGTAGGTGGTGTGATTCCTCTAGAGATAGAGATAACACCCTTTCAGGTTTAGGTCCCTCAACTAGTTCTTATATGATCCCCCCACATATTTATTGGTGGCAAAATCTAGGAAGATAACCCTATTATATCCATGTTTAGAGACATAGGCATCTCAAGTCGACTTGTCATCCAACTCCTATGGAGCCTTCCTAATCTCCTAGTCCTTATTTAGGGTTTTAGATGAGTGCACTAATTTTTAATGCCATTTATAGAGTAGGAATGTATGGGATGCCTATCTATAACATAAATACCCTCATGTGGACCCTTTTATTATCATGTGTGGAAAAAACCATGGGGATTTATGTCATCATGACTTCTCCCTCATACATGTTGCATCATCTTATCATCATCATCATGTGGTAGAATAGCTTTCTCAAGGTCACTCACCTCTACATGTTTGGGAAGATCCTTTTCATGTACATCTCCCACCTTGAGTCCCACCATATGATGAATTCTTACATTCTCAAGGTGATGGTGATCCATACTTTAGTGGGAAGCATCATTACCCATAAGATCCTCCTTATGAAACTCATCACCAACCCATTATCAATCATGCCTATGAGGGTCTTTATAGGAACCCTCTAGCCCATTACGTGTGTGTTTTTTCTCTCCCTACTCTAATCCATGAACTACCTAAGTTTAATGGGACTCAAGAAGCTAGACCACAAGTATATCATGATGTTTATGATGGTATGTATGGATTGGGAATAGGATGAAGGAATAATGTTAAATATCTTTGCTCATTCCCTATGAGCTAAATCTCTAGTTTGGTTTTAGAATCTACTACCAATTATATTTTTAGCTTTCAAATCCTTCTAGATGACTTCCTCCAATATTTTGATATCTCTAAACCATTCAACCTTAGAATCTAACCACTAAATTCCATGACTCAGGCCAAGGGTGAGTTTAACTTTTAATTCTTATGTACTTGTTGTTTAACCATCCATACATGTAGGATAAGGTTCTTAACTAATTAACTCTATGACATGCTTACATGAGCATTAAGGTAGGAGGTTCACCTTGAGGTCCTCAAGCATGAACCCATGTCTTATGATTAATATATTAAAAAGTGTCTTAAGATCAAGGTCTTTGATTTACATGTAGGCATTCATCCTATGCTAACTCAAAATTCAGATTTTTTGTGTGATCATAATTATGATGCAATTGGTGATGGTGTCACTAATTCTCTTTTACATATGGAAACAAAGGATGGATATGAAGTTAATGCTATAATTAAGAGGCCAACTAAAAATAAATCCCCTAAAAAGAGTGCATGAGAAAAATGGATAATATATCCCTATGATGCTTCCAAGTTTTACAAGTTTCACCAAATGAAGGTCCATTCTAATAAGGAGTGTGTTGCCCAAGAATTTGATTCCAAGATATAATCCAATCCTCAAATCTCTCTAATTTTAGAAACAAACTACAAAATTAATGTGTTTAAGAAGCATCTTCTTAACCATTATAAGGAAAATAAGATAGGGAAGAAGAAGAATAAATCAAAGGCTAAGGCCCATCATTCTCCTCACTCTTCTTCCTCTTATTCAATTAACCTAAAAGGGAAGCCTAAGTTTGAGAGTATTAAGGTCATTTATATTATTGAGATAACCTCTATTGGGTATGAGTGTTTCATAAACATGCACTCATGTTGAGAAACCAACCCCATTAGAGAGAATAGTGGTGTATGACATATATCCTCAGCCATAAGGATGGGATACCCCAAATTCAAATTTGAATTTCAAAATAATATACCTCCCCAAGATAAACAACATATTTATTATATTATAGAAGAGGTTTAATCCCTTTTTGCTAGGATATCTATTTTGGAACTTCTTCACCTTTTCCCTAAGAAAAGGGGACTCATATTTGATGAGTTGGGTTATCTTGATAATGTCCACTATGGGATGATGTTGGGTTTTATCCAACTCCAAAATTATTGATCACCCTCATCCTCATATGTTATTATTTAACCCCACCTCATTACTAGATGTTTCTGTTATTGTAAAGAGGGATAGGTTCCCACTCTACAATGAGACCTTAGTTGACAATTAATACATCAATATATGCATCATTGATGAGGGATATAAATTAAACATCATGCCTTTCTAGGTGTTTAATGAGTTGGGAATTAAACATAAGAAGAATTATGATTCTCACCAAAACTATCTTTGTTTCAACAATGATACATTTGCACTAATGGGAAACATGAAAATTTTGCTAAATTATAAACCTAAGATAGTTAGGATTGATTTTTGTGTGTTAGAGTTAGGTTTTTCATACAACATGATTCTTTTCCATCCTTATATTTATATCATGAAATATGTTGTGTCATTGATGTTTTATGTGGTTTAATTTGTGCCTAAAGGTAAGTTTTACACCTTGGAGGCTGACGTAGATCCCTAAAATATTATATATGACAATAAAAAACCCTCTAATGAGGCTTTGTATATCTCCTCATGGGTACCTATAGTTTCACCCAAGGATTCCACCTCTAAATATTATTTTCTCAAGGATGAATGATTTGATCCTAATGAGTATTGGTCAATGTTCAGTCCTCCTGCACCTATTACATGCTTTCTATTTCCTCCTTATAATTATATGCGTCAAGTAAACTCTTTAATATTAAGAGACCTATTACAAGACATCTCCCATTTTCCTCCCCCTTCATCACAATTATCCCATTATTACATTATATATTTTATCCATGTTAAAACATGGAACCTATTCAAGGAAAGGAAGGTGTACAAGAATCTCATGGAGGCTTATTATAAGAATCACAACCCTCTCACCCATCTAGGTCTTGATATCTATCTCTGATGATGGACCTACACCTAGTATCCCCATAGTTCATGTCATGGTTATTGAGCCTGAGGAGTTGGACTAATAATTCACTCCTACTCTTAAATGCTTCCAAGAAGGAAATTATATAGACTTGGAAGGGTCTGTAGATGTCAACCTCAACACATCTATTAGGTTAAATATCATTAAGATAAATTTTATCCTTTTTAGAGGAATGATAAGTTTTAATTAAATTTTTACATGAGTTTTTGGATGTATTCTCTTGAAAATACACTAAAATTAATGGTATGGACCCCAATGTCATTATCCATAATCTTGTTATATATGATGGGGCCCATCTCGTTCATCAAAAATAAAGACTGATGGTAGTTAAAGTTTCCTAATTAGTCAAAGCATAGATCAAAAATCTCATTCAGGTTAGCTTTAAAAGTCATTAAATATATGCAATGGGTTGTTAACATTGTCCCTATTCTTAAGAAGAATGGGGTAATTTGTATCTATGTTTACTTCCATGATCTCAATTTGGCTTGCCCTAAGTAAAATTTTTGCACTCCTCTAATTGACCAAATTGTAGATTCCATGCCTAGTTTTGAGGTAATGTCTCTCATGAATGGATTCTAGAGGTACAATGAAATATGTATTGTGCTTGAAGACTAGCACAAGATGATGTTTACTACCCTTTGGGGTACCTTATATTATGCCATCATGCATTTCAATCTGAATAAGGTTGGAGATACATATCAATATGTCATTACCCACATCCTTCATGACCTCATCCATAATATCATGAAATGTTATTTCGATGACCTCCTTGGAAAATACCATAAGTGGGAGGAATATATGCACAACCTTAGAATCATCTTTGAGTGTTTCAGGGAGTATCACATCAACTTCCACCTTGAAAAATGAATTTTTGTTATTTCTAATATAAAGCTTCTTATCTCCCTTATTTCATAGTGTGGCATTAAAGTGGATCCTAAAAATATAAAAGTGATCCTTGAAATATCCCCCAACCCATGCAACTTGGTATAATTGTAGTATTTCCTTGAAAGGTTCAACTTTCTTAGACATTTCCTCAAAGAGTATGCACAAAATTCCATAAGCCTCATGCATCTATTGTATAAGAATTTTATTTTTTTGGCCCCTAATATTTACGTGGATTTTTAGGAGCTAAAGTATATGTTTCAAAACCTTCCCATCCTAATGTCACCCATTGAGGGTCACAAATTCATCTTGTACACCTCTATTACTAATCTTTCCATTGGGGGCATGTTATGTCAAAATAATGACAATGGTAGAGAGAGTGGTTTACTAAATATCTTGTACACTAGTTTTCCTTGAGCTCAAATACACTAACATGGAGAGGAAATGACTTTCCCTTGTATTTGTGACAAATAAGTTACAATATTACATGTTGGGTTAGACCACCAATGTAATGGTCTAGTCTTATCTACTTTGTTACTCAATAAGGCATACCTAAAAGGTAAGACCACAAGGTGTATCTTGCTTCTCTAAGAGTTTAACCTTTGCATCATCAAAAAAAATTATAATAAGGTATTAGTAGTATTTTAGCAACTTTTTGAGTCCCCATTACCTAACCCTAGTAGAGAGATGGTGAACAATGCCTTTCCCAATGAGATGGTCTACTTGATAGATTGAATGGAAGTTTTTAATTATGATTGGTTTTAAGACATCACTCATTACCTCAAGAACTAATTTTAACTTGATGCTCCTTCACATGAGTGCTATCATATCCACAAACTAGACACTCACTACATCATTGTGGGTAGATTTTTAATTCAGAGAGGTCTCGATGGTGTCTTGATATTGTGAATCACCCTAGAATAAACCTCTCTAACTATAAAGGAGTCTCGTGGAAGTACCTATAGTGGCCACTTATGAGGTAAAACCACTACCCAAAATATTATTAATATGGGCTACTACTAGCCCATTTTTGTTAAGGATGCCATTTTATATGCCAAGGTGTGAAAACTTTGATAATTAACTAAGGATGCTATTAATTCCCTCGTTAACATTTTTCATTTTGATTCAACCCCTTGGCTATTATCAATTTAGGAACTTGCATTTTTTAGTGAGTTCAAACCCACTTTGTTTGATGGACACTATTGGTTCATCATAGATGTTTATTACTTCATAAAGTGGGTTGAGGCCATGTACCTTTGGGAATGAGTAGGAATAATGTTTCCAATTTTATCTTGAATTAGATCATTTTTAGGTTTACGGTTCCTAATGTAATCATGGTTGATAATGGTTTGGATTTTCAAATCCATAAGATGGATGAATTATCTAAACATTTTAGATTAAAGATTTGTTTATCCTTTACTTATTACCTATAGGGTAATGGGCATGAAAAATATTCCAACAAGATTTTGAAAAAGATTCTCTTTTGAATAATTTTAGAGTCTAGGCATGACTAGAATCCCATTCTCTATCTTTCCCTTTGGGATGGACTAGTTTCCATATAACTATGAGGGAAAATATATATGTGGTCATATACAGGTCTAAGGCTATTATCCATTTATATATCTTAATCCCCTCACTATATATTAATACATTTGGGTCACTTACCGATGATAAGGAATTCACCACTTATTTCATTGAGCTTGAGTAGTTGGATGAGTGTCACGTTAATTACTTTAAGCATAAACATGCTTATCTGGAGCACTAACATTGGTAGTTTAAGAAATTGGTATGGTTATGTCCCTTCCAAATAGGTGATACAATACTCATTTTTAATAAGGATTACCACAATAAAGGAAAGATAGCTCATAAGTGGTTTGGTCCCTTTGTGATTACCATCTTATTGGAGAATGTTGCTTATAGTCTCTACACTCTCAAGGGTGAATCCCTATGGCACCTAATTAATGGGTTACACCTCAATTTATTTAACATCTAAGGCCCATGTGGCACTCCTAGGAAACCCACCCATGGTAGTATAGTGGATCTTTCCCCTCCTCTCAGACCACTAATCATATGTGCCACATGTATATGTGTGTGCACATGGTTTATTTATTAGTAGTTAACTTTGTTAATCATATGTATTTAGTAATCTACATAGGATAAATAATAAAATCACACACCAAATCTATATACATGTGATAATAATGACACACACACACACACACAAATATGTGAGTTTTCTTTAGGTACATCACATAGCTTCATCTAAGCTTGGGATTATAGTCCCCAAAACTAACATACAAATGGCTGGGTATATAGTAGCCCAAGTTAGTTTATGACTTAGATCTCTATTTAGTGGGGCCCTTGGCCTAGTAGAGATATTAATCTCTATTACTTGGATAATTGAGCTATGGCCTACTCAAGGGTGGCTAACCTATCTAGTATGTCTCTTACAGTTTCTTCTCCTCTAGCCCTATCCACTCTTATTTATGCTATCTCTAATCTCATCCAGGTTACCTCAAGGTTATCTAGTGATGTTACTACCTTAGTCTATATTATCACTATCTCCTACCACACCAATTCTTCCTTATTCCTCACATTCTCAACCTCTAGTTTTGAGATCCACTACTACACTCTCCCAAACTCTATAACAACTCACACACCTACTCTCTAGTAGAACACATGTGGGACTACACCTGGTGGTAAGTGTGGTGTGCACTACCGATTTGCCACTAACATGATGTCTATAAATAGCTCATGTAGTATTTGATCCACCTCAAGAGCCATCCAACTCATATGGTCTCTTACACACACATACAACAAAATATATTAGTAATATACTAACTCATATATAGAGAACAAAGTAAATGTAAATTCATGACTCAAATCATAATTTATACCTAGTGATATTCCTACTCACCACAAGACTCTTGTCTATTGTGTTCTCCCTAGTAGTAATAATTCTTATAATAGTCTTTCCACTTTGGTCTTTCCCTATGTGGGATGGGCCTACTCCAAACCTTAGTCTATGTTCTTGAGATGAAATTTATATTATTGGTTCCCTAGCTCCCCCTAATAATTGGCCCTGATCCCCTCTTTATGCTAAGGCTTGAGGCCCTAGGTGCATGTAGACCCATTATGAGCTTATGAAATTAACCTATACAAGGAGAGTCTCTACCTTGACATCCTTTATCCATATTTCTAACATGTATGAATCTCAGATGTATCCCTCAAGGACATTCATTTATAAATCATGACATCAACTGAGCCTTATAAATTTAATTATTGATGTCCATATGGTATCCTCTTCTAGTGATATAAATGACCAAGATCCAAAATAAGTCTTTAGTTGGACTAGTGGTAGTCCCTCATAATCCCACATTAGTAGTAGCATAGTCTTGATCATACATCCTAATCCTTATCATTAGATTTGATCTAACTATTGGTATAATCCCCAAGGATATACTATCCTTAGGTGTACCTTCATCCTCCCTCTACACCCTAGATTGTGTTAGTCTGTGATAGTGGTAATATCCCTATGTTTTGGTTGGTGTACCCTCTGTAAGACAAAACACCTACAATAACTATCTATAGTGGTGATACCATAGGTGAATTATGCACTATTATGGATCATGATATGTGTACACCTTGGTCTATCCCACTAGGTAGTCCCTTGATGCTATAATATATTGTTTAAATCATGGTGACACTACTTTTCTTATAGTCTTTACACCATAGAGCTAGTAGACATCCTCATTCTTGGGTATAACCTTTAAGTATGACCCTATGAAAATTTTTAATCTCTCTAGGTCCCATTAACGCAACATTACGTTCACAACCTATTGATAGTAATTCATGGTGGCCACATGGGACATCCTCCACAACATTATTTCATATAGGAATCCTTGATAAACTTGGATAATTACATCTACCTCATATCCTATCCATGCAAATGATTTATCTTATTTATCCACCTCATAACATGTGGGAAGCACTAATAGTGGATGTAGCTTTACTAACTAAGATGGATCTCTTTCCTCATGAACAATGAATCCTCCTAAAATCTACATTCATGCACACCAAAATAGGATGTTATTGTGTGAAAACCATTTAAAATACAAGTGTAAACTTACTATTTAACTTTCCCTCTCTATGGTCCTACAAACCTCTTTTAAGACCTTTCTAAGACTTTTCTTAGATTTTTGGGCTTAAGACATAGGTTTTCATACTATTATATAGCTTGTCTTAGGCCAAAGGCATGTATTTTTAATAAAATTTTTCCTTGCCTATGTTCAAGTTGCACATTAGTCTAAAAACTTATGGCCTAGACTATGGGTGCTTAGGAAAGCCCTAGGGCTTGCCAGAATGCCCATCCCATATCTTCAATCCACCTCCCATCTATCCACATATATTAGGCTCCCCATATTAGACAATTCATCCTATATTTTTCCTCCATACATATACAAATTCAATTAAAATCTAATGAAAACATCTGTAGGGCCTTCTATAAACCAAAAAACTAGAATTTTTTAAAAATTAATAGTTGGTGGACTTACCCAGACCATGATGATCACTCCTCATTCTCTCTCGTGCACATCCATATCCTAAATATGTTTTTTGGGTTCTCTTAGATCTCATCATGTTTGTGTCAAGGTAAAAATGGTTTGAAAAGAGTATTTTCACACTTTTTACCTTTTCACTTTCCCTTTTTTAGGCCTTTTTGGGTGAATTATCTAATGTTGTTAGGAGAGACATTTTACCTCTATCCTAGTGGGTTTGTCCCATTATAGACATAATGGTGGCCTCTATTTTCCTCCTTAGGGACAATTTAAGAATTTTTTAGACATTTATATTCTCTTATACCCTTGAGTCCCCTGGCAACCCGGGCCTATATACTCACTTTTAGATACACCTAAGATAGAAGGATATTTGTGTGCTTATTTTAGCTAGTAGTCTCCTTGATTATTTGTAGTTGATGCCTTACCTACTCCATATCTCTCTTTGACCATGATTTTTATAGGTGTGCATGTTTATGGTTGTGATTTTTTGGGACTTTATCTAGTATTATTTGATAAGTATTCATCTGACACATGCCTCTTACCATCCTTATTCACCTCTCACTATGGTTGGCATTGGTCACCTCCATAATTTTGGCTTAGTAAAATTTATCCATCTCCCTCATGTAAATTTCATATTATATACCATGTCAAGCTAGTAATTCCATGGTGGTGTATTTTATCCTTGACCCCCATAATGGTGCATAATTTCATGGTGATCCACATTGATGATGATAATCAAGGTAACCCAGGACCTACTACTATGGCTTAGATTATTAATGATCCATGACAACATGATCTTGTTAGAGTTGGTTTCTTATTTATAATTG
Source organism: Torreya grandis (assembly GCA_037957365.1). Classification (NCBI taxonomy): domain Eukaryota; kingdom Viridiplantae; phylum Streptophyta; class Pinopsida; order Cupressales; family Taxaceae; genus Torreya; species Torreya grandis. The sequence goes on from JARHVA010003184.1 coordinate 942,595, forward strand.
AGATTCATAATAATATCAAGTATCAAAAAATTATAAAATCCTTGATCAATGCTCATGCACTAGGCACATGTTATGGGTAGTTGTTCTCTGACTCATTCTTAGTTGTGTCTCAGCTCACTGGGGTTTAGAACGTCCTTAGCTCTAAGTTTTCCCCTTATTTAAGGTGAAACTTGATTTTATCTCCTCTTTTAAGGTCATATATATATCCCATATCCATTATGAAGATAATGTTATAATTTATTCTCTGGTGAATGCTATCATGGATTATATGGTTTTATATCAATTTTTATTATATCTATGTAGGCGCTGGAGTTAGAGCTAGATTTGGATTACATATAGTTCACATGGTACCCATTGGATTGAAACATATAATACCCTTCCAATACCATTTAAATTAGGTAATTTAAGGTAATGTTATCTTTTTTCCATTTTCCTATCTTTTTCCTACTTTTGTGTGGCTTCTATGTACTATAAAACACTCCTTGTTCTACTAAACATATATTAATTTTACCTCAAGGGTATATATAATTGTGATTTTTATGACCTTGAACCTCTCAATTATTACATATAAACTTGTCATGTATACTAATAATTACATGAGTTCTATTTTATTCTACCTATATGGTTGGATAAATCCTCATTTTATTATGCACCCCACTAGGTCTTCCCTACACACTATCTAAGATTTTGTACCCTAAAAACCCCTTTTCATGCATCACAGAGACCCTTTAGGAGGATGGATGACCTAGACCATGGAATTTTTGAAAAACCCATATCCAAAGACATGTTTTTTTTTCCAAAATTTTGTATCTTAGGCCACAACTCTTCTATAAAACTACTTTGGCATGTTTGTCTTCTTCTAAATAGTCATAAATGACTCTTTTTTGGGAGATCAATGACTTTATTTGCCATATGACTCCAAATAATTCATTTTTACCCCTATTATTCACTCTTTTCTCTCTCTTGACCTTATTGAATATCTCTTCATTCATTTCTTGGTGATTTTAGATTCTAATGTGATAGAGGATTACCTACACACTTGAAAACTAATTTAGTTGCACCATTTCTACTCCCAGCTATTCTTGCTTCACTGTGGCTTTTTCGTAGCCACTATGATTGGAATTTAACCTAAATTTTGCACTTTTATTGGTATCCACACTCATATTTTCTACTTATTCACCCTCTCTCCTTGCTTGTGGACATTATATTAGATAATGACTCTCCATTAAATCCTAGTCTTCCTCCATCTCTGAAGTAATTTGGACTCCTAGTTGGTAGATAATATAAATTGAGTTTTGATCTTGATATATGGGGAACTTGATTTCATGGTGAAACCCATTAGTTTATGTAGAGTAGTTTATTTTATAGGGTTTAGTGTTTTATGCTAGTTTAGCTTCATTTGAACATGTATTAACTTAGATTTTTAAAATTAATGCATTATCTTCATTTGAAAACATATTTATATTCAAAATAGTTCTTATTTTACTATATTTAAATGTTTATTATTCACATTCACTACTTGGTAGTGTTTATTTATTCAAATAACATAGATTTATTACTTAAATTTCATTACTTTATGCCCTTTACAAATTGTTCTTTTGTGGTTATTCCCATTAGAGATATTTGTGTCCTTTGTGAACTTAATTATGATATCCCTAACCTGATTTTCAAGTCCACCTATAGATTAGTACATGTTGGTAAACCAGATAGTTACTATAGGTCTCTATTAGCTCATAGATTTATTGAGATTAGTAAGAATTTGATTAGTACCCCATGCATACACATTTTTTTTTAACTTCATTTTTTTTTTTTTAATCTCTTGAAATAACCTATCAATTTTCAATCTATATAAGTACATTAATTAAAGGGTGAATAGAGAAAGGGGTGGGTATACCTTTTATGCTTTAAAATATTATTGGTCCCTATACCATTACCTAAAACCATTACAAGTAACTTCTATCCAGATCCTTAGGTAATTAGAACCCATTTATCCACTTATATATATAACCATTCTAAAATTATTTTAAACTAATATTCACTTTAAAAATATATTTTAATTTAAGTATCAAAACACACTCATTTTCCCTACACTAATTGATCCCTGAAAAGACAATTTTAACACAATGGTAATGGAAAACTTAGTTAAATTAAAATATTGATGAATAAAAGAAAATATCAGTAGAGGTATGTCCTCATTCTATTATATAATATAAATTTTCCATATTTAATCACAAACACAAATCTACATATAAAACTTATAATTTCACTTTATCTAATTTCATTGAGAGTTATAAAAATGACACATTATGAGATATAGTTTATATTAATGATATATATGATGAAAGTATAGAAAAATAGATGTTATAAAGTAATAAAATCATAAATAAACAAAGGAAAAAAAATCTATAATCACCACATTGGAATCTACTCTAACTACACCCTCCAAAACATGCAAACATACATACCAAACTGAATACAAGAAACTAGAAATCTGTGAATCTCTAATGCAATCCGTATATGAGATTACCCTCTAAAAATCAAATGGGTTTCATCCTGTGATATCCAAGAACCCAAGGGGTTTCATCCTCAAATCCTACAGTTGAAGCACAAGTGCATCAAACATGTAGAAGTTGTTGAACAAATAAAAGATCCCAAATTGATAATTTCACCTATCTTTAATAAGATTTGGGACACAAATCTGAACATTTAAAATATAGTATTTACATATTCTATCTCTATACTAGGAAATAATGAATTTACATATTATATCTCTTCATAAATCCCACCAAAGATATGTCATAGTTTCATTTTTATACAATGCTAATTTCACTCATAAGGTTCTCCGCTTCCACTCTCTTAAAATTGTCATAGATTTTGTCATAAAGTTTCTATATTAGACATGATATTTAAAAAATCCATTGATTTTAATGCCCACCATGAATTTCATCATAATAACTCCATAAATTATGTCTTAAATCATGCAATAGTAAATACCACACCTCATTTGGATAATACAACTAATATTTTTATATTTAATGGCCCATATTTCAATAACATGAATTATGGTGGATAAAAATATTAAAATAAATATTTCCTAATTATTCACATTAGCTCACCATAAATATCTAAAATGAGATAATTGGTCACCCTTTGGATTTTATTAGAAACCTGACATTACAAAACCCCCCTTCTCAATATTTCTTGCCCTCAAGAAATGCAAATCTAGATGTTCCATAATCATCATGCCAAAGTGATAAATCAAATTGTAATAGCCATATAATCTAGATCCTAAAATTGTGAAGTGAGATAAATCCTACCAAATATCACTACAAGAAACACTTTCCCTAACATCCAAAACATCCTTATGAAACTTATGTAGTTTGATCACCTTTTTGGAAAATAACTTGACCTCATGAGAATAAATGTCAAATAGATGTGCATAAATCTCAAAATATTCTCCTTCACTTTGGATTCATGAACTAATAATATTATATTTTTATTAAGTATGGGTACATCAATCACTACAAATTTTTTGTCTCTCACATTACCATCAAGGAGGTTAGTAGAAATTGTGTTTTTAACATATTCCTCCATAATAGAGACCTTATAATTAGTAGAAATAATATAAGAAGAATATAGATCAGGCATCCTAGGAAAAACATCAGTTAATTCATTTATTTTATAATTAATGTACTCTATATCAAAATCATTATCTTAGAGATTACTCACCCATAACTTTAAAATATTATGAGATGTCTTTACCCCACATTTTTCACAAGCTAAGCATTGTCAGAACTTGTTTAAATCATGTATGATGGTCAACATTTTTTTCCTAATTATTCCAACTTCCAACCTTTAAATGCTATGGGATGTCCATTATGAACTAATATCACTCCAAGTTTTTTTGTTGAAGCATCACATTCTATAACAAATTGAGGTGATAAATCTGAAATAGCAAGTATAGGACATGAAATCATTACCTCCTTAATCTTATCAACATCTTTTTGTCCAATTTATGTCTATGCAAAAATTCCCTTCTTTGTCATATCAGTTGAAGGTGTTTATAGACATAAATATCCCTTAAAAAATCTTTTGTAATGACTTTAAAGGCCATAAAATACTTTCAATTATGCTAGTGTGGTGGGAGGAGGTCAATACAAGAAAGCTTAGATCTTTTGTATCTGTTTGAACACCTTGAACACTAATTACATGTCCCAAGTATAATATCTCTGTCACCTCGAACTCACATTCAAATTATTTTGTAAAGATATCCTATTGCTCTAGAATTTGAAGGAATAAATCTAAATACTTCAAATTATCTTCCCAAGTATTACTATAGATCAAAATGTCATCAAAGAAAATAAAAAAATATTATTACATGATTTCTAAATACCTGATTCATACATGAATAAAAGGTAATTGACGTATTTCTAAAACTAAAGGGCATGAAAAAGAACTAAAAATTTCCCTAGTGACATTTGATTATTGTCTTATGTACCTCTTCATCCCTTACATGGGTCTAATGGTAACCTTACCTCAAATCAGTCTTTAAAAAGTACACTACCCCATGAAACTCATTAATGAGATAAATGATCCTAGGAATGGGGTATCTATATTTTATGGTCATCTTGATTTCCTCTCTATGAATTCTTAGGTGGTGATTAGGAGTGGTTATGATAGGATTAGAGCCTAATTCCAATTCTATTATGTGTTTGAATATTCTATTAGGAGGTAATCCCATGGATAAATTACTAAGCATTAACAAATAACTTATTTCCCAAAAAACTCACCCCCTGAGAGAATGCCTCTCCCTTATTTTAATTTTAACCACTCATAGTGATCCATTATAACTTCCTTTAAACACCTTGAATTTTTATTCATATTTAAACTCAAGTTATATGAAATTATACTTCTGCAAACAATAACCATTGAAGTGAAAACATTGTATACCAAAAACCATGTTAGTTTCTCCTAATGACACATAGATATGTTGAGTTATCAAATTATTTTAGTGGATGGAATCATAAACCCATCAATATTAAATTTATCAAAATATATAATTTCATGTGCCTCCACTTATTACTTGGATCCCATACTTTTATTTATGGACCATTTTAAACTAAAACAAAATGATCCTTGTATCCTTTCATACCAATTATGTCTTTAACCCTCTCTCCATTCCTAGAGTATTTACCATGATGAAAAAATATATGAAATGGCATAGTATGAAACAAAAAATATAAAATATTACTTTCCTTCTCATACCTTGGGCTATAATCAAATTTCTTACCTCCCTTTTCTAATTTAGAAGTAGGAGCATTTGAGAGATTTTCCTTGACACAACCATCCATGTAATCTAGAGTTTCAAAATTAGTGTCATCCAATGAAACATTATATTTTCCTACATGCTCATCACTATCATTATTATAAAAATAAATATCATATGGTAATGTCACAAACTCTGTAATGCTTGGAAAATGGATGGGTGCTCCTAGGGATGAAACATCTTCAATTTTGCATTTGACATGTAATGCATGTTCTTCCTTTACATCATTAATAAAAATAGTTTTTTTGATCTTATAAGTCATACCTATTTATATTGAGGATAATTAAATTTCCACTTGCATGATGGATTAATTTTGGGGCTTATCACAAACTCCTTTCAACTCTAAATTTTCTTGCTCTTTGATTTCTTGAAAATATAATTTTCCTTTATGCTCCACCGTCACACTTTTTCCTTGAAATTTTATGGTTATAATGTATCCTCAATTATTTTAGTTATGTGGTCTTTATTCTAGATATTTTTATTATTTTTATGTCTTTACTTCTTCTTTTCTCCAACATCTGTGACTTGTCTTCTAAGTTCTTTATGATGACTAAAGTTAGGTGCATTAGGTTGAGACAAATATTTGCTATTTTAGATGGATGGATCTAATCAGTTTATTCTACCTCCTTTGTTGTTTCTATTCATTTATATATCATATAATTATATGAAAGTGAGGTCTTGTTTCACTGCAAGGTTAAGTTTCTCATATTTTTCATGATATATTGTAAAATCATTACTTGCATGTAGTTGTTGATTACTTATTTCTTCAAGATTACCCCTTTCCTTCTACAATAATTTGGAATGAATTTTTTTTGAAGGTGGGATGATTAAGATCTACTCATTTTATGATGATCTTCCTTCTCCCTCATTTTATTTATTTGGGTTAATACCCTAAATAACTCAAATTAGTTTTGACATGGATTCTTTTAAGGTTCTTTGGATTATCTTCTCCAGATCCTTTTGAACTCAATTGATTATCTCATGTAAATAAATAATTTAATCATAATTAACCCTATTTTATATATCACCCATATTTTCTTCTTTGATCACTGGTGGATGAACATTTCTTTTTTCTCTTTGATGGTATCTTAATTCTCTTTCAATAAAACCACTCGCATGCATTCGATATTATATCAATATGCAAAATCTCCAAAATAGTTTGAAAGATAAAAGTTATTATAAAATTTTACTAACCCTCCAAATATTATTTTCAAATAATATTCACTCTAAAAATATATTTCAATTCAACTATAAAAACACACGTGTTTTCCCTACACCGATTGATCCCAAGAAAGGCAATTTTAACACAATGGTCATGGGAAAATTCATTAAAATTAAAATATTGATAAATAAAAATAAAATATAAGTATATGTAAAACCTCATACTCTTATATAATATAAATTTTATATATTTAATCAAAAACACAAATCTGTATATAAAACTAGTAATTTCACTTTACTCGATTTCACCAAAAGTCATAAAAATGATAAATTATGAGATATAGATTATATTAATGGTATATATGATGAAAATAAATAAAAATTGGATTTTATAAATTAAAATAATAATAAATAAATAAATAAAACAAATAAGGAATCGCCACATTAGAATCTACTCAAAATACACACTTTAAAACATGCAAACATACACACCAAACTGAATATGATAATCTGCAAATCTATGAAGTTAAAATGTAATTATTGTATGATATTAAACCATATAAATAAAATTTATTTCATCATATTATATACAATAACATAATGGGTTTTATCCTTGAATCTTGTAGCTGAAGCACAAGTGCATTAAACATGTAGAAATTATTGAATAAGAAAAAGATCCCAAACTGATAAGGCCATCTATCTTAAATAAGATTTGGGAAACAAATACCAACATAGAAAATAAAATATTTAAATATTATATATATATCTTAGGAAATAATTTTTTTACATATTATAACTCCTTATACATCCCACCAAATATTTGTCATAATTTCCTTTTTATACATTACTAATTTCATCCATAAGATTCTCCAATTCTACTCTCTCTTAAAACCATCATAGATTTTATCATCATGTTTCTATATTAGATATGATATTTCTAAAATACATTTATTATAACTCCCACCATTAATGTCATCATAATAAATCCAAAAATTGTGCCTCAAATCATGAAAGAGTAAATACCATGGCCCACTTGGAGAATATAACTATTATTTTAATATTTAATGGCTCATATGTTAATAACATGAATTATGGTGGACCAAAATATTTAAATAAATATTTCCTAATTAATCACATTAGTTTACCTAAAATATGGGAAATGAGCTAACTGGTCACCCTTTAGATTTTATTGGGAACAAGACATTACATTATCTAAGCAACATCCATTCCAAAATAGCATTTGAATAAGCAAACATCTTTTTTTATTCATTTTCCTACTACATTGGCCAGGTTGATCTTGTTAGGGATTCAATTTATTTAATTTAATTTAGTTGGATAGGCTAACCTAGGTCAAGACCTAATGACTATCTTTCCTACCCAAAAAATTAAATTGGTCAATCATGTCGGCTAAATTCCTAGGATGACTTGGGGTCAATATTTGGCTATAAATACACACGTAAATTCAATATAATAGAGAGTAACATTCATTTTCACATTATTATAGATCACAATTTTTCTATTTTTACACTTGAAGATTCATTGCTTACAGTTTTAACTTGAAAGGAAAGAAAATTGTCTTATGGGAAAGTATTGGATGTAAAGTAGGAGTGTTTTAACATAGAGATAATTTATATGGTGTGATACTTACAAATACACAACCCATTCTAAATCACTATTGATTGAGGGAGAGATTGAGGCATGACAAGTTCATCCAAAGGTAAGTATTCCTAACTTTTACTCTTTCATTTGGTAGAAATATAATGCATATAGTAATAGGTTGAATTTTATACTCCTTGATTAGTTTACCTATACATATACTTGAGTAGAGTTATTTTTTCTGTTATATGTTTTTTCATTATTAGCTATCCCCCGTTGTGTTAAAATCTTTAGTGAGCACTAGATCAGATTTTTATATGTATAGTAGGCTTGACTAGGGTTATTACATAATATCATTTTAATAGAGGATTTTGAACCCTCTCCTTTTACGTTGTGTAGTAAGACATACCTTAGTTAGGTTTAGCAAATTTTAATTGGTCATCTCGATATAAAAAACCATGTAAGGAGTTTTTGGTAAGATTACCTTATTTGAACTTGGAAATCACTAAGTAGGACAAGTTATAGATCCATCCTAATTCATTATATACATTCTAGTGAAATCAATGTGAATTTAACCCTTGCATTCATAATTTTTTTAACACTATCAACTAGATTGAATTGGTTGATCAAGTTTTATTTTACAAGTTTTTTTTTCCGGCTAACAAGACCAAGCTGGTTGATATAGTCTATTTTCTGTCTGTAAGTCTAAGGTTTTTATTTAACTAGATCGAACTAGTCTATCTAATCAATTTATTTGTTTATAAGTACAAGGTTTAAATTCAACTAGGTCATACTGGTCAACCTAGTTTTATATTCTCTTCTAAGGTTCCAATTTTTTCTAATTGGACTGAACTAGTTGATCCCATTATTTAACTAGTTTTTGGCATTTTTATTTATATATAATAAAATCAATCTGCTTGATTTTATTATACGAAACTTTCATTTTTTATCTAATTAAATAAAATTTATTGATCCAATCATTTTTATAATTTATACATTTTATTTATAGTCAAATAAATTGATCTATTCAATCTTGTTTAACTATCATATTTACTATATTAAAAAACTAGATAGAGTTGCTTGATTTTATTTATTAACAATGTTTTTAATTTTCTACCTTTCTATAATTAAAAACTTTCCTAAATGACCTAGACAAAAAAAAATTATAAACTCTACTAAATTAACCTGGTTGATCTTGTTAAATATTATAGGTTCATTCTTGACAACTTAGAATTTCTATCTTGTCAATTTTAACCAATTTACAATATCTGATTTTCTAGCTCAAAAATATTCCTTACTATTTTACTTAGTTATCACAACTATCCAAATGTACACACAATAAATTAGATAGATAACTCAATATTGTTATGTGTTTGTTTTTTATACCAAACTACATTGACCAACTCAATTTTGTTTGTTTTGGCATGATTTTTCAATAAACAATATCGATCAACTTGACCTTGTTTTATACTTCTTACTCAACTAGATCGACCTACTTGATCTTGTTCTATATGTTTCATTTAATAGCATAAGCAAAGTAAATTAACCTCTATTTTCATAGTAATTACAATCACGTTTACTTTTGAACTAATAAGTTGGATGCTTGTATATTTATTTTAAAAATTGTTACTTGGTTTTTGATAAACTGATTTTTGCCTTTATTTTTATCTTGTTTGGTTTTCCCTAGAAACCATGTACTAGTAGTTTTAAAAATACTTAGCTACTATTGTGAAGGGCTAATTGAACTTATATTTATGGTCTTTGTCTATTGTTTATAGATATAATGGCATGAAGGTATTTTCCCAATAGTCATAGCTATAATACAAAGTTAAACATGGTCTTTAGTTTCCATGTATCTCACAATATTTTAGAAATTCTTAAGATTTACTTTTGTATTGAACCTTAATAATCTAACCATCCATTTAATTTTAAGGTGCATCAGTTAGCAGTTAGCATTGAGAAGCTACTTTAATATTACCTTTGAAAGTGGGTTTAGTGGGATATAGGAATGACACTTCACAGTTAGTATTCTAAAACATTGGACCATCACTATACAATAGACAAGCTAGTATCATTGGAAGCATACATTGTCAAACACAACCTTTAATAAAATCTCCTAATATTATTTTTAGATAATTAGTTAGAATAGTAGTTACAAAAGTTACATTTTTTGTTTGTTGCATGTTATTTTATGTTACATTATAGACTTTATCAGATAGTGTTGACATATGTTATGTGTTTCATATAGGTCAACCAAACTGATGTAGCTGCCTGTGTGCTTACTTTACTTTTATATTTAAACTAAACTATCTAGTTTTAATCATTTATTTTTTTATTAGACTATATAACTAAATTAACCAACTTGATCTAGTAGACTTCCCTTTTATATTATTTATCCAACTAAATCGATCTAGTAGGTTTATAAATTGTCTTACTTATTAAACTAGATTGATCATATCGATTTAGTTAGCTTACAAACTATTATATTATCTTATTTCTACAACTAGATTGTCAATTTGATCTAGTCAATTTTTAGATAATTATATTTCTCTTTTTCTAACTAGATCAACCAACTTAATATAGTCAGCTTATAGATTGTTATATTATTTTATTTTTTTAACTAGATTGAATATCTTGATCCAATTAGTTTAAAGACTTTTATATTATTGTATTAGCCCAACTAGATCAACTAGCTCAATCCAGTCAATTTTTAGACAATCATGTTTCTCTCATTTTCCAATTAGATTAACTAGCTTGATCTAGTATTATTAAAGAATATTATGTTATCCTATTTTTCCAACTAGATCAACCAACTCGATCTAGTTAATTTATAGACTATTCTATTATCATATTATTCCAACTATATCAACTAGCTTGATCTAGTTGATTTTCAACCTCTAAAAGTTTCACTTGTCTAGTAAGTATACAAATAAGTTTATTTTTCATAATGCAACACATGTTTAACAAAGCTACACATCAAAATCAAAATAACATGATGAATCTTACTAATCCTTCTAAAACCTATAAGATTCATCTACCCTATAATGTAGTAGATAATTCTAATCTTAGCAACATCCATATTACTACTATAACCCATAATTTTGGGACTCCTCTCAAATCTTATTATCTTAATCCACTATTCCTAACTATAGTAGAGAATGACAGTGATCTCAAATAAACAACTAAAATCATCTTATTCATCAACTAAAACCATCAACATCAAGGTAAACACCCCATACTCATTTATAACCTCATGATGTGACCTCACATTAGATAACCCCCTTCGCCTTAACCTATCTTTAATATAGGATTTTAGACAATTCATTCTATGATTTATGGCATATCTTTCTATTCTCTCATGCCTTCCTATGCTAAAGTGTCATCATCTTCCATGCCTTCTTCATCCTCCATGCCAACAATTTACATAAATATGGAAGGCATGGCCAGTAGTGGGTCTAGTAAAAATGTACACATGAATACACAAATTAATGCAACTAGTAACTATTACTGGATATCAAATTATCAATTCCTCTCATACTATTAATGTATCCCATACTATTTATAATAGTCAAAATACCATTAATATTAATCAACTTTTATTACAAAATTTAAATCAAATGGCTATTTTTCAAAGTAATAGTGCCAATCAAATGATACAATTGAAAAACCAATTAATTCATTTCCAAAATCACCCTCAAACTACTCAATGGGGGATGAAAAATCCTAATACTCCCTAACCCAATTAGACATAATCATACACAATTAATCATAATAAAAAAAATCAATAAACCCATATTGGCTAACACATAATCAAATATACATTACTAACAAAAAAATAAATTCACTTCCACTACACTCTCAAAGTATTTACTTAAACACTTTGCACCTTTATTCGATAAAATTTCAAATGAATATGATGAATAAGATCCTATAACCAAACTTTCACATCTCCCATATCAAATCCATTTCTTAAAACTTATGAGAACTTCTCACCATCATCGCAATCAATTAATGCAACTTTTATTTGAAATGAGCATCCCTTTCCCCCCCACTTGTGGGGCAAGAGACCACTTTGTATAGGTATGAAGATAACATTCTTTAGTAGTGTTGAGAAATGTCTATCCACATTGACAAAATAGTAGATACTTCTCTTTCACTCAAATATCCTATCACTTTAATTATTCCTAATGAGATATTTCTTCATGAAGATAATCCTTCATTATTCATTAGCACACAATAAGGAGATATCCAAGTCAAGCATACTCTTATTGATGAAGGTTTAGGCACTTACATGGTTTCCCTTGTTTTCATCAAAACACTCAAATATTCTAAATGCAATCTTAAATCTAATCAAAGTACATGTCATGGATATGATAGATGAAAAATGGCTTCTTTAGGTTATGTTTGGCTTCTTGTCATAGTTACACCTATCAAGGTGTGCATCAAAGTCATGTTATTTAATTTTATATTATCATATAACATTTTGCTTGGTCAACCTTGCAAATACCACATGAGAGTTGTAGCCTCTTTGATATGTCAATGTGTTAAATTTACTTATAATGGTGCTATATACAATACTTAAAGAGACACCAATCCTTATAATTTTGAACAATTTCAAGAGCAAGGTGTTTTAAAATATCTACCCTCGAACCTTTACCTAGCATTCCTTTTTTAAGTTACAACACTTTAATTACCCCATCAACTCTACTAGGGGTTATAATGGTCACCCTGAATTAATAGGAAATACACTACCTAATATCTTAGATTTAGATGATGATGAAATTGATGGGATAAATTTGAAAATTAGAAAATTTGATCTCTCTCCTCACATAATTTCTCAATTACCTCCTTCTTTACAACCTTGGTCTCATCAAAAACCATTTGATGAAATTCTTGTCACACTAGAAAATATTAAACACTTTATCCATCATGCCTCTTTAACCAATAAAATAATTGGAACATGTACTATTGATATTAACACTCTTCATAATTATTCTAGATATTTTTTAGATGATTTATTTTTAGTTGGATTTGCTCAAGCTAAAATTTTATAGATACTTAGATGTCATTTTTATTTACAACATTATTTTAGTTCTATTCATGTAGTTCCTATTGTCAAACTTGAGTTTCACCTTTGATATGCATGTTTCAAGACCCCTTCACCAAATTGACATAATGGGAATTCTCTAAGGATGTGGGTAGCCTATGTATAATGATAACTTATAAAGAGGGCTGGCTCCATTGATACAACACTTAAAACTAACACTAATATACTCAACCAACAAAGAAAAGGGGAAAAGAGAAACATTAAAGTAAAAAGGGATGATGTACCAAAATATTAACCTCCACTTGCCTATGCACTTGAAAAATGAAGAAATATTGATTAAAACACACAAGTATAACTTTAGGTTCTCCTTACATCAGTGTTTTAACATGGAAGTCTTGGGAGATGCATGAACTAGAAGGAACAACCAAGAGGTGAACTGAATCAACACTAATGGAAGACTTTCACATATAATTCTCTACATAACCAACTATAACACTTCATGTGACTTATAAGGAGTAAACCTATTTTTAAGAAAGTAAGGGTGAGGGACAAAAGAGAGGGAGTTAGGAAACTACCACTATCAATAATGCACAATCACAAACATACACGAAAATCAAGCTTGAAAAAGGATAAAACTAGGTTATTATTCATTAAAAGGCAAGAAAAAGTGCTAACTTGAATAAGGCTTCACCATAATTATATTGAGTATATTTACAAGCCATTATAGGCCACTTATATAGAAGAAATGAGAGAGAGAGAGAGAGAGAGAGAGAGAGAGAGAGAGAGAGAGAGAGAGAGAGAGAGAGAGAGAGAGAGAGAGAGAGAGAGAGAGAGAGAGAGAGAGAGAGAGAGAGAGAGAGAGAGAGAGAGAGAGAAGAAGAGGATGTGGGAAAATTCCATGATGAATCTTATATTTTAGTTAAAATATTCATGGGAGATAAAAAAAGTCTCATAACTCCTTCTCCCCATGTGTTGGCCTAGTGTGATAATGGTCTCCAGGAGAAGGTGTCATGATTATTGAATGGTTTATAATTCATATCTTGAGGGGTAGTTACAAATTTATCTCTTGACACATGGTATTCTTTGACCTCCTTATAAACTTCCTATGCCATTCTTGGTTATTCTAAAGCATATCTCATCTTGATGGGAATATGACTTAAGGCTCATACTTATTCACACTTTATATCTACCATGAGAACCCTATAATATCATGTCAAATATTGTTTGATTAAAAATAAAACAATGAAGATAAGCTATCTCTCATATCAAATCTAGCCCTTGTGTTTTGAGTTTGTCATGAAAATATTTTCAAATACATATAGGGCTCTTAGAAGATTATTCCATCTCTGTTTAGATATAAAAGACCTACAATTAAGTCTTCATATCTTTCTAACAAGAGGTTTGGACAAGTTACAACTTCATGCTATAGAAATTCCATGTAGAATTTAGGAACATATGGAAACCTTGTTCATGTTTCATGACTTCCATAGTGATGTTGAAGGTGTTTTGAGTCTTTTAGGAATCTTCAAGTATTCGGCTTAAGGCAAATTTATAAAGTTGATTGACACCTATATGCTTCTTTGAAGGTCTTTAAATAATATGCTTAGTAATTTTCCTATGTAAATAACCCTTCCATACTATTTTTTAATCCTTTAAATTGACCTATTCATGAGTTTAAAATTCATTCAAGGAGTTAATGTGATGTTTATAGAGATTCTTCTCAAATGGTCTCATTAAAGTCTGCAACTCTACTTCTCTATGAAATAAGGAGATAGTGTTCAATTAGGCTTAGTATAGTTACTTTGAAACTTACTATATCACCATAATAATTTATATAATGAATTATAAGAGATCACTATACCTCTACCTAGACCTAAGAGGTCTATTCAACTGGTCAAGAAGACCTTATCTAGCTACACACTTATAAACAAGCTTGAAAAGGTAGTTTCTTGGTCATTTTATATCCACTTCACTCAACAAGTGCCAATATGGATGGAATAAAAGGTGAATAAGGTAGGTGTATATGTATTAAAATTACATTTATGTCCATTCAAGTGTGTCAATACCACCTATAAAGATTTTTGAATTCATCAGGGCATTATTGGAGTTTTGTAAGGGTTTAAACCTATAAAACTTCTTAATGATTTTTCATAAAGAAAAGATACCAAAACCCCTTCTTAATTACAAAATTTTAAAGTATTTTAACCCTAAAAATACCTCATAAAGTCATTTTGGCCCATGAAAATCCTCTTGTGAGTACACAAGCAAAAACTAGGACTTTTTTAGCTTTGCAAATTATAGGTTGAGGTCGAGAAGATGGTTTTAGGCATAAAAGTTTTCAAGATGCATGTTGTTGATCAAAAATTAATTTTATAGGTTTTAAAAAACCATTACCATGTCTATGGATGTTATTCCTTATGCACTGAGGCTTCATCATTCCTTATAAGTGACTTTAATGACTGTAGGGTTTAAGAAGGAATTTAAACCTCTTTAACCTTTTTGCACCTTTCCTAAATTTTCTCATCTTTGATAATTGTGAAGTAACTTATTGTAAAATTAATAATTTTTATAAAAATTTCATATCCCCGCTTACATTCTTTGGACAAGTCAAGTTAGCCTTGGTAGCCCAATTAATCTCCATCATGTTCTTTATAGTTATACTAGCCAAACTTGTAGAGGGAATTGTAGGTATTGATCAAGATAAGGGAGATTTTTAAATACCTAAGACCATTTTGAGAAGTAAATTAATTCCATTTTAAACCTAATTATAGGTATTACTTAGTTAATTATGTTTCTTAAAACCTTATTGTCCATACTACAGTCGGAAACTCTCCACTTCTAGACCTATAAGCAGGAAGGAATACCATGATTATGAGGGTTTTGATATTTTGTGGATAGTGAGATGATTATAATTAACCCTATAGTGCATTATAAAGTGTGAAGGATTATTGGAATCTCATTAATGATCCTCACTAATATTTTTCCCTTCCATATAAATATGAAACCTATACTTTTTCCCATATTACACATATACACTTGATGCTCTAAAATACTTCATCTTCTTACCTTAAACTCAAAAAATTTGGCCTAAAGGCTTGTGGATAACCTATAATAGAATAGGAATAATTATATAAAAATAATTCTATAGGTCTATATTCACTTGATGATATGTTCTTAGGTCATAAACATTGACCTACATGTCTGTAGACTTGTAGGTCTATGAATCTCTCTCTTGGCCTTGATTTGATAGACTTACCTTAAAGTTATTAACATAATAATGAGGTATATGAGGTTTTTAAGGGGATTATGAAGGTAATTTTTATTTTTATGCCTTAAATATTCCACTCTTTCATCTTTCATAACCCTATTCATTACCTTCTCACACTTGAAACCTTAGGTAAGAACCCTACTCAATGGTGTTCATGGACTACCACCTACACTTTATTTGAATAATTTAAATTTGAGGCCTTTATAAACATATTTTATTGTCCCATGGTACCTTATACACCTTTTTTTATGTGTCTTAAACCTAAACTCAGGCAGATCACTCTTCAAGACATCAAAATGCTTACCCATTTAGATTGTTGGTTGACTTTTAGTGAAAAAGGGGCTATTCATGAAAGTTTGCCTTCAATAATCTTAGAAAAATGTATGTATATTTTATTAAAATAATTATTTTAGCTTATACAACTATTTTAAGCCTCCATCGAGCTTTGAAATGAAATAAAATAGAAAACCAACTTATGGGGTTTAGCTAGAGTTTTAGGCTTCTTAACTTGTTAGTGATTGTTCATAAAGATGAGGGCCTTAAAACATAAATTCATGTATGAAATTTGAAAGGAATAAGGGTACATTAATAACTATAGGATCACTTGTTCCAACTCTACTTATCCTTCATGAACCAAATATTAAAAATTGACCTTTTTACTTGTGTATGTGACTCGATGGAGAATTTAACAAGGTTATTATCTTGTTTGGAGTTTTGAGTTCTTCTTGAGCATTGTTTACACCTGAATAAGTTTTAGGAGGTTGTGGTGAGATTCCATTCACCTTATTCCATTATTATCTTTTTTGACATGCTCTGATTCACTATGAAAACCTATAAATCTCTTTAAAACCTACCTTTTCTTGATATGAAACTCATTCATTAAACAATCCCCTACTTTAGATATGTATCAAAACTTTCATGGAGTTCTCCCTAGTCTATATAATTATGTTATAATTCAAAATAGTCTCTTTTTCCTATCTTTCTTACCACCATGCTATATTTGGAATTGAAGTGATGGACAAAGAGGAGGTTTCCAATGGTCATATGTTATAAATGAAGTTTTGAAACCTTTTATTTGAGTGTATGAAAAACATGATTATAATATGTCCCTCATAAAGTGTCACATGACATTAATTTGGATCTTTTATGTGATATAAGGTATTCACATTTGGTGTTCCCCAAAGGAGTTATATTATGACATTGTAATATACAGTAGAATAAAACAAAATTTTCTCCAAAATTACCTTAATTTATCCAAAATCTTGGAATGGATAATGTTGAAATATTAATACCTCTGCTTCTTGGTCTACTGGCTTACTATGGGATTCCATACTAATTTAGATGATCACCACCCCTTTTCCTTCATAGATCACCTAGGCCTTAACCTTCACAAACTAACTTTAACAATTGATAAGCTACCTTAAATTTTACTAAATTGCATTATAAAAGGCCTTTAGATGATAGGGGAACTAATTTAATGTCATGTTTTAGATGGTATGGGTTTCATTTTTTCCTTAGAGACCAAAATGTCAACATTTTTGGAAAATCACAAGGGATGGTTAACCTACTAAATAATTGGACCAATATCCTTATCAGTCTATTGGGATATGGATTCACTAGTATACTATTATTTGAGGCTAATATGACCTTAAGCATGCTTGTAAACCTCTGAAATCAATCTAAAATAGTTGGGTATACCTTCAACATGCCAAAACAATAAGGAACAAACACCCAATAAGGACAATAAAATTTTACCAAGGTAACTTAGGGAAAAGGCACACAAAATCAACTAAACAACATGTGCTCAAAGTACTTGGAGTAATATGAAAACCTAACTACCTATACTAACCAAACCAATACTACCTAGACAAATCCATTAATTATTTTATCAAATCAACTTCCATTATTTGTTAGTTTAGGATGATTTCATTATTAGGATAAGCTAAGAAGAGGTGGGGAAGGATTAAGTATTCAATAAACTAATGAAGATATTCCTAAAAAATGAAGACAAATTTTCTTACCCAATTAAGGTGACTGGAAGGGTAGTTATCTTTGAGTGGATAAATGAGATTATTTAGTCCTTCTTGATGGATGAATAGACTCACTTATTCAACCTTTTGTTTCTCATCAATGTATTAGACACCATCCATAGGGGGTAGACATTATTTATATATTTTAAGTTGTTTAAATTCTCCATAAAACTATTTATCTTGGTCATTTATGACCCCTTGGAGATTAATAACTTATTGAAAAACTACCAAAACCTCTTTTTGAGTTAATTGAGATATGCTTTGATCAATATAATATTGAATATGCTCTTTAATGTTGAGGACTACCCCACCAATGTCTTCACTAAGAGATATGGTCACCTTCACTAGATGTGCATGTTATTTATGAGCTTATTCTAGAAGAGGTGTTGGTCTGATATCAAAAGTGGAATAAAAGTATTCTAAAACATCAAAAAAATAATCCTCCTCAAGATCTTATTTACTTTTATATAGAAGAGGGTTCAACAAAGCTCTAACTTGATGAGCAACCACTTCATTTGCATCCTTAATATTATCAATAATGTCTTTAGAACTAATTTGATCTTCAATTTACTCACTAAGGTCAACAAACACTTCCTCTTTAGGAATATCCATTACAAGCTCACTTGATCTCTCATCTTGATTATTTTGAAGGATATCATCTCCCTCAAGGTCTATGGAAAACTTATTCAATTTTTTTATATCATCATCAACTCATTCAACAATCTCAAATCCATCTAGTTTGACTAATCTTCTTCCTCTTCAATGAAGCATGGAAGCTCCCTTGTCTCACAAAGGTCAAGCTCATGTCATTTTTTTCCCCAAATATGATTTTTCTTCCTTTTTGTGAGGATTATTTCTAATAGTGATTTCCTCATCACTCTCACTTTCAACACTATCTTTATCAACTAGATGATTTCATTCTACCTTCCAAACAACATGTTCTCTTTCAAAGGGGAATATGGTAAGAGGGTAATAAAGTTCAATTGGTGGGATAGGATGAAGATAAAGAGGAGGTTTAAGGACATCATCATATTCAATCACTATGTTGTCTTCTTATTATTCAAAATGGATTTGAATATGCGGACTATGTTCCATGTTTGATACTTCATATGAGAACTATTCTTGATCACTCCTAGTCACTTGAAGCATATAATATTAAAAAAAAATTTGAAACTCCATAAATTTGTCCTCTAATATGCCCTCTAAGGATTTTAGGTCTACACAAAGCATTGTAATCTATAAAAGGCTCATGGAAATTCTACCACATATCATCATTCTCCCTTTCCTATTCTCTTGGGAATACTATAACATCATCAAGCTTCTTGATGACTATAACTTGATCTTATTCCATTTTAGTGGCACAAAGATTTATCATCTTGAAACTAGGGTATTGCCTTATAAGTCTACCATGTGACCATGTATTCATCATCCTCTCTTGATAAATTATCCTCTTCCTTTGAATTCTCTTCTTTACCCTTTTGTACAATAAGTCCTCCTTTGTAAATGGAGATGGTATGAGGGTAAGAAAGTCCACTTGGTTGATTAAGGATATAGGGAATTATGGGCTGATCTTGAATTATTTTTGAGGTGTAAGAGGTGTTAAGAATAATTTTATATTTGAAAGTGATAGTTTTATTCAATGATTCTTGGAAAGGAGGAAAATAAAATTGTGCTAGAGAGGATCCATTATTATATTTCCAATCAAAAATCAACTTATCAACTTATGATATACCATGGTAGTCATGAATAACTCTAGAGGGGTGATTTAAGGGTTGACTAAATTTAAAATCTTTATTCACTTGGTGATCACAACCTCTCTCTCCTTTTGCATACCTTGACATTCATAGACAATTTGAGCTTGAAGAAGAGGTGAGGAGCTTTGAAAGCTTGGAAATTTATTGGTTTAACTTCTAAATCCTTACTCTCTTCTTGGTTTTGATTTGTAATGGAAGGATTAGTCCAAGAAGGTTGACATTGGGTAGAAGGAGGCTCATAGGACTGGTTGAATTGAACTTGTTACTACCTCAAATCCCATAACCCACTACCAATGAATTTAATTAAGTATTTTTTTCATGCCACTCATTAGAATAACTAGGGGTAGCTTACTCACACAGATAGCTAGAGCTATATGGAGATCATTGTATTGTTCATAAGGAGGTGCAAAAAATAGTTTATCTCCATATACAACCATAAAAATTCATGAGTTAAACAAAATCAAGAGAAAATATCAACAATTATTTTAAATAAGCACCTAGGTTGATATAACCAACTAATTAAACTTGGAGTCACCATTCATGTTTGATAGGAATGCATTTAGACACTAATATATTAAATAACACAACAAAAATTATCCAATAGATGAATTAGTTATTTTACTAGTCTCACCAAGTGTGCCAAAAAAATGTTGTCAAACTTGATTTATACCCTTGAAGATGTGTGTTTCAAGACCTCTTCACCCAGTTGACACAATGGGAACTCTTTAAGGTTGTGGGTGGCCTATGCCTAGAGATAACCTATAGAGAGGGTTGGATCCCTTGATACAACACCTAAAACTAACCTACTTAATTAGCAAAAAAAATGGGAAGAGAGAAACATGAAAGTAAAAAGGGGTGATACACCAAAATCTTGACCTCCACTTGCCTATGCACTTGTGAAGCGAATCAAGACTAGTTAAACCACACAAATCCAAATTGAGGTTCTCCTTATATTAGTGCTTCAATTTGGAAGTCTTGGGAGATGAATGAAATATAAGGGATAATCAAGAGGTGAATTAAATAAACATTAATGGTATATTTCCACATCTAATTTCCTATAAAACAAACTATAACATTTCATGTGACCTATAAGGAGTGAACCTACTTGTAAGAAGGTAAGGGTGAGATGACAAAAGAGATGGAGTTAAGACACTACCAATATCAACCATGTACAATAAAAAATATAGTAAAATCAATCTTGAATAAGGTTAAATCTAACTTATTATTCATCTAAAAGTCAAGAAAAACTATCAACTTGAGCAAGAATTCACCATACTCAGATTAAGGATTTGTTACAAGCCATTTTAGGCACTTATATAAAATAAAAGAGAGGGAGGGATGAAGAGGGCATGGGAAAAGTCCATGATGAATCTCATCTATCAGTTATAATATGCACAAGAGTAAAAAATAGTCTCATAACTCCTTCTCCCCATGTGTTGGTTTGGTGTGATAATGGTCTCTATGAGAATGTGGCATGGTTATTGAATGAGGAGTTATAATTCATCTCTTGTGGGGTAATTATAAATTGTTCTCTTGATACATGGAATTATTTGACCTCCTTGGAAACTTCCTACACTATTTTGGCTCTTGAAAGGCATATCTCATCTTGATGGGAATGTGAATTAAGGCTAAAACTTCTTCACACTTGATATCTAATATTATAACCATACAATCTCATGTAAAATCTTTTTTTATTCAAGAGAAAGCAATCAAGAAAAAATATTTCTCACACCAAATTTAGCCCTTGTGTTTTAAGGTTTTCATGACAATATTTTCAAATACATATAGGAATTTTATAATATCATGTCATATTTATTTAGCTTTTATAACACCTAAAATTAAGTATTCATAGCTTATTAATAAGAGGTTTGAAGAGGCTGCAACTTCATGCCATGTAGACTTGAGGAACATATGGAAAAATTGTTCATCTTTCATGACTTCCATTGTGATATTTCAAGTGTTTTGAGTATTTTAGGTATCTTCAAGACTGTATTCAGCTTAAGTCAAGTTTTAAAACCTGATTAAGACCTATATACTTCTTTTAAGGTCTTTAAACAACATGCTCAATAAGCTGCCTATGTAACCAAACCTTCCATATTGTCTGAAATCATTTAAATTGATCTATTCATGATTTTAAAATTCATTAAATGAGTTAATGTGATGTTTACATTAATTATTAAAAGGTATTCATATCTCAAATGGTCTCATTAAATTTTACAACTCTACTTCTCTATGAAACAAAGAGACATTGTTAAACTAGGCTTATTCTAGTTGCTTTGAAACTTATTATATCACCATAAGAATATATATAATGTATTTTATGAGACAATTATACCTGTACCCAATCCTAAGAGTTATATTCAACTTTTCAAAAATACCTTGCTCAACTACACATCTATAAATAAGATTGAAAATGTAGTTTATTCAACATTTTCTATCTTCTTCACTCCACATGTGCTGAGATGGTTGGCCTAAAAGGTTCCTAGGGTAGGTGTATATGTATCCAAAGTAATTTTATGTCTATTCAAGTTTGTTAAGACCACCTAAAAATGGTTTTACATTCATTGGATCCTTATTAGGGTTTTGTAAGGGTTTAGACCTATCAAACTTCTTAAGGATTATTCATAAAGAATAAATCCTAAAACCTCTACTTAATGACACAAGGTTGAAGTATGTTGACCATATAAACACATACTAAATTAATTTTGGCCCATTCAAATATCTTATGAGTACACAATAAAAAACTAGGCCTTTTTTAGCTTTACAATGTGTAAGTTGAGGTTGAGAAGAAGGTTTTAGGCATAAAAGTTTTCAAGATGCATGCTGTTGATAAAAAATTCCTTTTATAGGTATGAAAAAATACCTTAACATGTCTATGGATCTTATTATTTATGCACTGAGGTTTAATCATTCCTTAGGAATGCTTTTCCTAATTGTAGGGTTTAGAAAGGAATTTAGGCCTCTTTAGCCTTTTTGTACCTTTCCTCCATTTTATCATCTCTAAGACCTGTGAAGTCACTTACAAAACCATTTAAAATTTATAAACATATCTAATGGCCACTCTTACTACCTTGGATAAGGCAAGTTATACTTGGTAGCCTAATTGATATCCATGTTGTTCTTCATATTCATATTAGCGAAGCTTGTAGAGGAAACTGTAGGTATTGATCAGGCTAAGGGAGATTTGTATAGACCTAAGAACCTTTTGGGAAGTGTGTCCATTATATTTAAAACCTAATCATATGTATTACTTAGTTTATTATATCTCTTAACACCTTACTATCCACACTATAGAAGGAAACTCTCCACTCTAGACTTATAAGCTAGAAGGAATACTATGCTTATGAGGGGTTTGATATTTTATGGCCACTAAGATGCTTCTCATTAACCCTATAGTGATGGACACTAAGATTATTCTCATTGACATTAAAGCTTTTATCAACATATTGGATACTCCACTAGTACCTTGTACACCTTTTCTTATATGTCTCAAACCTAAACTTAGGTATATCACTCTTTAAGACATCAAAACTCTTACCCATTTGGATCATGGACTACCTTTTAGTGAAAATGAGGATATTAATGGAGGTTTTCCTTAATTAATCTTTGAAAAACATCTATATATGATCCTCAAAGACTTATTTAACCTTATCCAAATTTTTAAAGCATCCATTAAGCTCTAAAATGCATTAGAAAGAGAAAACCAACATGTGGGGTTTAGCTAGGGTTTTAATCTTCTTAACTTATTAGCGATTGTTCATAAAGCTAGGGGGATTAAAACATAAATTAATGCATGAAATTTTAAGTTAATAAGGGGACCTTCCTAAACCTAATATCACTTGGTCCAAATCTCCTTCTCCTTTATGAACCAAACATTACAAATTGACCTTTTTTTTCTTATGCATATGACCCAATGGAGAATTTAACTCAATTTTTGTCTTATTTAGAGTTGTGAGTTCTACCTAAGTATGTTTTGGACTTGAGTAAGTTGAAGAGGTTTTTTGGAGCTTCCATTCACATTATTTCATTGTTATATTTCTTTACATGCTCTAATTCACTATGAAAACCTATAAATCTCTCAAAAACATACCTTTTCTTGATATGAAACTCATTCATTGAGCAATACCCTATTGTAGCTATGTATAAAACCTTTTTTGGATCTCTTCTTGGTCTATATAATGATGATATAATTTACAACAATCTATTTTTCCTATCTTTCTTACCACCATGCCATGTTTAATATTAAAGTGATGAATAAAGAGGATGTTTCAAATGATCATACATTAGAAATGATGTTTTGGCACCTTTTAGTTAAGTGTATGTAAAAAATAATATTAAATATGACCCTCATCAAATTCACATGACTTTAAATTGGATCTTTTTCATGACATAAGGTCTTCACACTTGGTGTTCCCCAAAGGAGTTGTACTATGACATTGCAATAAACAATAGGATAAAATAAAGGAGATATTAACTTCTTAGAAATTACCTTAGTTTTCTCTAAAAGTTTGGAATGAAAAATGTTGTAATATTGTGATATTTTCTTCTTGGTCTATTGGATCATTATGGGACACCATGCTAGCTTAAATTATCACCACCCCCTGTCTTCATCCATAGATCACTTAGGCCTTGACCTTCACAAATTAGACTTAACATTTGATAAGTTACCTTAAATTTTTATAAATTTCATGGAAAAGGCCTTGAGATGATAGGGGAGCTGATGTAATGTCATGTTTTGGATGGTAGGTGTTGTATTTTGGCCTAAGAGGCCAAAATGTTAATAACTCCTCCTTCTATGGTACCTAACATTAGTTATTCTTTAATTGATGATCATAGGTATGAGATGAAGAACACACACTACTTATCATCTAGTAACTTTTGAGCCCCTTTGGAGTATAGTTTTATATCATGTTATGATAGGACCTTACCTATTCACTATATTCTTATAACCCTACATCATACTTCCTTTAGATATGTCATCTACTCTGTGCTGATCCACTTTGAGCTCATCTATTGTAGTGAACCAACTTAGTCATGATTATACTCTAAATTCTCCTCCTATTGGTGATGTCATACTAATTTTTCCTAATCTTGATTCTCTACTGACATGATGGGAAGATGAACCATTTTTTGAGTTATAGAGGGTTGCCAGTCATTAAGCCAAGGATTATTGTAAAAAAGTAATTCATATCATAATAATGAGTTTCAAGATCTACTCCTACAAAAGATAGATGAACTTCATAGTATAATACTCCTATATATACTTTTTTTCATGACATGTGCATACATTTTTCAAGTCATTACTGACATCTTTAGTAGTAAATTGAGACACTTCATATAGAAAAGGCATAGTCTATGGACACGAGCATACCTCCTCCCAAGACACAGTTGTCACTTGGATCTTGAATCTATTTGGTCAATTGACTAATATAGTGAAATAATGAGATCATACCCAAGTTTTGTGACCTTGGATCCTTAGGATGACCCATTAATAAGGTCAACTTCCTTCCTAAACTACATGTACTTTATATAAGATCAGTTGTCACCCTAAAATAATGATAAAATGACCTATTTACAATTAATATTGATTTTATAATGGAAAAGGGAATAAAATTTGAATTGAAATTGTAAGGAGGTGATGCACCAAATTTAGGGAGATCCTCACTTGCTCAAATAACACAATCAATCTTTAGAATTGATTGGAAACTTCACAACTTCTACATAACCTACAAATTTATTAACCTTTGCATCAAAATTTCATATGGAGGTAGGGATATACACAACATACAACCTACCAAGGAGAGTGTAAAGATGATAGGATAATGACATAAGGGACTAAAACATCCATAAGTGAAGATAAATAGTTCAGAATTACATAATACTTAAGAAAATTGATAATGTATAAGAGGAAAACATTAATTCTTTATTAGATTCAAGGCATAAGACAACATTACAAGACTCAATATTAGTATAATTTTTACATACCAAATAGAGGGATCCTAAAAAAATTCCTTTTATCCATATATATCAAAAATAGAGATGAGATAGAAGAGGATAGAAAAGGATACCTAATAAATACTACCATTATTCCAACAATCATCTTATAAAATAGAAGAGATAAAGATAATAAAATCATTAATTCTTATCCAATGCATTAGGCTTACCTCATTATCCAAAGCAGGTTGGTTTAGTGGTGGAAGTAGAGACTCTATTTTTATCTCTTTGTCCTTAGAAAGGATTTTACATGGTGGATATACTTCTTTAATTCTGCTCCATTCTTGGAAATTTTTTATCTTAATTGCCTTAAATTGCTCATCTCCTCCTCTTATGCATGCATAATAAAGAGAATATATCCCAAATTTGACTTACCTTCATAACTACCATGTTTGATGAATGTTTGATTGGAAAATACCTCATATTACCATTAGAGCCTTGGATTGAATTTCCATGATTACCACTCCATGAAGGGAGTTTCACATTTCTAGGGATAGTTTTCAAATGTCTCCATACCTCTCTCATGTTCTTTATGACCACTTAATCCATTCATGGTCATGATAGATAGGTTATAAAATCATGGATTATCTAAAACAAGTTAAAGAGTATAGGGGAAGGTCTCGTAGAGAGGTTGAAAATCTAATGTATCATCTTATTTTCTCATGAAGGCTCTTGGATAAACTAAGAAACATGCATTTCCATGCTTGAAATCTCAATGTTATCTCATCATCCTCATTGAAAACTAACTCTGCCATGTAAAATAAGGTTACAGGTATTCAACCTCCTCATTTTTATATGATTCTCTTTGAGATCTTGACTATTGTCACCCTAACAGTCTTGGAAACTTGTTTTAGGATTAAAAACCTTCTCTAAACTTATTCAACTTGTTAATACTGTAGGCCTACAACTTTCAAAGTCATAAAACCTTGAGAAAGTTTTGACATGAATTACGTCATTCATGAACTCTCTAAAATGTTTGTAGGCCTAATTATTCTCTTATCAATAATCATGATCTTGAATCTTCAAAACCTTCATTAATAGACCCTTTTATGCTATGCATTTTTATAAGATACTTTCCCAACCATTATCCTTATTTAATGTTTGTATACCTTGAAAAAGATTTAAAGGCTATGAGAATCAATTATAGATGCTTAAAAATTGTAAGGATCTCTTTGAATGCATGTTGAAAAGCCCTAAAGAATTTCTTATAAGAGTTATAAAGCCTAATGGGGACTCTCTTTAATATCTATAGACTTGTAGACATTTAAGTGTTTGAAATCTCATCCATATAGACTCATATACATGTTTGTATCCTTGTTATTTACATGGAACCTCATAAAACTCTTCAAAAAAACCTAAAACATTCCTTAAAGGATCAAAAACCTTGAAAAACCTTGTAATCAAATAAGCTACTATCTATACTACCTTGCCAAGTCTACAACTTGTAGAAAGTCTAGATCATGAAAATATTTGTTTATAGCATTGAAACCCTACATGAGAGGTCATGAACCCTAAATTTTATTTATAAAATTATGTACCCTTGTTTTTATCTCCTTAGAGAGTCTTAAAAGGTTTTGGTAACATGTTGAAGTCTTTTGAGGAGCTTGAAACTTTCTAAGAAACCTCTCTATTTCCTTATTTAACATGAGATACATGCTTGAAAACATGCTAAAAGACCTTAAAGACTACCCTAAAAACTTGTTAGACCTACATAAAATAATTTACCTACTCTTGAATTGGCTTTCAAATATGTTTATAGGCTTGCAAACATTTTTAAACATTTATTTATCATTCTACAAGCATGTTATGTTCTTGACCATGCTTGAGTCTCCTCAAAAGCCTTTAACTCTATCTTCACAAGTCTACTAACTTATTTCCTCTTATTGATTCATTCTTGAAATCTCATAATGAAATGAGAAAAACATTAGAACATGAGCTAAGTCTTGGAAAATATCATGGAATGATATAACCCTAAAACATTCTTGAAAGCACTTGAATCATCATGAGGCATGTTTAGTCATGTAGGTTGTCTTAGGAGTTTTAAAACCCTTTTCTTAGTATATCTTCATGAAAAATTGATCACTATATTTCTCACCTTATTTAATCTCTAGGAAACCCTGAGATATTTTAGTATCATTATATACCTCCTCTTTATAATTGATTAGGTCATGAAGAAACCATTTAGGAAGTTTGTAGGCTTTAAAAAAATCATGGAACCTTAAAAAAACTAGCATTCAAACCTATATTTACCTTTTATAATAGTTAAATACCTTTAAAACCTAAAGTTTGTGATCATATAAGTCCTGTAAGAGGTTTTTAGGAGGATTTTTTTGGTGCCTTCACAATACTTGAACTTTTTATAAGGCCTCTTAGGCCTTTTTTAGCCCTACAATATTGAAATCATGGTTAGAATCTTACATATAGACTTGAAAATCATGAGAAACTTTGACTTATAGTATTTTATATTATTTATAAGCTCATGAACTCATATATTCTTATTTAACATAATGTAATTCTTGTTTGACAGACCTGTATAGATGTAGTCTTACTTTGAAACACTACAATCTTACTAAGCCTACAACTTTTTCTAAACTACCTTCATTTTTATATATTTACTTACTTGATAGAGTCATAAAACCCTTCAAAATAGGGTGAAACCTATATTATCATGTTAAAACCCCAAAACCTTTAACTATAAAACCTATAAGAAGGTTTAATAAACTCTAAAACATCTATCTTAGAACTATAAGACATTAAATTTTGTAAGACCTTACCTTCATTAGAAGGAGATTGGAATTTGTAAAAAAGACTCTTGGAAACATTGAAAATTTCTCGTAACTTCTGACATGAAGGTTTTGGGACTATAAAAAAAATATACAGGCTTGCTTACTCTTGGACCATGTTCAATAATCTTGTATCAACATTGCCTTATCATAAAAACCTTGAATCTTTTGCTTGCAATAGTCATAAAATTGTTATTAAGAGACCATCCTAGGATCTTATAGGCATTTTATGAGATTATGATAACTCTACCACAATATCAGAGCATCATGGAGGCCATTACACATTGTTATGGACCTACAGATATACTCCAGGGATCAAGATATCTTGTTTTCCTCTTGATTAAAACATTGAAATTATTACATATAGGTGGGTTTAGGGTTTAGGAATGTTTTAACTACCTATAGGGTTTTGTATATCCACATAGTTTTGCTCATCTTATATAGGTTGTAGACTACCATAATATGGGTAAGGACTTGATAAAACTTCTCCAACCCCCTATAACTACCATGCATAATGAGAATAGTGAAATAACATGATTGGTTCTTCTAAAATATCCTATAAAACATGGTTTATACTTACCCATGGACTAAAACCTTAGTTTTTAATGATTAATTTGTTTGTAGATATCCATTTTCATGTTTAGAAACCTAAAAATGGGGTGGATGGTCATGAAGAGCCTCTCTAGAACCTACAAATTCTAACAACAAGCTCAAAACTCTATGCATCTTCTATTTATGGTTTGAATGAAGGAGATTTGGAGCATGAAATCAATATAATATGCCAATATCACTATGGAATATGTTTTGGAACCAAAATTTAGGTCTTTTGGAATAGATGTTTGGATCTTATTTACATTAGAAATAATGGAAACATTATAAAAACCTACAACTTTATTGAAAACCCTAATCTTTGGTTCATAAAATCTTGGTTTTGATGCCATAGACCTTGTGAGAATATTGGGAATAAAATTGAGCACTCTTAAGCCTCATGAAACTTATTATTACCTTCTTAAAAATCTATCCAACAACATTCTATGATTAAAAAGATCTTGTATAACATAACTCATGACCTATAGACCTCATTTCCTCTCTTTGAAGGCCTACAACTTTCTTGATGGTCTGTAAGACCTATTAGCCCTTATAAAACTCTATTTTATCTATTTTTGGATTAGTATGAAGCATTAAATGTGCTTAGATCAATTAATCTTTGCATTGCAATCTTGTTTTGAGATCTATAAAACATGAAAACTGCCCTAAATAAATCTCAAAGATGGGCAACAACTTAGTAATAAGTATTAGTGTTTAATGTGTGTGGAAATAAATAAATGAGTTGTCAAAACATCTCATAATATTTAATTGTGATAAATAAAATATTTGTACATATTAGGAGACAAGTATTTGAAATTGATATTAGGAGAGTAATTTGTGGGATAGAGTGATTAGTGTTGACTCCTATATTTTAGGAGAATACTACACTATATATATATAATAGTTTGTATTAAATAAAATATGTTTTTGTGATTGAAAATTTAATCCTAATTATTTGGTATCAGAGTGGGTTCCTTGGACCTCTATGAATAATTTATTTGGCCTTAAAGATATCAGACTATGTAGTGTAAACCACATATAGACGTCTTCATTAGATAGGCCATTCATCAAGTTTGACATTGGGATAGAAGTGCAGACCACATGTTATTATCAGTGATAAAATTTTGATGATAAATTAGTTTTGTTTGAAAAATAAAAATGCATATAAGTATATTTTTTATATTTTATCTCAAATTTGTAGTTGCTTTAAATTTGGTCATATTAGGTTATACAAATTTGGCATGAAGTTTTAACATTCCAATTTACATTATGATTTGTGGTGACCTCATACCATAACTTGAATGACACTTTGCATTGGATAAAATATGCCAAGGTCAAAGGTTTTTAATATAAATAGTCTATTGGTCATTCTATTTACATTTGACTTCAATAGTATAACTAGAGTTCAATGCTTTAATATTGACACCTTGGCATCAATGACTGTAACCTACATCCCCTTATTTCATTGCATCCCTTTGACCTACACCATCAATATTCTCTCTGTCAATCATTTTAATTTTGTTCAGACCTATCATAAGATATTTTAATTCCATGAAAGATATCCTAATTATTCTTGTGCTCTAATATTGCTAGACATGTAAGACTATGAAGACTTCTCTCCTCATCTCACATTTTTGCTCAGATCCTCCATCACCACCCAATCTTCCAAATAGTATTAGGTTTATATATATATATATATATTAGGTATTACATGTTTTAGATTCATAATTTGATATGTTACTTTTTATTTTGTCATAGTATTTAGGTTTATGAATTGATTTCTAGATAATTGAGCTGGTTAAATTAAAGGTTAGATATTTTAAATGTCATTTATAATTTTGAAGACTTTAGAGATAGATAAAAGTCTATATATGTTTCAAAAATATTATTAATTATAGTTTTATACTTGGTTAATTGTCAACATACAAAATTAAAGTGTCTTTACTATTGTCAAATTATATTAGTGTCATTGTCAATAATAAAAAGAGTCTTTAATTGTAAAGATGCATTATCAATTGAAGTCGATGTACAGTAAGTCAAAATTAAGGGAGATTAATATGGATAAATCAATTCAAATTTAGAAATTTTATGGCCATGATTTTCATACATGGAAAATCCAAATTCAACTATTACTAATTGAAAGGGATCTATGGGACATTGTTAATGGCACAATACTAGAACTGATAGATGTAGACGAGTACCAAAAATGGAAAGTTAAAGATAAGAAAGATTTGGCCATTATTGGTATAGTATTATCAAAGACATATATATTTCATGTGGATTTCAAAACATCCTCCAAGGAAATTTGGGAATCATTGAACACATTAATTGGTTCACAAGCTGATAGTGTAAAAATAATAATGAAACAAAAAATGTATGGTTTAAAAATGGAAGAAGAAGGAGATATAGTAGCCCATATAAACAAAATTAATTCACTCATAAACTAATTTTTAGGGATAAAATAAGTTATGAAATATAATGAAGTAAAATACATATTATTTAATAGTATGCCCAATACTATGTCACATGTGATGTTCACCTTAAGCAAGATATATCCAAGTTTGTTAAATGTCATATGAAAATTACTTGTTGAAGGAAGAAATTTTTTATAAGAATAAGTAATTCTCACACAAATAAATCCCAACACTTCTTAAAAAAATTTAAACATGTGACAAGGAAAAATAAATATACATGTTTCTATTGTAAAAATCCAAACCATGTTGTTTTGAATTTCAAACAAAGAGCACATGATCTTAGTGATGGAAAGGTAAATGACAAAGTAATTGAGACAAAAGAAATGATTTAGAGGAAATTAATCCTCCCCCTAAAATTTAATAAGTGTCTCATGAAAGTGATGAATAATATCTCCTCACCCTATTTTAGAACTAAGGGGAGGGGGAACTAATAAGTATTAATGCTTTATGTGTGTGGAAATAAATAAATTAGTTATCGTAACAGCTCATAATATGTAATTATGAGAAATAAAATAATTATAAGTATTAGGAGATAAGGATTTGGGAGTGATATTAGGAGATAAATTTGTGGGATAAAGTGATTAGTGTTGACTCCTATGTTTTAGGAGAATACTACACTATATATGTAATAGTTTGTATCAAATAAAATTTGTTTTTATGATAAAAAATTTACTCCTCATTAATTATTTATAGTCTAAAATCACTCATCCCATTTTTGGAGATGAAAAATTATGTCAAGGAATAGGAATGGAAGGAAAACCAAGTCAAATATATTCTTGAAAGTATGTATGAACTTTGAAAGCTTGTGAAAGAGTTTGAAAACCTCCAAATGATTTTTATGAAAATTTTAAACCTTTCATCCCTTTTACGATCCTAATTAATGACTTAAAACACCATTTAACTATATTTCACATTTAAATTACTTGAATATTCCTCTATAAGGTTAATATAGCTCTATGGATTAAGAATATTCATTAGGCCTTTTTAGTGAAATTTTACATTGAGAGGTAATTTGATTGCCTTTACTCATAAAGTGGGAATTGATAAGGCTAAAAAGACCTCATACATTAATTTTTATAGATATTTAAATTTAAAACCACTATAATATGAATATTATAGGACTAATTCTAACCCTTGACCTCATAAAATTATTATTAGACCTTATCTAATGAAGCAAAATGTTTAAGAAACCTCAATGACTCCAGACATACCTATCCTTAAGCCAACACAGTAATCATGAAGGTGATTTAAATATCATGATCAAATTATTTTTCTATAAAATAATTTTCCCAAGCAAATCATTTTCTGAGAGACCAAGCCAAATTCAATAGGAGTCATTTTGGTGACCTCTATGGGCTGATTGACTGCTAAGTAGGAATCCATTAACCTTAAGCATCCATTGGGCATAAGAGATAGATAATATTCAATATAAATCATTGTAAAAGTGAAACCATGGATCCAACATGTTGGACAATCACTTAAATGAACTAAAAATTCATAAAAAAAATAAAACCATAAAATAAAGGATAACAAACAACTATGCAACAATGCTTAGAAGAATGGGAAAACCACTATACTACTCAACAAACAATGTAAAATAACACTTGGAGGGATAAAAACAACTTATAATACTATATAAAAGGCCTAAAAATGACTTCAAGAATTTTTTTTGAGATGGATCCCATTGACTAAGATAGGCATATCCTCTCCATTCAACTTTGAGAGATGAAAAACATTAGTTTTCTTATAGTTGGTTATGATGCAGGGTCCACTTCATGTGTCATAAAAATTTGTGTGCTTACCATTCTTTAATATATGCTCATATCATTTCAACACTAGATCTTATTATTTAAAATACCTATAAATATCCTTCTTATCAAATGTCTTATCCATTTGAGCTTGATGCAATTCTACGCTATGCATTACATGGTCCCTAATTTCGTCCAACCCCATTAAATCTTATAGTCTCATTGCCATGGAATCATTTTCCATCAATTCCAACTATTGAGTGAGCTAAAGAGATAGTAATTCAAGTGATAAAGAAAACCTTGCTTCTCTCCCATAGACTATCATGAAATGGAAGTTATCAATAATCCTCTTGGGTGTTATCCTATCAGCGTATAATGTTGTCTTTAACATGGTGTGTGAAGTTCTTTAGTTCTCCTCCATATTTATCTTGATAATACTTATTAGGTTCTTATTTTTAGATTCTACCAAGCCATTACCTTGGGGGTAGTAGTTGGAATAAGTTCTCAAATGAATGTCATACTTGACTACTCATTCATTGATTTTGGTTCCAACAAAATCTATAGCATTATCAGATATAATAGTAGCTAAAACACAAAACCTAGTATTAATACCTTCATAGAATTCCAATATAGAGGTGTCATTTTCATCTATAAGTGCCACTACTTCTATTAATCTTTTGAACCAATATGTGATGGTTAATACCCACTTGTGTACATCATTTGAAGGTGGGTTAATCATACCAATGAAGTCTAAAACCCATTATATGAATAGTTTCACTACGTGGATGGGATGAAGAGGGACAGTTCCTAGATTTTACTTTCTAGTTAGAAGGCACACTTTTTGTAGTTTATCACCCATGCATGTGCATATATAAATAGATTTGGCCAATATTAACCACCATAATGATCTTAATAATAGTAGACTTGGGAGAGAAATGTCCTCCTAATGGGCCATCGTGAAGCTCTTCTAGCACCATAGCCACTTGGTTAGATGCTATGCATCTAAAAATTATCCATTGATGTCCTTCATAAATAATATACCATAAATAATGACATATGGAATTGATTGAAGTATTAAAAACCTTATTTGAGATTTTTTGAGGATATGTGAATAATCACTAGTTTGCAAGAAGGTAACCATGTCTCTAGTCTAATTATTGGGGACCTCATGGTTAACTTGTTGATCCTCTTGTAACATGAAAATTGTCTTATTATCAGCTTATAGGTTTGTTTCCAACTACTCACATATCCCTTTTCCTCTCAAAAAAATGGTGACCTTGAGGTCAATGTCATACTCCATGACCTTTGTTATCCAACTTGATATCTCTTCACCTATGTCCTTGTTCAATAGCAACTCTTTCATGTTTGAGTGTGAAACCATCAGATATATTTTGTTGGTAGAAAAAATGTGTCTAGATTTTTTAAGGGATCTTATGATAAAAAGGACTTGTTTTTACATAAAACAATACCTCAAATCATAATCCTTAAGTGATTTACTAGAAAAGGAAATGGTTTTCTCCATTAGACCACTATTTTCCTACACTACTATGATTAATATAGTCTCATTCCCCCCAAAATAATAAATAATAAAGTCCTTATCATAGCATGGGCTCATGAGTGAAGGGGATTGATAATATTATTTTTTGATTGATTTAAAGTTGTCCTTACCTTATCTTGACAATATGAAAGTAACATTCTAATTAATTATAGAAGTGAGAGGTTTTATCAAATTATCAAAGTTTGGAATGAATCTTATTTCAAATTTGATCTTACCCAAGATGTTTTAAAGACCCTTTTTATGGATTAGAAGTGAAAGAGTAAAGATTACTTCCACCCTTTCTAGATCAATTATAAGGCCATATTTAGAAATAACATGCCCTAATAGATTGCCTTCATGGACAAAAAATATGAATTTGTTTGGGTTAAAATATGCATTTTTTTGGTTTCAAATATACCCTAAACTCTCTACACCTATTAAAGACTTGCATAAAATAATCCAAGTGATCAATTGCATGATTAGATAAAATAGTAATATAATATAAATACACCAAGATCATATCATTTATGAGGCCCATAAATGACATATATATGGCCCTTTGGAAGGTTACACCAACATTGGTCAACCCAAAAGGCATCTTCTTGTAAGTAAATGTACCTCATTTGGTGGTAAAAGTTTTATTGAATTGATCATATTATTGCACAAGTATTTGGGTATGTCTTGAATAGACATCTAAGAGTGAAAAAATTTCATAACCTAATAATATTTGAAGTATTTTATCCATAGGTTGAAGGGTATAATGATATTTGAGTGATGATCTATTCAAGTCCCTAAAGTACATACATAACCTAATCTCCCCATTCTTCTTTCTAACTAGGACTATGTTAGACACCCAAGAGGAATGCCTGATAAGTAAGATAATGTTGGTTTTTATGATTTTATTTATCTATTTTATCATCAAGGGTTTACCTAATTGGTCTTAAATTGGGGTTCATTGGTATTTGATTTTACCTAATTGGTCTTAAATTTGGGTCTATGTCAATGGTGTGTTGGACCAAATTTGGATCAAAACCTCTAAGGTCTTGGTAACTCCAAGAAAATATATCATCATATATCCTAAAAATAACAATAAAATGTTCCTTTTTAGATTGAGTACATACCTTACCATCATTTAAAAGTTTACCATTGGATATGTCTACTAGTTCTTATCTCTCATCCTTGATTGTCATATTAATTTTCTCAACTTTGAGTTGATCATATAAACTAAACATGCTTTCTAAATTGAACAACCCATTATGCAAATTGTTACCTTATAGTTTAATAATTTAATCCTCATATTTATATTGAAGCCTATGCTAGTTTTTAGATGAGAATTATGAATCCTCTTGTAAAAATTTTATGATTTTCTCCTCATTCTCAAACACTTACTAAATAACATTATTATCAAGAAATACTGGTCTAACCACTAGCTTTACAAGATATTATGTATCCTTCATGACATCATGGGGACGGTTATACTAAGATATTATGGTATCAATCCTATCAACATAAATATTTTGTGTTCTTAAGATAACTTGAATGTTGAAGGCATCAAAACCTTCAATGAGATCCCACACCTTATGTTTTTAGGCCTTCAATAAGTTGTTCTTGAGTACATTTAAGAATCTAATATAATTTACAACTAACTCACTATTACCAAACACTTGGAACACCTTTATACCTCTTTTATATTTTAATTATAGGCCTTAGATAAATTCCTCATATTCAAATGAATTTTTATTAAAGCTAAACTATAGTATATATGAAAACAAATACTTCTCATTTTGAGGGGAGATCAAAACAATACCTACACCAATACCATTTATACTCATTGAACCATAAAAAAATAGATACCACATACCCTTAAGGTCCTCTTGTGGCCTCAAAATATTTGGTAGAATAGAACCCTCTTCAAGGATGAAATAGGTACCCAATCTTATCTATTCTACCTAATCATATGGATCAAATCCATAATTCTCATTTTCCCACTCATCAATTAGGATATATGGAACCTCTTCCAAATGTGTGGTAGTCTCATGAATGACAAAACTCTCCTCTTGATCATACACATTATAATTCATGGGGGTTATATAAGGGGAATATGGCTCAATGTGGTCTCTAGAAATGGGTTTATCTTTTATAGTTACTTTGGTACCATACCTAGTCCTAAGAAACATGTGTGACCAATCTAAGGATATTTATCCACCCATATTTTAAACAAGTCCCTTGAAATTCATATAATAAAATAAGGAGGGAAGACTATGAATAAAACATCTTAGGAGATAGAGAAGCTTGGGAAAGTCTGTAGGGTAAGACTCAAGGTCTTAATGATGCAAACTATTTTAATAGCTATACCATCTAACTAAATAACTCCCTTTGTTCCTAGAGTGTACTCTAAACCTATAAGGTTAGAAATATTCTTAGGCAGAACTAAGCTACTTGCCCTGGAATCAATCATATAATTATGTATAAGGTGTTTACCAATAATAAAGATGTATAATGGAGGTTGTTTGTTGATATTTCCACTATCTCCTTATTTTGGTTGGAATAAGTTATTGGGAATAACTACTACACTTTGATTACATGAACAAGGTGGCTTAAGGATTCCTTCAATAAGTATCTTTGGGAATTAAAGGAGAGAGCTTTCCACATGGTGACATTTAGGTTTATTCTCTTTATTTTCTCAACTATGTTAAAAGGGATTTATCATACTTTTTACTAAAACTTTGTAACAAAATCATCTTCTCTCTAACATTGATTGATTTGAGGCTGAGTTTCCTTATAAAAAACCTAAATAACTTATGCTTAAGGTCTCCCAATATTTACTTTATCCTTGGTATCTTCACGAGGGGCTTGGGTAGTAAGAAATTGACTAAATGAAGGAGATGAATCTCCCTCAATTTCCCTATTTTAAAACCTTGTGTTGTATGCCACTAGAGTGTTCCTTTTGATTGAGACCTCATTCTAATTCACAACACAAAAGTCACTATCTTGTCAATTCAAAAGAGTGGACTCACTTTGAACTTTTTCTTATTCATGATCTTCTTCTCTTTTTGAAGTTTATTAACTTGATTTCCCTTGTGAAAGTGTCACACTTTAGACCATAAAAGCTTTATTGATGACTCCATTTAGACATGTGGTTTGGTTATGAGGCTGGTTTCATGGGAATCAATACTCATAATATTGAACTAGGTTATTTTTCACATGTACAATGGATTTAATAGTGATGGTATCATTATGAATTTAACTATTAAAAGGACTAACCTGTGTAATTTAGCCTTGAGCTTGTACATTTCCTTGATAAACCTACTTATTAGATTGATATGGCTAATTGAAATGCTAGTATGGTTGATTGAAATACTAATATAGTCTGATATGTTGAGCTTATTGTTGTCTTTTCAAGGACACTAATTTGTTACCAAATCTTTATAACAATGTATTAACTTTATGAAAATCATTATAAGGTGTAGTAGTTGGAGTTGATTGGTTATTTTATATAGGAATGGGTGTCAAAGTAGGATAAATAGGTAGAGGT
Source organism: Torreya grandis (assembly GCA_037957365.1). NCBI lineage: Eukaryota > Viridiplantae > Streptophyta > Pinopsida > Cupressales > Taxaceae > Torreya > Torreya grandis. The sequence goes on from JARHVA010003184.1 coordinate 981,436, forward strand.
CCAAGACATAAGGGAATTAGAGGTATAATGGCTATCTTTCCCACATTAATTAGTATATTTTCAACCCTTATGTCAATGTCATATGTAGTTGGCAATATAATACCTCCCATGGATTGAATCATGACAACAATGTCATCATTCAAAGACCTCAATTAGTACAAGAATAAAGTATTGGGAGTAGGATTCACCAAGGGTGAGATTATATCCCAAGTCTTTTAGAGCCTAAATTTGAGTTACAACATATATTCATTAGGGGATCTCTTTATGGTAGTGAGTTGTTCCATGAGAGAAAGATGATCACTCTTATCTTCAAATTTTTAGCAAAGTATCTTTCCTAGCGCATCCCATCTATGTATAGTGCTAGGTTTTAAAATGATATACCATTTAAGAGAATTTATTTTCAAGGATGTAGTAAGTATTCTCACAACAAAATTATCTTGAGTGACATTGTGGACTGAGCATATATTGGTAATATCTTGTATGTGTTTTATAGAAGTGGCAACATTCTCACTAGTGAAATAAGGTATGCTTCTGAGATTTGAAACTGGGATATCATCTCATTTTTTAATGGAAAAAATACTATTGGAAAAAAAATTAAAAACCAATACCTCTTTTAGAATCCTTTTTTTCCTTTGGCATGAAAATTTAAGAATGATCCAAGACTATAAATTTGTGGAGTCACCAGGTACCTCTGAAATGTCTTCAATTTTACATCTTGATAAGTAATAAAAACTAAGTCCTAAATTGAAATATTTAATTCTATGGAAATTGGTCCCACCATACATGCCATATAATATCACTTGGATATTTCACCCATTTGATCAATCAATTGATCCAGTGAAATAATGGGATCATCCCCAAGGTGTGGGACCTTAGATCCTTGAGATGAACCTCTGGAGAAGGATTAATTCCTTCCTAAAATAAATTCATCTAATATAATATTAGTTATATATGTAAAACAATGCTAGATTAGACCTATTTATAGATAATCCTATGCTTTTATCATGGAAAATGGAATAGAAATTGAAATGAAACTATAAGGAGTTGATACACCAAATTTAGGGAGCTCCTCACTCAAATAACATAATAAATCTTAAAAATTTATGGGAAACTACACAAATTATACATGACCTACAACTTTCTTAAAAATTTCATTAGTATTTCATATGAAGGTAGGGATCTACACAACATACAACCTACCAAAGAGTGTGTAAAGATGATAGGATAATAATACAATAGAATGAAACAAACACAAATGAAGATAAATATTTCAAAATTAAATAATAATTAATAAAATTTACAATGTATAAGATGAAAACATCATTAATTATTATATTCAAGGCATACACCAACATTACAAGACTCAAAATGATCATAGTTTTGACTTTCCAAAGAGAGGGATCCTAAAAAAAGTCATTTTCAACCCTATATATTAGAAATAGAGATGAGAGAGAAGAGGATAGCACAAGGATTCCTCATATATGTTATCATTACTCCATCAGTTATCCTATATAAGAGAAGAGACAAGGAAAGTGGAATCATTAAGTCTTATCTAATGCATTAATATTTCCTCACGAAGATATCCAAGGCAGGTTAGCATAGTGATGGAAGTGGAGACTCTATTTTTGCTCTCTTTATCCTTAGGAAGGATTGTACATGGTGGATATGCTTCTTTAATACTACTACATTCTTGGAAAACTCCTATATTAATAGCCTTCACTTGGCCATCTCCTCTTCTCATACATGCATGCTAGAGAGATTTTTTTCCTAATTTTGACTTACCTCCTTAACTACCATGCTTGATGAGTGTTTGACCTAAAAATAGACCTTGTATACTTATTAAATCCTTGGGTTGTTTTGTCATGATTACCACTCCATAGAGGGAGTTATACATTTATAGGGATAATAATTTTCAAATGTCTCCATACTTTTCTCATGCTATTTATAACCACTTATCCTATTCATGGTCATGCTATATAGGTTGTATAAGCATGGATTATCTAAAATCAGATTTGAAATTTAGGTGAAGATCTCTTGGATAGGTTGAGAAGCTAGTGTATCATCCTATTTTCTCATGAGAGCTCTTAGAGAAGCTAAGAAACATGAATTTCCAAGGTTTAAATCCCCATATTATCTCATCCTCCTTGAAAATTAAATATACCCTAAAAAATAAGGTTGCAAGCATATAAACTCCTCATTTGGTTATGATCCTCTTGAGAGCTTGATTACTGGTACCCTAGCAAACTTGGAAACATGTTTACAAGCTTAGAAACCTACTTTAAACCTCTATAACTTCTTAATCATACAGTCTTACAACTTATAAGGTTAAGAAATATCAATAAAATTTTAAGAAACATTACATCATTCATGAACTCTCAAAGATGTTTGGATGCCTAATTTTTCTCTTGTCAATCATCATGTTCTTAGAGCTTCAAAACCTTCATTGATAGACCTTTTAATTCTATGCATTTGTCTAAGATACTTTCCTAACCATGATCCTTGTTTATTGTTTATATAACTTGAAATAGAATAAGAGGCTATGAGAATATATTTTAGATGCTTAAAACTTGAAATGAACTCTTTGGAAGCATGCTTAACAACCCTAAAAAATTGTTTGTAAGATTTATAAAGTCTAATTAGGACGCTCTTTAATGTCTATAGACCTCTAGGCATTTAGGTGGTTAAAATATCATCCATATAGACATGTAGACATATTTATATGAGTGGTATTTATAGGCAACCTCATGAAACTCTTAATGCAGACATGTAACATGCATTAAAGGCTCATAACCCTTGAAAACCCTTGCAATCAAATAAATTACTGTCTAAACTACCTTTCAAAAACAGTAACTTGTAGAAGGTTTATATCATGCAAATATATGTTTATAACCTTAAGAACCATGCATGAGAAGTTTAGAACCTTTAATTTTATTTATATAGCTCTGTAACCTTATTTATAACTCCTTATAAAGTCTTAAAAGGCTTTGGAAACATGTTGAATGATTGTGAGGAGTTTGAAAATTTATTGAAAACCTTTCTATTTCCTTATTTAACATGAAAGGTATGCTTAGAAAAATGCAAAGAGACCTTCAAGTCTATTCTATAAACTTATTAGACCTATATATAATTTTTGACCTGCTCTTATATTATCCTATAAACATGTTTGTAGGATTTTAAACATGTTTGAACACTTATTTATCATTCTATAGGCCTGTTATGTTCTTGACCAAGCTTGAGTCTCCTCAAAACCCTATAAATCTATCTTCATGGGTCTATGGACTTGTTTCTTCTTCTTAAAACATGAATGAAATCTCATAGTGGCATGATAAAATCTTGGGAACATGAACTACACCTTGGAAACCATCATGGAAGGATCTACACTTGTAGCATTATTGAAAGCACTTAATTCATTATGAGGAACTTTTAGTCTTATAGGTTGTCTTAGGAGTTCTTAAAACCTTGTTTTCAGTACATCTTAATGAAAAATTGATCACTACATTTCTCACCTTATGTCATCTCTAGGAGACCTTGAGATATTGTAGTCTCATTTTATACCTCCTCCTTATCATTCATTAGGTCATGAAGAAACCATTTAGGAAGTCTACAGGATTTAAAAAATCATGGAACCTTAAAAAAATTAGCATTCAGACCTTAATTTACCTTTTATAACAATCTAAATACCTTGAAAAACTAAAGGTTATGATCATATAATTCCTCTAAGAGGTCTTTATGAGGTTTTATATGTGCATTCATAATACTTGAACTTGTTATAAATAATAGTGCAATAACATGATTGGTTCTTCTCACAAATCTTACAAAACATGGTTTATACTTACTCATGGACTAAAACCTTAGTTTTGACTAGTTATTTTATTTTTATTCCTCCATTTTCATTTTTGGAAACATTCAACTAGGATGGATGGTCATGAATACCATCTCTAGAAATTGAAACTTCCAACAACAATCTCAAAACTCCCTACATCTTCTATTTATGATATGTATGAAGGATATTTGGAGCATGAAAGTAATATAATATGCCAATATCACTTTGGAAAATATTTTATAATCAATATGTAGGTATTTTGGGATTGATGTTTGGATCTTCTTTGTATTGGAAATAATGAAAACACTATCAAATCATGCAAATTTCTTGGAAACCCTAATCTTTGGTTCATAAAATCTTGGTTTTTATGCCATATACTTTGTGAGACATTAGGTGAAAAATTGATCAATATTAAGACTCATGAAACATGTTCTTACCTTCTTCAAACTCTATCCAACAACATTTAATACTAAACAAGACCTTATAGAATAGAGATCATAGCCTATAGACCTCATTTCCTATCTTTGAAGGCCTAAAATTTTCTTGATGGTCTATAAGACCTCTTGTCCCTTATGAAACTTTGTTTTATCTATTTTAAGATCAATATGAAGGCTTGAATGTGTTTGGATCAATGAATATCTACATTACAATCTTGTTTTGAGCTCTAGAAATCATGGAAACTACCCTAAATAAGTTTCAAATATGGGTAATAGCTTAGTTATGATTTGGAAACTAAGTAATCTTCCCACATTTGGAGATTATAAATTTCATAAAGGAATATGAGTGGAGGGAAAATAAATTCAAATGCATTCTTGACAATATGTATGGACTTTGAAAGATTGTGAAGGAGTTTGAAAACCTCCAAATGATTTTAATGAAAATTTTAAATCTTTCATCCCTTTTATGATCCTAATGAATGAATTAAGACCCAATTTTCCTCTATTTCACATTAAAAAGTACATGAATAGGTCTATATAAGGCTAACATAACTCTAGGTCTTAAGAATAGTCATTAGACATTTTATTGAAAATTTGCATTGAGATGTAGTTTGAATGCCTTTAGTCATAAAAGTGAGACTTGAAAAGGTTAATAAGACCTCATATAGGAATTTTGATACACATTTACATTGAAAACCATTCCAATAGGCCTATTACAAGACTATTTCCAACCCATGACCTTAGAAAATGATTGTTAGACCTCATCAAATGAAGTAGAATGTTCAAGAAACCTCAATGAATCTAAACATACATGTCCTTAGGTAAGCATAGTCATAATGAAGGTGATTTAAAGATCATGATAAACTCACTTTGGTAGAAAATGCTTCTTTCCAAGCATATCATGTGTCAAGAGACCAAGGTGACTTGAACAATCAACAAATACTTCTAGAACACATCCCTAAGTACAAAATATTTTATTTTATTTAGAACTAATATACCAAACATCATATAGATAGATGTCAAGCACTAAAATAACACATTCATGATTTTCCATAGCTTACGCCTTCACTTATTTAGCTACATGCTCTAGATAATTTGTTTATGGGAAATCCTAATTATTTATCAAGATGACAAAATCTCTATGTACTTTGTATCTTGTAATCAAAGCCTAAAACATATCTTTGTTTGTCACTTTTATCACTAATATTTGGTCATTATAAATCCATATGGAGGAATAGAAAAAGACATAACAATGTTAAAATATGAATCATTTAAGTAAAAGGCAATGATAAAAAGGAAAAAAATAAACATTTAAAATAAAAAAATCACACCAAAAGAGATGATTATTATCTTAACACATCTCTTATTTTTTAGTTGAATCTAAAAATCCATAGTTGGCCACATGATAGAGCTGAGGTCCATTGGGGTGCAACATGCTGGTAGATTGGGATAAGAGGTCTCAAATTTATCTATAGTGCTACCTAATTTCTCACACAAGTACCAAATCTTCATAGTAGATCGACAAATCTATAAGGGGTCCTAAGGAATGGGGAACACATTATGGGAAGGTAGGCCCATTTTAATTTTCTTGTATATATCACCATCATGATCTGATTTATGTATTACACATATTCACCAAAATTTTTGTCTACTATGAAAAAATATCCTATGATTTTATCATCTAATAATTTTTAGCACATACCTATCTACGTAGTATGTCTCATGGATACTAAGGATTATTAAAAATGCCTATGTCATGTTTTTTCCACTCCCTTTTTGACAAAAACATTCCCAATATTCCTCCTTGATGAATATTAATTTTTATCTGATTATATGCCTTTGGTTCTCATTTTGTAATTTACAATGTAAGACATTGGGTAGGACTAGATCTTACAAAAAAATATTAATTTTCCATACATATTTAACCTAATTATCAATAACCTAATTGGTTTACCATTTATGATTTGAAATTTAAAACCTCAAGTAGGACCAGTATTTCCTCAAAAAATATCCTCAATCTTCATACCATGTCTTAAGTCACAAAATAACTATACCTTTTCATACAAGTGATTTAAACAAACCTTACATTTTTTGTTTATCATTTCACTTGTTTGTACCTTACATTACAAATAATTTATTTTCATGTTTTACACACTTCCCAACTTGATTTAGTGTGTTATACATTTCAATATATTTTTATTTTTATTTTATGTCATTTATATATGATTCCCAACATGATTTAGTGTGTTTTACATGACATTTCATTTTACATTACATTTTTACATTTTTTATCATTTTATAACCATGCATTTTTTCACATTTTCTAGGAAGGAACCAAAATAAATCATACATCTTCTCATAGCATATATAAACTATTAAACACATCCTAGAAAGAAAATACATAAATACATAATATATACAAGTCATAAAAACAAATAAACATCTCTATATAAATGGTTTAGATGTTTGATACAATATAAAAAAATGCTATAAGCATAATACAATCTTAGCTCTATGGATATGATCCACCTTGTCTATCTAATGTTGGATGGGATACATTATTGATAGATGGCTATGACTACCCCATCCAAATAGTGCACTAAAAAGACTTTATCTATGTATTCAAGTCCTCAACCTATCCCTATAAATTGGCCACCTTTCCCTGTACATGTGTTAACTCTATAAATGTAGCCAAATGAATATCCTACTCCTCAACTAATTTATATCATTCCCACAACTCCCCATCACCAAATATTGGTGGTTTTATACCTATACTGCATCTACCTATCTCTACAACTCTCATGTTGCCTCACCAACTAATTTAAAAGGTATAAAAGGATTAATCATATTCGTAGTATGATGATGTGGTAAAACATCATGATGAGCTTCCTATATAATCATCATAAATATATCCTCTTCTATAGTAGCATCTATAAAATACAAACCAAATGTACATTTGATCTCATATTGTAGATGATATTTTGTGATTATGCAACACCTCAATATTGTACAATTGGAAAATGTAGACCCTAGCTATTCCTCTTAGTTTTACACGACTTGATTTTGTAAGATTTACTTATGATCTATCTTGTGTCACATTATAATTATATTGATTACTAAACTTATATTGATTACATAGACATCTCATATTAGAATTATTAAAGTGTAATTATCTTACACCTATACAAGTTTTGAGCCTGTACCCACTCTCCTTCTCCCTAGATACTAATTCCTGAGAAAAATAACATTGACATTATTGTCCTAACTTGATACAAGGGTATAATTTACTAAATCCATCCAATTTAAAAATGAAACATATTACAATGGTTAACCTAAATGATTTAATGTGAGTTATCTCATGATAGGATTGGTATAAATAAATATCAACCCTCATTCATTCCTCATATTTCAATCAAACCAAACCTTAATAAGCACTCAAGTTACTCAAATATTTCTATTTTACCCTATTCTAATATTAGTCAAAGAAATATCCCAGTTATAGGTCTGAATTACTAAAGGAGCAGTCATAAGGTCATATTTTACAAGTTACAAATTAGGTCACTATTGTACTTATTTTACACATCATGATTTACACATAAGATAACACATAGGGGATAGCTACATAAGTCTGAGGCCCTATTTTGGAGTATTTGATATGTAAGTAGTGCCCTTTGATAGTGAAGTCATTACAGGTCATCTCAACACCATGTTCCCACTAACCTATTTTACCCCAAGGTCATATTTAATATAGAAAGCTAGGGTTTTACCATTTCATCAAAAGTGATATTTCAAGACCCATATCTAAATACACTAGAGTGAAAGTGATGTAAAATATAGAATAATCTAAGTGGTTGCATCCTATTTGGGTAGATATTTTATATAAGACACTAGCATCGATGTAATAATATTAAGATGAAATAAGTGTCTAGAGAGATAAAGAGACTAGATCTAGATCTAATAATTGATCTAGAACTATTTTCATGCCTACTTTCTTCTTGTACTAGATCTAGAATTGCATTAGCCTCAAAACTAGCTAAGTACTTTTTATCATCAAAACTCACACCTTTGAAGAGGTTTTTAAAGCCTCATAAATTAATTAATATCATGTGAACTCTTTAAAGGTTTTGCGTGACCTTATAGCTGAAGAGAATATCTAGATAGGGATAGCTCCCTTGATACATCACTTAAGCATTACCACTAAACGTATCACTTAGTTTGGATAAGGGAGAGAAAATTTAAAGTAAACTAAATTAGGGTGTTTATGCCCCAAATGTGTTGATCACTACCACACATTTTTATATTTACAATGAGAATTAAGATGTCCTATTCATATACTACTCCTAATCTACTTTTCTTACATCAATATTTCAATATGAAGTTCGTAGATGATGATTAGGTAAGGAGGGTTGACTTTCAAAAGGTGTAAATAATACTAATGGAATATTTCCTCACTTAACCTTCACAATATAACTTAAACACTCCATATTACCTATAAGAGTGAGTTCAAACTTCATATAGGTGAGACAAAGAGACAACATGTTAAGGAGAACTAAATCAATACTAGACAAGATCAATTATTCATGCATAAACGCTAAAATACAGTCATAAGAGAATGCAAAAACATCTTGTTTGTTGATTAAATGGATTAAAAAAGGAGTAGGAATTCATGATATTCAATTGGATGATCCTTATAGTTCCAAAATTAGATATGAATATAGAAGATAAGGAATAAGAGAGAGAAGAGAGGCATTGGAGAATCCCATGACAAGTGTCATTTTATGAGGGAAAAAGTTAAAAAAAAGAAGGCATGTCAATAAATAAACTTAACTCCCTCTCTAATATGTGTGTACTTGGTTTTTATAATATTCCTTTCAAGATGGTGTAGTAGTTATGTTTGGCTTGAGGACTTATTCTCTCTTGCTTGAAACTACCCCTTAAGAGTGATTATGAAGTGAAAAATCATCCTCTTGGGTTATAACTTATTTTGTTTCATTTAACCTTTTGAATATATACAATAAATCATATTTCCACTTTTGTTCTATAATTTTCTTTATAATTCTCATATTTACTCTCTTGGATGCCTATTCTTTGTATCCCTATTTTAGCACAAATCTCTTTGGTTTTAGATATATACAATATTTATATTAGAAATAAAGAAATATTTGAGTACCATTTATCCATTTTCTACTTCACCTAAAGTTTAATGGCCTAACTCCCAAGGTAGACCCACTTTATCAACACCCATTTTCTTAATTATGCCTAAAATAAGCCCACATTGTTAGAGACCATACAAGGCTATACATTACCACTCTAAAAAACCATAATATTTTTAGGAAAATTAAATAAGTCCATTTGAAAATGTTTTAAGCATTTTCATGTGTTAGAAATCAAGTAATGCTAAATTTTAATTTTCTAGCCCTAGTTTATAAAAGCACATGCTTGAGTAGACTAAGAGCAAGAAAAATAGATAGGGAGAGTTCTAGGGCTCTTCAACAAAAACAAAGAAATTTTTTATGTATTAACCAACTCCACTAAACTCCTCCAATAATTTTTTTTTCATGATCATTCGTAATGATCTTTTACCAAGCAAAAAGATGGAATTTTGTGCACAAAAGATGACTATGTCATGGATGTAGTTTTTTTTTTTTTTTTTCATTTTGATCAACTTAAAAACCTCTTAGTTATATTAATAAAAATTCTAAAACTCAATATAAACATTACATATTCTCTTAGATTCTTGAAAATAGGATTGTAGGAATTGTTTAGCAGGCTTGTAAATGCTTGTTAGGAATAAAGGAAGGATTTTTGTTTAAATAATACTATATTTATTAAATTTAAAATAGACCCTCTTAACATATTTATTTTCTTGGACAATTTATCTTTAAACCTCATACTTCATAAAAGGTTTGCCTCTTTACTTGCTTGAAAATGTGGACCTATAGGTCTATAGACTTGTAGGTCTACATTCACTTTTATTTTTCAAATTTAAGATATTATTCTTAATATATTAATCCTTTTTTTTTTATTATTATTTATACTTTAGAGAATTTTTTAATATCAAAATTATTTGAAACCTCTCAAGATTATCTTTAAACACCTAGTTTGGCTTGCAAACACCAAACTGATGTACTTTTAGGTTTATAACTTGCAAGCTCACATCAAGGATAGTTTTAGAGGATTGGTAAATTTACAAAATTATATGAGGGTTTATAAACTATACCATAAATTAATTAAATTCTCATATAACTGGAACTACTTCTCCATACGTCAAAAGTGTTACTCATAAGACCTTATTTCTTATCATGGAGGCTGTAGGTGAATATTTTGACTGTATATGTATTGAATTTATCAATGTGAGTATTTTATGAGTTTTATGAGTGAATATTTACTTGATATATATAATCATTTATATTATTTTCTTCTTTCTTAGGCTTTTTACCTTCTTACTTACATTTGATACCTTGTAAGAGAGTATAAACCAATGTTGTTAGTGAGTCGCTACTTGCAACCTTATACTACAGGTGTTCATGGAGTACGTTATTCCACATTAAATATGATTATTTAAATAAAATATATATTTAATTTCCACAATAAACCAATTTTCCTATAGTTTCTTGAGGAACAAAACTTAAAAACAACCTTATTCCTCTTAGCTTTAACAAGCTTGAAATCTCTTACAACAAGGTTTTCACCAAAAAACTATTTCATGGAATAGATACATTTATTTGGTGGATTAAAAATTCATAAATATTTAAAAATGACTCATAATAAATTCAAGTCTCAAATATTCACTCCAATGCCATGAATATTCCTTTTCTATGCATCTTTGAAAAACCATCTACATACAATTTTATGCACTGTAAACATGCTTGCTAATCTCTTTTAAATTTGACCATGCTTGTGATTTTAAGAGAATTTAATAGGATATATGAGTATTTTTTTATGTCAATGAAATTTTATCATTCTAAACACAAACTTATTCCATGCTAAAAAATGCCATAGTTCTCAAATACCCTAATTGTCACCCTTAAAAACAACAAAACACATTATTTTTTCACTTTGACTTCTCACACATGACACTAATGGTAAGATAGGATGTGAGATGAATATTTAGACCCATTAGGATCTCCAAAAATCATCCATGTGTTTCCATAAATCTAAAAACTTGTTGAGACAAGAAAATCCTTGTCTGTGTGGTTTTAGGAGGGTTTTAGGTTGCTTAAGTTGTTAATGATCATTAATAAATAATATCACTTAAATAATAAAACTAATGATTATAATTCCAAGGGAATAAGGTCCCATATCAGCCCCCAAGATCACTATATCCAACTATCCTTCCTATTCATGAAATGAACACCTAAAAATGACCTTCACTAGCTTACAAAGGGCTCAATGTAGGATATGAAAAATTATTGGGCTTATTTATACCTACCAAGACTTTTGAAAGCCTAATTTGACCATAAAATCCTTTGGAAGACCCAAAAACATCAAATTTTGACATGAAGTTACCATATTTACATTGAAAATTAGCTTAATGAGCTCTTGGCAAGTCTATTTATATGTTATACTTCACTTTATTGATCTTTGGAGGGTCCCATCACTTTAACACATTGAAATTGACATTGGTGGACATGTTTTAGGGAGAAATAACCTTGACATAGCTTATAAATGCATTAGAGGCCTCAAAATGCACTTGATCCCTCTAGTTAGCAAAGGTAAACATTACCTTAATTTCTCTAAATTTTCCTTAACTTTTTCTAAACATGAAATAATAATGTTTTAACATTGCCATACCTTGTATTTAAAAGCTCAATTTCAACATATGACATCATGCCACTTTGGAATGTCAATACACCAACATCTCAAATATTCCCAACTCAAATATCTTAATATTTACAAAGTAAACTAAAAATTTGGTAAGATATATTAATCTTTCCAAACTTAAATAAGACCCTCATGAAGGAAATGATGAAAATACTAGGGGTATGACTCACTCTTATAGACCATGCAATAGACCTTAATATGATAAAGAAATTGATAAGACACATTTTTATGACCAAATTTGACCAATAGACCAATAGAAAAACTCCTAAAAGACACTAAATAAGGTTAGACAAGACTAGAAGCAAAAATTTTAATTTCCCTTACCTATGGTATCCAATCTTGGCTAAAATATTTAGTGATCTCCTGGGATTGCATTCTTGCTATGCATCTAGACCAGTTGCCTTCTTGCCTCCATTGGGATATGGAGTCATCTATCTTCAACACAAACTAAAACAGACCTTGACACTTGGATATAAACCTCTTGAAGTGAATGGAATAGTTGATTGCCTTCAAAACACATAATAAGACTAGAAGCAAACACACCAAATCAAGACACCATATTAAACAAGACACACACTATGCTAAGAAACACTTATAGAAGACAAAATAAGAAACTAATATATACAACTAACCTTTAATAATTATCCTCTTGGATCAAAAGTAAAACTCTTTGAATCTTCTTCATGTAATGAATGAGTATGATGTTCAAGCCATTGTTTAGACTTTGTTCTTATTTTGGATCAATAATTGTAACATGTCTCCAATAAAGACAACTTCATATTAAAACTAAAAACTTACCTCATACTTTTGTCCATCCTTGGCAATGTGAAAAATATCCAAATTTATCACACTTTGATTCATGAGGGAAATAACAACTTCATCTTATATTGGTTCTCTAAGCTTCATCTCTTTCTCACCTTGAAGAGTATCATCTTCATCATATCTTGCTTTATCATGAAATTTAACTTCTTGGGGATGACTTATAGGATTTGTTGGCTTTATAAGAGCTTCGTACTTCTCATCAACAACTTAATTTTTTTATTCTATAGGTTTACTATCCAAACTAGAGAAAAAAATTTCTATCTCTTCCTAAAGTGAATCTTCTTATTGATCACTTGAAGGCATTCCAACTTCAATATCATGCTTTCCATTATCTTGAGGGAAAAAAGGTTGGTAAAATACTTCAAACTCTTTAATGGAATCAAGACATATATCATGCTCAACTACCATTTGATCAACTATTGTATGATCATCCTTTTTTTCATCGATAATCAATCCATGACAATTAGATTGTTTTTCTTCTTCCATGAAGAGAGGAAGATCATATTCCCATATAATGTCTAGTTCATCATATTAATTAGAAATTATAGACTTATCTTGATCATTAAATGATTCCATTCCAATATTGTTGATATATTCAAGGAAATCAAAGTATAATTTATACCAAGCATCATCAAGCTCATTAAAAGTATTAGTGTCTCCAACAATAAGATCATGTGAGTTTTTTTCAAGACTGTCTCTTACAAGATCAACTGTATTGGCCTCATTCATACTTTCATCAACATCGTTCATATGATTTTCATTTTCTTCCATGAATTATATGAGTGTATCATGTAATTTTAATGATATTATGTCATCATAAACTCCTTCAAGCTCAAAACCATGCCAATTTGACTAATTTTTAGAATAATTCATAACAACTTGAGAGTTATATAACTATTGGATAGAAGGTAGAGACCTCTTCTCATATTTAGAAGATGATTTTGTTTATTCTCCATCAAGGGGTTTCCAATGATTATTTATTCATTATATTCACTCACCACATCTTCATCATGACCTTATTGAGATCCACTTACAACTGTAACCTCCTTAATCCTTTTAAATACTACCACCTCACCTTCTTCTCTTGAAAAGATATCTTTTGTAACTAAAATTTAATCTTTTGACCTCAATGAAAAAGGTTCTCCTTCACAAAAGGAGAGGGTGGGAGGGAAAGAGACTTAATTGGTTTGCTTGAATCTTGATAGAGTGTCCTTCCAACTTAAGATTTTGGGAGTGCTAGGCTAATTTTAGTATTATTCAAGAGATGGAGAAGGTAATTATGTTGAGGATGCTACATTATTCTCATTCCACATGTCAATCACTCTATCAAACTTTGACATATGTTTAACTTAATGGATAACTATAACTTGAAGGTAATGTGAAGGACTTGAGGAACTTGGGATCTCTCTTGACTTGACCTCTGTATAGATCTCTTTTTCTTGACTTTGGATGGGCATAGGAGGAGTTTAATTCTCAAGGATTGCCATGATGTAATAAGGATTCATAGTATAATAAGGCCTCCAAAATGGAATGGTTTTAAGCTCTTAAGGAAGAGTTTATAAATGTTTCATAGACTAAAGCCTTTTTTGATGGCATATTGCAATTTGGAGAAGATTAGGAGTATAAGAAGGCTGACTTGGTGTTGGAGAGGGTAATTGAGGTTGATGGTATTGGAATGATTGATTCTCCAATATTATCAACCTATCCTCCATGCATTGAGTTAAATATCTTATTTACAACTTTTTATTGGTTAAACATGTTGATTTCCTTCCTTAAAGTCTACCTACTTACGCTTTGAAAATTTTAATGAGTCTTTTTGATTTTGAATTAGATGAATAGGAAAAACTTGGATAATATCTACTCCTTTATCCATATTTCTTGTTACTATTTAATTCTTTAACATTATCATGAATATATGAGATTCTTGACCTTTCCTTACTTGAACTTGCATGGCCATACACTCTTCATTATATTATAACTCTTTCTCTTGGATAAAGGCCTGATATAAAATTTATTATTGATACATATTATACTCCATTATTATATCATTATCTTTCATTTGCCTATAAAACTCAAGTCTTACCTCTCTAAAACCTTATTTAGGTTGACTAGAAAAGGAATTTGCCAAGGCTGATTGGGAGCATGAATAGGGGTTTGAGGTGGGTAAGTGATATTAAAAGGTTGATATGTTGTTGAAGGAATAATTGAGGAGAAGACATAAAAATCATTAACTTTATGTGAATGATGTTTAGGTAAGGAATATGAATTTTCATCAAAATAATTATGAAGATATGTACTAATTTCTTAATTTTCAAGTACTTGGATTATTATACTAGCTATGATTCACTTGGAGTGACCATTTATGATTGTTTTAATGCCTCAAAAGGCTTATTAATTGAAGAGAAATAACAAAAAATATTTAATGGGATGAAATACTTGTCTCATTGAGTGTACCAGAACTATTATCATCAAAATTTGAACCCTTGAGGAGGTTGTTCAAGTCTCCTCACTTAAGTGATAACATGTGAACTCTTTAAAGGTTGTGTGTGACTCTATATCTAAATATAACCTATAGATAAGGTTATATACCTTTATGAATCACTTAAACATTATCACTAAACCTTTCACTTACTTGAGAAAAGGGAGAGAGAATTGAAAGTAAATTAAACTAGGGAGGTGATGCACCAAATTTGTTGACCACTACCACATATTTGAAAATGCATAATGGTCATGAAATTGACCTATTAATACATTAATCCTAATCTAATTTTATTACATCAATATTTAAATATGAAGGTGTTATATTATGATTAGGTAAGGAGTGTTAATTTTCAATATGTCTAAAAGACACTAATGTAAAATTACCTCACTTAACCTTCACAATATTAGTTAAACACTCCATATGACCTGCAAGAGTGAGTTAAAATTACATAAATGTGAGATAATGAGAAAAAATGTCAAGGAAACTAAATAAACACTAGATAAGATAAATCATTCATGAATAAACATTAAAATATAGTCATAATATAAGGTAAAACCAACTTTTTTATTACTTCAATGGCTTAAAAAAGGAGTATGGATCCACCATACTCAAGTGGAGGATCCTTCCAATGCCAAAATAAGGAATACATATGGAAGATAAGGAATAAGAGAAAGAAGAGAGGCATTATATAAGGCCATGACCAATCTCAATTCATGAGGGAGAAATTTACAAACAAGAAGGCATGTCAAGAAACAATCCTAAACTCCTGATCCAACATGTGTGAACTTGGTTTGATGATAGTACTTTCAAGGTTATATAGGAGTTATATTTGGCTTGATGAGTCATCCTATCTTCCTTGAAACTACCCCTTAGGAGTGATTATGAAGTGATAAATCATACTCTTGGGTTATAACAACATGTGTTGCCTTAGACACCTATTTAATATCTACAACCAATCTTCTCTCGACCCTTGTTCTATAATTTTCTTCATAATTCTCAAATTTTCTCTCTTGGAGGCCTATTTTAGCATAAATATCCTTGGTTTGAGATATATAAAAGGTTTATAAGATAAATAAATTCATATTTTAGTACCCTTTATACCATTTTAGATTCATCCAAAGTTTAATGGCCCATATCCCAAGGCAAACCCATTTTCTCAACATCCATCTTTCTCAATTAGGACTAATTAGGCCTAAAAGAAGCCCACAATACTAGGGAACGTAAAAATATGTAAATTATCACTCAAAAAACATAATTTTTTTTTAGGAACATTAAATAAGGTATGTTTTCAAAATTTGAAGCATTTTCATGAGTTAGAACTCAAGTTATGCCAAATTTTAAGTTTCTAGCCATAGTTTACAAAAGTAGATGCTTGAGTAGGCCGAGAGAAAGAAATATAGATAGGTAGAGTTTCATGGAAATTAAAATAAAAAAAATACATGTTTTAGGTCTGTATAAACTCCCCTAAACTCCTTCAATATTTGTATTTTCATGATCAACCTTGATGATATCTTACGAAGCAAAAAGGTCAAATTTTGTGCACAAAAGATGATTAAGTCATAGTTGTAGGTGTTTTCTATCCTTTTGATAAAATTAAAAAAATATTAATAATATTATAATTCATATCATGTATTCCATTACACTTATTATATTAATTAAAACTCTAAATCTCAATACAAACATTATATATTCTCTTATATTCTTGGAAATAGGCTTGTAGAAGGAGTTGTTCATTAGGCTTGTAAATGCTTGTTTAGGTCTGATGTTTTTTAAGACTCAAGGAAGGATTTTTATTCAATGATAATAAATTTTATCAAGGTAAAATATATCCTCTTAAAATAATTTAAGTCTTAGACACTTCATTTATCTTCAAATCTCACACTTCATAAAAGGTTTGGCTCTTTACTTGCTTGAAAATGTGGACCTATAAGTCTGCAGACCTATATGTCTGCATTCACTTTTATTTTAGCCAATTATGATGTTATTATTAATATATTAATAATTTTAGTATTATTATTGATCCCATAAACCATTTTTTAAGATCAAACTTCTTTTAAACATCTCAAGACTATCTTCAAACACCTAGTTTGGCTTACAAACACCAAATTGATGTTCTTTTAGATCTGTACCCTTAAATATCACTTAAAGGATGATTTTATAGGTTTTTTAAATTTATAAAAATTATCTAAAGGTTTCATAACTCTTCCCTGGAGTCATTATATTCTCATCTCACTTTAACTACTTCTCCATACATTAAAAGTGTTGCTCATAAGACCTTTCTTGTCTTGGAGGTTATAGGTGAACATTTTGATTGTACATGTATTGAATGTATAAATGGGAGTATTTTTTGAGTTTTATGAGTGAATAATTCCTTGATATATATCTTAATTTATAATCATTTCTTATTTATTAGGTTTTTTACCTACCTACTTGCATTTAAGACCTTATAAGAGAGTCCAAACCAACATTGTTAGTAGTTGCTACCTGCAACCTTATACTGGAGGTGTTCATGGAGTGAGTTATTAAATATTAAATATGATTATTTAAAAAAAAATATATCACTAATATACAAAATAAGCCAATTTTACTATTGGTTTATTTAGGAACAAAACTTAAAAGTAACCTTACTCATCTTAGCTTTAATAGGCCTGAAATATCCTACAAGGTTTTCACCAAAGCAACATTTGATGGATTAGATAACTTTATTTTATGTATTAACCATTAATAAATAATTAAAAATGAATCATAATATATTCAAGTCTTAAATATTAACTCCAACACCATGAATCTTCCTTTTCTATGCATCTTTGAAAACCCATCTACATACAATTTTATGCATAGTCAACATGATTTATAATCTCTTTGAAATTTGACCCTATTGGTGCTTGTAGGAGAAATTATGAGGATATATGAGGATTTTTTTATGTTAATATAATTTTATCCTTACAAATGTAACCTTATTACATGATCAAGAATGCTATAGTTATAAAAAACCCTGTCTACTACCCTTAAAAAATAATAAAACACAACATTTTTATCACTTTGGTTGTTCACACTACCACTAATGCTAGGAGAGGATGTAAGATGACTATTTATACCACTTAAGAGATCCAAAAACCATCCATGTGCATCCATCAATCTACAAACTCACTGACCAAGAAAAACCCTACCTATATGTTTTTAGGAGGGTATTGGGTTGCTTAGCTTGTTAATAATTGTTCATAAAGCATAGAACTTAAATCCTCAATCTAATGGATATAATTTTAATGGTATAAGGACACATATCCACATAAATATAACTAGATCCAAATCTCCTTCCTCTTCATGAAATAAACACCTAAAGATGACCTTCACTAACTTACAAAGGGCTCGATGGAGGAGATGAAATATTTGTAGGATTATTTGGACCTAAATTTTTTGATTCAAGCTTGATTTGACCTTGTAATCCTATAATAAAACTAAAAACATCCATTTCTAACATGAACTAACCATATCTATGTTGAAAATTAGCTTAATTAGATCTTAACAGCTCTATTTCTATGTTATTCTTCACTTTCTTGATCTTTGGAGGGTCCCAACACTTTTTCATGTTGAAAATAACTTGGGTGGACATGTGTGAGGGAGAAAAAACATTGAAATAGATTATAAATTCAATAGAGTCCTAAAAAATTCATTTGATCCCTCTAGTTAGCAAAGGTAAACATTACCTTAATTTCTCTAAATTTACCTTAACTTTTGCTAAACATGAAATAATAATGTTTTCACATTGACATAACTTGTATATGAGATCATTCCACCTTGGAAGGTCAATATACCAACATATCACGATGGGTCAACATATCTTAATCTTTGCAAAGTAACCTTAAACTTTTCTAAGATACCTTAATATTTCTAAACTCAAATAAGATCCTCATGAAGGAGATAATGAAAATACTATGGGTACAACTCACTCTTCTAGACCATGAAATAGAGCTTAAGATGATAAAGCACTTGACAAGAAAACTTTTTATAACCAAGTTTGACCAATATACCAAGAGAAAAACTCTCAAAAGACACCAACAAGGTTAGACAAGAATAGAACCAAAATTTTGAATTTCCCTTACTTATGTTAGCCAATTTTGGATAATAGTACTCTAGTTTATGCATTTTCTATATCTAGCATAGTTGTACTACTATGATATTACTCCTCTTTTTCACACTCCACTAGTATTTTCCCACTTGATATCCCTCTTTTCCTCACCTTAAGCCCCTTTCAATAGTCTATTATACTAGGTTGACTAGGTCAACCATGAACTATTTTGGGTAAAATTCATTTAGGGTCTAGGTTGGCTCTTGGTCGACCTAGCCCATGACCTAGTGAATTTTTGTCCATAACTATACTAGGTTGACTAGGTCAACCCCATCATCTAAAAGGTTTATAAGGGCTTAGGGTTAAATACACCTATATATACAATATAATTTCATCATTATTTACCAATGAACAAGAGTTATTATTCATTTACACTTATTTACAATTTACTCTTCCATAATTCTACTTGAGGAGTCTTAGTTTAGGGTTTATACTTAGGGAATAGAGTCTTGTGGATAATTCTTGGAAGCTTTGTCCTTTATTAGTGATCCTTCAAAACCCCAACAACCTCTTACAAATCCCATTTGGCTAAGGGAGAAATTGAGTCTTGATGGGTTCATCTTTCAGTTAAGTATTCTCTAACTTTTCTCCTCTTTTTAGTAGATAAAAGTAGCATAAGTGTAAGTTTAAAATATTAATACTCTTCTTCTTTATGTATTAGGTTATTACTCATACATAGCTTAATTAAGATTCTCCTATGCATGTTTGTTTTTTACTAACCCCCATATTATGCCACAAGCTTTAGTGAGCACTAGATTAGATTTATTTTCTTTACTTGTTATTAGTTTAGTGAATATGAAAACATAGGGCTTAGTTAGGGTTATTATGTGATTGTGCTTGACTAGAGGCTTTATAACCCTCCATATCATTGTTATTGTGGTAAGAGATCCCCTAATTGGGTCTATCAAAACCCCATATTGGTCATGTTCCTAATTATTTAATGTATCCCCAATCAAAAGTGTAAGTATGATCTACCTTTTCCAAGTTAGGATTGATTTATAGACATGGTGTATATACGCTTGCATACATTCTAGTGAACTTTAAATGAATCTAACTCTTTCAAGTTTTATCTCACTTTTTTCATTATTTTATCATTTTATTTATTATCTTTCTATATTTTTTATACTAGGTTAATAGTGCCAGTATAGTTTCTAACTTCTATACATAGGTTTAACACATAGTCACATCAATACAACTCCATTATGTTTGTGCAGGTGTTCATTAGCTATAGGCTACTGGGTCAAATAGGACAACATAGTATAACTTTTCACTTCTAGATAGGCTACTAGGTTGACCCTATCAACACATTACACTTTCAAACTTCCAGATAGGATACTAGGTTGACTCTGTCAACACAATATGCTTCTAAACTTCTAAAAAACATACTAGGTTGACATTATTAGCATATTATTCTTCACAAGTTTTATTAAATAGGAAACTATAGAACTAGGTTAACCCATTCAACACAATTGGCATAATTTACAAGTAAAAATCAAAGCACTTGAATAGCAATCTCACTTTCTTTTATATCCTCCAACCCACCAAGGTTCCTTTCTCTCTTTCTATATAATTTCTATTATTCATTACAATTTTGTTTTTCATAGTTTTCAGTCTTTAAAAATACTCCTATACAAAAAAATAGATCCACTATATGAACCTAGTTCTATATTTGGTCTTCTATCTAAAAGACTAGGTTGACACTATCAATGTAGTTCTAAATAGACCCTTGTTTTAGTAGTATAGTAGTGACACTATCGACTCTATTATGTAATCTTTGCATACACTATCATTTGAACTGACATTTTACTATGTTTCAAAGTTGGAATTACCATATATATGTTAGTAATTAGTTCACACTTTCACTTTTAGTTACTTACATGCTTAGAATAGATAACATAGTCTAATTAAGTGGTTTTTAAATATATAGTTTAGTTACACTATTTTTTTCATTCTTTCACACACTACCAAATCACATAATCTTAAAAATCATTTAAACAATTATCTACCCAAGGTGTACTTACTTGGATTTCATCACCAAGAGGGAAGCCAACCTAGTTTTTTGGCCAAGTATAAATACATGGTTAATGGTATATATTGAAAAATCACCTGACACCCTTATCGCTATGGCATGTGAAGTGAGGGGGTAGGCCCCAATACCAAGCCAATAACATTGCCAACATAGATCCCTTTCAACTTTAATGTCTTTAAACCATACATATATTTGATTTCTAGTTCCTTACATCTAACTTCCTATCACACTTAAAATCATACTCTAATAATCTAACAACATTCAGGATGACCACTTAGTTAACATTTAATTTCAAAGTTGACTACTTGATCTTTACTCAATTGTATGTTGTATTTAAAAAACTTGCTTTGGATAGCATTATTATAAGGTTTTGTACTATATGCTTCAATTAGATCATCCTCATTGATTTAACTTACTGTGTTTCTTTTCATTCTTTCTATTTTTTTTCTTGTTTTAGTACACTATCATTCTACTTGACATAGTCTCTTACAGACTATCTATTTCCCCTACCTATAATGCTAATTCAACCTTGTCAACACACTATTATTTTTTTCCTCCTAGGATATAGTACTAGGTCAACCTATTGACTCTATATCCCTATTTTCTGAGTTTTTAGACCCTATTTTTAGTACTATGTCAACCCAATTGACTCTATTCTATTACTACTTTCCCTATCAATTCAACTTAGTTTTCTATTTCTCTTATTTAGCATTTTGTTCATTTCTCTAAAGTCATCATGAAGTCCCTTATAAAAATATTCTTGGACAACCTAAATCCATTTATATACTATATGGGATGTTCATTTCTCCCTCTCTTTTCCTTTCAAGAACACCCTCACTCTTGGGGAGCCTCTTCCCCTCCATATGTGGCTTGTAACATGATTCAAATAACACCTCAAGATGAAGTAGGTGGATATAATCTTTCTATACCTATCAAGACAATTCCCATATTCAAACTTTTTAAGCTAATGTGGGAGCAATTGACATAAGTTTAATCAATAATCCCACTAATGATCCATCTTCTAATAACCCTCACCCTAATACCAATTTTAGGAGTGCTCTTTCAAACACCAACCCACCTATTACTAAAACTCAACTTATTTCACAAGTCATACAACAAATGAACATAATGAAAAATTCTAATACCTCTCAAATGATGCAACTACAATCTCATTTGATTATATGGCTAATCAACCTCTAACTATCCATTGTCAAGCCAATCCCAATTATATCTCTCCACCTCTTAGAGATGCTTTAGGCAACATTATTACTCAACCCATAATGAATGAAAAATTCTTCAAAAAATTCAAAATGATCCTTTAGATGCCTTCAATATGTCCATTGATATTGATAACACATCTCTAACTATTAATTATGATGAAACTAAAGACCCTGCATCATTTCTCAAAGTCTTTGGTAACCTTTACAAAGAGTGGATCCAAACTAATACCTTCTCCACAACTAAACTCTTAGTCAAAACCTTCACTAATGATGTATTAGAATGATACAACCAAATTATACAACATTCCATTTTGTAAACTTGATGATTTATTCAATCCTTTAGTTAAAGAGTTTCAACATAATGATCTTCCCAAAAATTATCTTAGCCACTTCATCCATGCTAAGTAATCTCCCAGTGAATCATCTCATGACTTTATCAAAAGATGAAAATTATCTTTGGCTCATAAAGCTAACCATAACTTGACTGATGATACCTTGTTTAAACTCTTCATCACTACTTTAACTCCTCTTCAATATAAGGTTTGAACTTTTGCTCCCCAAATACTTAATGAAGCTCTTAACCAAGTTGAACATCAAGACTTTCTCATGAAACAATTCAAACCTAATCCTAAACTTATTCAAGGATTTTTTCATATATATACTAATGAAATCACTAGAAATACTCCATAAACTAAACCAAGAGTTGCCAAAGCTGACATTTCTTCACCTTCTCACACACCAATCACTGTGTAATAAATGAAACAATTTTTACTACCCTCTAAACCTTTTACTTATCCTAAAAATCCTCCTAAGTGGTATGATCCTAATCAATTTTGTTGGTTCTATGCTGAAATTGGTCACTCCCATGAATCTTGAAGTGGGATCACTAAGTTTTCTATCTCCTATATGCTTGGTGATTCATTTAATCATGAATCTATGATCAACCTTCATCATCAAGAGTACACCACTACTTCTCAAAAATTACAAGTTTCCAAAGTTTCTACCTTGAATAACCAAAAATATTCTTCCATAGATAATAATAACCAAACTACCAAGGATGTTTGTGCCATTGATGTCAACTATGACCAATATTACAATAATTATCAATATGTTAACACTGCTAAGGTCAATTATCATGATAAACTGGCTCACAAAGATCTTGTCACAAAGCCTAAGAAACCATATTTGGAAGAACTTCTTAAAGATACCACCACCACCAATCTAGATTCAAAAGCCCATGAATAACCAATCCTCCTTCCAAACCCCCAAAAAATTCTATTCCTTAAAAGTCTACCTTACCTCCTAAACATCATGCTAGTTATTCTTCTAAATCTCATTATAAATTTCTTGAAGAACTTAACTCTATGCCTTGTAAGATTCTACTTATGGAGTTAGTTCATACTCCCCCTATCATTGTAAGTTCCTCATGTAACAACTACATAAAATTAAAGATCCATCTCTTATAGGTGATGAACCACCTTCTATTGAACCTCAACCTACCAATGTGCATACAATTGAAACTATGTGTCCTTCCTCCAAACCTTGTATTGAATTTATTGAATAAGACATGATTAATAATAAAATCCTTTTTTGTACCAATGATCTTCCATTATTCATTAAAATAGCCATTAATACTAATCTCATCCATAAATTTTTAGTTGACAAAGGCTCTGGTATTAATGTGACATCTTTGTGTCTTATAAAAAAACTTGGTTATAACAAGGATCATCTCAATAAAACAGACCTTACCTATTGTGTTTTTGATAAAACTAATCAAAATCTACTTGGTGGTATATGGATTCCCCTGACTATTAAACCTAATACCATTCAAACAAATCTTATGGTCCTTAATTTAACCTTATCTTATAACATACTCTTTAGTTATCCATGGACTCATAGAATGAGGGATATTGCTTCTTCTAGTAGCCAATACATTAAATTATTACATAACAACAAGTGGTATATGTATGAGGCTGATACCAACCCTTGGAGTATTCAACTTCCTAATCCAAAATCTCAGTATCATATTCCTAACATTCATAATATCAATAGTGCTTCTTTACCCAAGTTCATCAACATCAACCCCAATTTAAAATTCACTCTTACTAAATCAAATGATGATAAACATAATGATTTAAAACATACTTGTAATATTACTAAGCTACCTCCCTACATTTTAGAGTGGCTTCCTCCCTCTTTATTACCTTGTGACCATATTATTCCCCTCAATGCAATGATAAAGAGCCTTATTTACCCAAAGATGCCTTCACATGTAATGATTTTGAATTGGACAAATTATTTTAAGATCCTCTCATCATGTCTCTATGTACATTCAATAAAATTGGGATTTCACCTTATGAAACTACCCCTGAATATCAATCATGTGCAATTTCTCCAACATATGATGATAATTACATAATTTCCCAAGCTCAATATCAATACTTGGATGTTTAGCATTACAAAAAAAACCATAGATCAAATCCATACTTTTAATCAACATGTTCATACCATTTTTATAGATCATGAATTAGATCTTGAAGGTCATGTGACTCCTACTATTTCTCTACTTCTTAATACTCCTTGTGTAGTAGAATAAATCATACCTTTTGAACCTTCAAAAATTAAGGTATCTTCTCTACCACCTATGGATCCCATCACTAGATCATATTATTCCCCCATCAATGAAACTAATGACACACCAATCCCATCTGATCCATCTACTTCTCATATTATTAAGATTACACTTGATGCCATGGTCATCGATGTCCATCAAGTATATTCTAAATATGATCACCATGGAAATAAAATTTTGGATATTTAAGTAGATATTGAGTATTATGGTCCTCTTCCCACTTTGCCTAGTGATGAATATATTATAGAAATACTTCATGCTCAAGAACCTCAAATTCCTCAACAACATCATAAACTTGGGGAATTTAAAAAAAAACCCGTATTTCAACAACTTCATCACAAACATCAATCCTAAAACTAATCAATTTATTCTTTACCTAATTCACCATACCACTTCCAAGATGACAATGCCATTATTAGTGAAGAGACTACTTATATTGAATATGGTACTCCATTATGCCCTCAACCAATTATAGTTTCCCACAAAATCTCACCTACCAAGTATGATAACTCTAGCTTATTATTTGATAAATATCATGATATATTTGCTTGGTCCTATGAGGGTATGCCTAGTAGTAACCATGACATTATGGTTCATAACATCATCACTTATCTTAATGACAAACTTATGTATCAAAAATAAGTCCTTACAAGTCCTTTTAATAAAATCATTCCTTTAGCTTTTTTCTTAACATTTGATGTCACTAATAATATGGTAGAGTATGAATCTCTAATATTAGGAATGAGAGATGCTCTTGATTTAGCTATCTAATAATTGCATGCCTTAGGTGATTCTCAACTCATTTTCTACCAAGTCAATGGTGATTACCAATGCAAAAGTGAAAATCTCATTTATTATCATCAAATTACAACTAATCTCACCAAAGACTTCATTATTTCACTATTGAACCTATCCCTCAAGATCAAAATTCTATTAATGATTCCATTGCTTCTTCAACATCTCTTTTTCATCCCACCATGTTATTTTTGATCCTACTTTTCTTATACAAATTAAAAAAAATCCATTTTTTACTCAACCACAAGATTAACTTATCTACCACATAAATTCTATTACATTCAAAAAAGTCCATGGTATAAAGACATCATTAAATTCTTAGAACACCAAACTTATCCTCCCAAATTAGACTCTCATGAAAAGACTCACATTTGTACACAAGCTTTCAAGTATGTATTTCAATACAAAATCCTTTATTATCACAATGATGAAGGTACCTTGCTCTATTGTGTTATGCAAGATGAGGTCATTCCTCTTCTTGAATAATCACATGGGGAATTTGTGGTGGCCACTATATCAAACATGCTACATACTATAAATGCTTACATATGGGATACTTTTGTCCCACTCTTGAAAAGGATGATATCAAATTTGATAAAAATGTAATCCCTATCAACTTCATGATGAACTAATTCATTCACCTCTAGTCAAGCTTCAAACTATAAAATCTCCCTAGCCATTCTCTATGTGGGGATTATATATCATTAGCAAACTGCATCACTCTCAATATGGACACATCTTTATCATCATAGTTACCACATATTTTAACAAATGGGTTGAAGCTATGCCCCTTGTTAATGTCACTAGTACCACCATCTCTAAACTTATTCTTAATCAAATCATTTTCTTATTTGGAATTTCCCATACCATCATTTAAGACAATGGTGGTATTTAAAAAACAAGGATGTCAAATAACTCTATACTAAATTTAAAATAAATCATAAATTTTCTACACCCTACCATATGAAATGTAATGGTCAAGCTAAGGCCACCATTTTTTTTTTATATTCTACAAAAAATAATTCATAAAACTAACATATATTGGCACCTTCATCTCTATCCTACTCTTTGAGCCTATTGGAATAGCATACATACTACTAGTAGGGTAACACTTCTCTCTCTAGTCTATGGTTTTGAGTCAGTATTTCTACTAGAAGTTGAGTTTTCATCCCTCCATATATCTCTTCATGGTATCATTATCAATGAATAATTACATGAATCTCACCTTCATTCCCTTTATATCATTGATGAATGTCATCTTTTTGATTTACAATATAATCACCAATACAAGGCTTGTATTGCCAAACAACATAATAAACATGTTAAAATGTGCACATTTAATATTGGATAGCTTATCCTTGAATTATATTAAACTCATGACAAAGAAGGTAAATACACCCAAAAATTGTGGGGCCCCTTTTTCTCATGAGTTGCATTGTAAAACCATGGATAGGATCCAGTCTTCCTCACGATGTACTATAGTCTTCCTTGTTTTGATACTTTTTCCAACACTTTTTTTACCCCTTGCCTTTTCCTTTTGTGAGTTATAGTGTACTACCATGGATAGGACCTGAATTTACTCACAAATACCATCTTTATTTACCCCATTTATTTTTCAAATACTTTTTGGCACCCTCTTGGATTTCTCTTTTGTGAGTAATAGTGCAATACCATGGATAAGACCTAGCCTTCCTCATAAAATCACCATATTGTCATTTATTTTCTAGAATGTGTTTTGTAATGGTTACAAGTTATTGATCTTTGTTCTCAACTTTATTTGTTACTTATTTTGATAAATGGAATTTGTAAATAATCTATGTTAGCATGTTTTCCTACATTTCATTCTTATGATAAAGAATCACACTATTATGTCATTGTATCTCTTTTTCCATCCTTTGTCACATTTTTGTGATTTTAAGTAATTTAAATTGTTCCATGTTTCATTCCTCTTTATTTCCTTTCATTTTATTCCATATTAGATAAAACGAGGTTGAAGTCAAGATAACACTTTTATTTCACCTATATTTCTGAGACTCTTAGACACTGCTCTCTAAAAATGTCTCTCTTAGAAACCAAGTCCCAAGTATTTATAAAAATGTCATATTTAACACCCATGCTTGGTTTTCAAACTCCATATAGAGGAATAATAAAAAAATCCATCAATAAAGTTAAAAGCCAAATCATTTTAAACAAAAGGTAACATATAAGTATTAAAATTTAAAATCACACCAAAATATGTGATTAAAAGCACATATCCTATCTATAATAAAATCTAAAACTCCATACTTGGCCTCAAAATAGAGCTGAGGTCCATTGGGGTGTAGTAGGCCAATAGATTGAAATAAGAGAATTTAACAAACTCTATGGTGATACCTACTTTCTCACATAATTACCCAATCTTCATAGTAGATTGATGGCTCTATAAGGGGTACTGAGGAATGGGGAACACATTGTGGGAAGGTAGGTCCATTTTAATTTTAATTCATATAGCCTTCATGGGATGATCTACATACTTTATTTAATGATCTAAGACTTGTGGGGCTAAGACAAGTTCTTCAGAGTCCTTAATGTCAAAAGTCTTCTTATTTTTACAAACTTAATTTGAGTTTCTTGACTTTGATAAATGAGTTCCTCTACCTTGGTTTTTCCTTAATTCTCCCCTCCACCCATTTCATTTCCCCCCTTGATAGGTAAATTGTGATTCCAAGCCTATTTTCCCTTATTCTATACTTCATTCTTCTTCACATCTTAAAAACATGTTATCACTATTTTGTTTCAATTTTCTCTATCCTTAGAACAAAATAAAATGTTTGAGAAACTATGGATTACTTTCTTTACTCCATGGCTCTACATTTCTAGATGTACTTTTCTTTCTTTTTACCATTTGCCATTATTATACCACCTTTTTTATATATACCTGAGCCCATTTCTACTTTCATGTACTTTTTCCATTGTTGAATGAGGTTGGCTCATTACTTCTCACTCATCAATGTTGTTTTTCATTTTATGCACCTTTTTCCATTAATAATTTAGTAAGGATTGTTACTTCTCACTCATCAATGTTGTTTTACCATTTTTTTCTTTCCCATCTTTGTTTAAGTAAGGATTATTATTGATTTCACATTGATGTTTTATTACCATCCTTTTTGACATGTATCATTGGTTTGAATTTGTGAGTTTACTTTTCTTACTTAATTTTTAATTGTTTGAGTTTTTTAGTCTTTAGTAGCATTGGATTTTTGGTTACCAAATTTACTGTAAATTTTGACTTGGTCATTTGGTCTAACATAGCACTTGTCACCCCATCTTACCAAATTTATAAGTACATCCCATCCACATAACACTATTTATCTTTACTTTCTTGTGTTTTTTTCTCTCTTTAGTTTTATATTCTTAGGTTTGTTAAAAATAGTCTCTATGCCCTCCATGATCAAAACTACAAATACAATAAACAACCATCCAATGATAAAGGTAAGTCAAGGTATGAATCACATTTACTTTTTATTTATTTATTTTTTATCATTTACTTTCACTTATATTTTCTTTAAAATACTGTAACTTTTTTTTAGCCTCAACATTGTGTGTTACTATGTTATTTCTTGTAGCACCATTTCCTATTGCACCTTAGTGACACATGAAGCTTTGAGTGGGGCATATGTATACACATAATATTTTCAAGTTTTATCAAATATTTATGCTTTATATCTTGTATGAACCCATCAAGACTCAATCTCTCTAATTTCATGCCCTAAAGAGTGTACCAAGAAAGGGGTGGGTAGACCCTTGGTGCTTCATAAGATTATTTTTCCTTATTTCCACTTATTACCAATCTAACCAGCTCTTAAAACCATTCCCCTAAGCTATTACTCCTCTTTTGCACACTCCTCTAGTATTTTCCCAATTTCCATCCCTCTTTTCCTCATCTTAATCCACTTTCAATAGTCTAATGTATGAGGTTGATTGGGTCAACCCTATACTATTTTGGGTAAAATTCATTTAGGGTCTAGGTTAGCTCTTGGGTGACCTAACACGTGACCTAGTGAATTTCTATCCATAACTATATTAGGTCAACTAGGTCAACCCCATTGGTCAATTTTTTTGAAATGGATTAGGGTAAAATCCACCTATATATACAAGATCATTTTGTCATTATTTACCAATGAACAAGAGTTATTATTTGCTTGCATTTTTTTACAATCTGCTCTTCCACCATTCTACTTGAAGAGTCTTAGTTTAAGGTTTCTACCTGGAGAATATAGTCTTGTGGAGAAGTCTTGTATGATTTGGCCTTTCTTAATGATCCTTACAAACCACAATAACCTCTTACAAAGCACCTTTGGCCAAGGGAGATATTGAGTCTCGATAGGTTCATCTTTTAGGTAATTATTCTCTAACTTTGCTCCTCTCTTTAGAAGATAAAAGTAGCATTAGTATTGGCTTCAAATAATATTACTCTTCTTATTCATGTATTAGGGTCTTACTCATACATATCTTAATTGAGATTCTCCAATGCATTTTATTTGTTTACTATCCCCTATATTGTGCCACAAGCTTTAGTTAGAACTAGATTAGATTTCTTTACTTTACTTATTATTAGTTTAGTGAATATGAAAACATAGGGTTTAGTTAGGAATATTACATGATTGTGATTTATTGGAGGCTTTTTAACCCTCCATAACATTGTTTATTATGGTAAGAGATCCCCTAATTGGGTCTAGAAGATCCCCATCTTGGTCATGTTCCCTATTATCTAATGTATCCCCAATCAAAAGTGTAAGTATGATCTATCTGCTTTGAGTTAGGACTTATTTATAAACATGATGCATTTTTGATTGCATACATAAAATGTTCATATAAATATTAATAAAACCACATTTTTTCTCATGATGCTCATTTGTTAATGTATCTCCCTTATTTGTATAAGGGATAACACTTTGGTACTTAGAAGGAGAAAAAGTGGTTAAGGTACCTTTGGTAATCTATATAACCAATTGTGAGCCTCATTAGAAATGATCATATGGAATACCTTTAACAATAAATTTTAATCATTTAAAATTTGACCAAAATAATATACATAATTTAACATGTGCTCAAATAAATTTTTATTATTCCAAAAGATAGGTATATGAGTATCATTATTGTCATGGAAAATAAGTGCAAGTTTGGAATCCTTGACTTTTGGATGTTTTGTTAATGGTTCTTTCTCTTATTGTGCATATATGTGCACCTCAATATGTGGTTCCTTATTTTCATATTGATATGGAGGAGTCATTATACTTAACTCACGTATGTCAAAAGTGTGTATATGCTCAAGAGTAATGCATTGTTTAGGTGGTATCACTATAGGAATGCCTTTGGTTTCATATTGTATTTTAAAAAAATTTAAAGGTTTATCATTAGCAAGCATCATTAATAAAGTCCCATCATATATGAATTTTAGAGATCTATGAAGTGTAGATGGGATGGCTTTCATTGAATGTATCCAAGGTCTACCCAAGATTATATTATAATGGAATGATTGAGACATTACCTAAAAATAAGTAGAAATATTTTTAGGTCGCAATGTCACATCCAAAGTAATTTTACCAATTGGAGGTCTATGTAAATTATAAAACCCTTTCATACACATAGTCAAATTTTGATGCATATTGGTGCTAATTCCCATAATGATTAGAAAATTGATACTACAAATGTTTATACCCAATATATTATTAATGAGAACCTTTTTTATGCCTTTATTTTGTATCATTAATTGTATGAATAAAAGGTAACTCTTGATCAATAATATCTTTGGATGGTAAGTTAGTTAGATCAAAGGTAATAAGTCTGGCATTATTTTTGAGATATTTCATGATATCTACAAAATAAATAAGCTCAATATCACTTGGAACTTGAGTTTCATGGAATGTCTCATATAAGATGTCCTTGTAAACATTATATTATTTTAGGAGCTCAAGTAGTGAAATATTATCATGTGTATTGCTTAATTGGTAATGTTGGCATATATATATCAGATATATATCATTTAAATAGGACTTATGGAGAGATACCAAATGTTGTCTCCATCTTAACACTCTCTCACTATGTGCAAAAAATTGATTAATAGGTTTGACAAGATAGATAACATATCAAACCATAAAAAATATAAGGTATTGGATCATGAAATAATTTATGTGTGTTTATGGATAACATCATTGTAATATTTATCAATTAGGGATCAAAAACAAGAAAAAAATTAGAAAACCCTAACTAGCCTAGGGTTTTATGTTAAGTATCATGTTTACCAAATGTTTAACCCTAATTTGGATTATGGAATCCTACTTGGGTAGATAGGGTTAAGGATATATAAATAATAAGGTACAAGGGTGAATATTAGATGCATAGTAGGCCAATTAATGTGCTAAACTAAGATGTACCATATGATGAATTTATAAAACTAAGAGGGAATGGTTTTTGGCATTTGTTAGGTTGGTAATAAGTGGTAATAAGGAATAACAATATTGTGAAGCACCAATGGTCTACCCACCCCTTTTATGGTGCATCCCTTAGGGTGTGCACCTAGAGAGATTGATTCTCAATGGGTTCTTACAAGATATAAAGCATCAATATTTTATAAAAGTTGAAAATATTATGTGTATACAGTTTGTAAAATTTACTTAATATGGGTCCCATATAAGGTCCTCATCCTATGCCAAATCCTCATGTGTATAGAATCCAAAAATCCACACATCAATAGGATTTAATAATTAACTTATACATGGGTAGTGATTATTGTTGGCACAACCATGTTGATCCTACACAAACTAAAACCACTTGCAATAAAAATAATTTTTAGTATCTTTATTTTAATATACAAGATTTTCAAAAGAAGGTCACTTGGGAAGACTCCTTTGGAAACATAACAATACCAATTTCTTGTATTTCTAAAGTAATTCAAACATGAGTTTGGTTTATGCCTAACACATATCCATATGCATTCACACTTGGAAATCTTTGTTTATACCAAATAGAAGCAATCATTGACCAAAATTAATTAGGCATTTCTTTTCCTTATGAAGGAAAATTAATACATATTTCAAATGATAACATAACATCTTATAGTACACATGAAAAACATGAGGAGGAACATGTTATGTCCCTTTTAAACCTATCCAATAATGATGCAAAAAATGTAAAAGTTCCAACTTGAGTTGGTAAGGTTTAAAGTGGGGGAGATATTTATGACTATCCATTAGATGACATAATATGATAATATTTCCTCATTATAAAAAATTACAAAAAATACAAAAACCCTTAAAAATACAAAAATATTTTAGACATTTACATGTTCTATTGGCTCATTTTCATCTATTTGTTTATTCCATGTTGAGGGATAATATATCATTTATTCTTATATACATATACATAGGTATACACAGATACATGACATGCTTATGAGTGTTGAGATTTACCTCTACTCATGTCACCAGGACATTGGGGGCATCCATCTTCTATGATCTTGATACACACAAGTTATTTAAATCAATTATTACTTTACACTATCATGTTTGAGCTTACACATGCCTTATCTATTCTGATATCTTTCACATGGTACTTGATATGCTATGTACTTGACATTGTTTGCTAATACATTTTATTCATGGGCTACTATGACATATTTATGTCAGTTTATTATGATTTTACTTCACACACTTCCTTGAATGTTTTGTCATGTTATTGTCTTGATTTTTTGAGAATTTGAATATACTCTATTGTATGTGGACCCTATACCTATGTTTGATTTATTGGAAATTTGAATATGTAATTACTTATTATATGGAAATTTAAATATCGCATTCATTGATTTTTTAGACATTTTAATAATTCATGTCCATTTAATTTTATAGTATTTTAATAGACCCATTGTTTGTTGTTATATAAATTTTATGTGGGATGCATACAATTTACTCTGGCTCACCTTGACCAAAAATAACCTTCTACCATTAAAATAATCAAATATATAGAAACAAAGCTTTGTTTTTATTCCAATTTTCTTTCTAAAAATACTCAAGCCTTATCCTCCATTTATATCATTTTGAGGGAAGGTGAGGAGAGTTCATTTGGTAGTGTGAAACTGGTTTAGTTTCCAAATGAATATTTTAATGCCATGTGCTAAATGTCAACATTTGTTACTAAATGAATAGTGCATCCATACTGATTATGTTAAATCTTATTTAGATATGTGGATTTTAAACATGGAACCATAAATGAGTCATACTAACTAAGATGAATCTTCCTTGGGTTAAGACCTAGGTTAAGCTTAGCACAAGTTTAGTAATCTAACACCCCCCAAAAGATTAAATTAGGGAGAAAATAGAAATAGGAAAATAGGTCCCAACAACAAGGCCTAATCAGGTACCCATATACAATCAAGGTGAAGGGGGAACTATAGATAATACCCCCTCATTGATAAATCCATTCAACCCTAACATATTTTGAAGAGACACATACTTGGTTATGGATAGAGGTTTGGTGAAGATGTCATCAACCTAGTCTTAAGTGTGACAATATTGAAGATTGACCACATGGTCTTGAATAAGCTATCAAATGAAGTGAATGTGAATCTCAATACATTTTTTCTTGTGTTACAAGTAATGTGGATAATAATTTATTTGTCACACCAAACTATAGTGGGTTGGTCGGATGGAAATATGAACTCAGACAAAATCTTAGAAATCTAAAGAGTCTCCTAGCTTGTGCTTATAGCTCCACAATAATTATCATCAGTCAAAAAGAACAAAAACATGTTACTTGTTACTTGACCAAGTGATAGTACTAGATCTAAGATGAAATATATATCCAAAAGTGGACTTACAATCATCAACATCACCTACCTAATATAAATATGTATAACCCACTGAACAGAGCTGAGACTCATGATGTATACTCAATGCCATAAGTGATTATGCCACAAATGTAACAAATTATGTACTTGGTGGATTTACAATGACTCTTATGGGGATCCTACATGAAGTGAGATACATGTCCAATAAAAAATGATATGTCTAGTTGGCTATGAGTCAAATAAAGAAGGGTGCCTACCAATTATCTATACAATGTAGCATCAATAGATGGTGTAGAACACTTGGAAGTCAAAGTGAATCTAGAATGAAAAGGAGTTGGGTATAGATTGAAATTAATCATGTTGAAGTGGTGAATCATGTCTAAAGCATAATTTGGTTGAGTAATGTTGATATTTATCTTATATTCGGAAATTAGAATACCAAGGAAGTAATGAAGAAGGATCAAGTTGAACATATCTAAATAATCCATGAAGATTGAATTGACATACTTAATAAAAGAGGAATAAATCTTAAGTATGATCAAGTCATCAACATAAATAACAAGTATAAGGAGTACACCGTCTATCCTCTTTGTGTATATAGTAGGGTTTGAATGGCATCTAGAGAAATCATTATCAAGCAAAAAACTATACATGTTCTCATACACAGATTGAGGAACTTGATTTAGACCATAGAGATATCTTTGAAGTCTATAGACAAGGGAATAATCTTAAATATACCCTGGTGGTTACTCCATATAGATTTCTTCCTTTAAATCTCCATGCAAGAAATCACTCTTAACATATATTTGATGCATTTTCCAACTATGTGATGAAATAAGTGAGAGAGCAATGTGAATGGAATTAATCTTTTCAATAAGGTTAAATGTCTCTAAATACTCAACTCCATAAAATTTAGAGAGCACTTTTGTTATGAGGCATTCCTTATAATTGTCAACTAAACCATCTGCTAAATATTTGGTGTGATAGACCCACTTTAACCAAATTAATTTTCTTCCTTTTATAAGAGGAACTAAGTCCCAAGTATCATTATTCAATAAGGAATGATATTTATATTCCATTTATTCATCCCATTTAGTTTCTGTTGACCCAATTTTGCCCCTCAAGCAAAATCTCGATCACCTCCTACACCTACTTTGCACAGCCAGTCATTTTAGGTTGCGAGGTCCACCGTCAGGTTTCGACAGCTCTGCTTCAGAGCATTGGTTCGTCAGCCTCATTCTTTGATGTTCACGGTAGCAAAAGGTAGAGTCTTCAAATGTCCACAGGAGAACAGAGGGAAAAAATGGAGCGTTTAACACTTAGGCAAAAAAGAGGGTAGAAAAAATGCAGAGGGCGGCAAAATCACCACCCACAACACGGGTGGGTAAAAAGAGACCCCCTACACGCAATGCAGAGGGCAAAAAAATCACCGCCCACAATGCCGATGGAGAAAAGGCCACTAACATCAGCTAACATCGGCAAAACTACCGCCGTCGGCAGCTTACATAGGCCGACGTCGACAAAACTACCACAGTCGGCAGCTTATCGGCTGACATCGGCAAAAATCCTACATGTAGTCCATGTAGTGTGTGGAAAATTAGCCACCCACAATAGATGGTGGAAAAAATCACCTGCAGTGCACAAAAAAAAACCCACCCAATCGTCAGAGGAGAAGACCAGCACGTAAAACAAGGCAACAAGCATGGTCTTGGTAGATTTGTGACATCAACTATAGTATTTTTTCACTCTTCCTAATGAAACTTCTCTTGGCTCTTCTGATATAAATATACAGATTTAGTCATTTATCAAGATCTTCCTAACTTTTGTAAAGAGCACTGCTCTCAAAGTCCACCTGAATCAATAAAAATATAGTTTTTGCCTCCATCTTGGATTGATCTATTGTGTATGCCATGAGTATTATTTGTGTTTAGTTATTATCTTCCATGCTTTCACAGGTAATACCAACAGACCAGCTATCTACAAGGCACCGATTCTGTAGCTGAAAGGAGAAGAGCAATATTTGAGAAGGACAGAACAGAGTAAGTTGCTTGCAAGTGTGCATTCCAAAGCACCTCGGTAAACCTCTGTTATATATTTTCCATTATAGCCTCCTCCTTTGTCTTAGCAGCCTAGTTCCTCTACCATATGTGTAGAGTATACTTGCATTTTCCCTAATTCTGAGAGTGGATCTGGAAGGTCACCCCTTTATTTTGGTGTATCACCTCTTTTAGAGTAGGTTGTTTGCTTTCTTGCACTTCCTTCCCTTTTCATCCCCCCAGTATACCTATATACCTATATTTTTGTGCTACCTAAAACAAACAAGATACATCAGAGGGAACTAGCCCATACCTAGAGACTCTCCTCTCCTGCTTCACCGTCCCACAGGCGAAAGAGGGGTTTCCATGTTGCGGGGAGAGGGCAAGAATCTGCTTTCCTGTCGTAGGGTGCACTTTCCAGCATCAATAGTTCTGGCACGCCCGGTGGGACCATAATTTTATCAGTTTCCAATGCAGTAGTATTTCAAGATTGATGCTGGTCCTGCTACAGTGATTTTCAAAGATTTCCAGCATCTAGGGACTCCACTGGTAAGAGCTCAGTGCTTTATTTTAAGACCAGTCACTTAAACTTCTATGCCAAAGGTTACCACAAGGTCAACTTCAAGAAGGGTCCCCTTTGAGTTCATTGAACTATCTTTAAACTCTGCTAAAAGGCTCAGGTTTGAAAGAACTCACCCTTATCCACTAGTAAATCCTCCTAGACCTGTTGCTAGGAACACCAACCCAGCTCAGCCACAAATACAACCTGTTCCAGCCATGGCATTGCCTTTTGCAGCTTTTCATGGTGAGAGCCCCTTAAACCTCCCATGCTATGATCTGATCCCTGGAATAGCTCTAAAAAATGTGCCCTCTTTTGATGGAGTGGGACCTATTACAGTTGTTGAGCATATCAAGAATATTGCCAACCTTTGCAATATTCACAATATAACAGAAGAAAATATTGCCATCAGACTATTAGCCTTGTCTCTGAAAGGGAAAGCTCTCGACTGGTACGGCACCTTGCCTGTGAATTCCATACATTCTTGGAACGAATTGGGCACCCATTTAACTGATCATTTTGGGGAAAAAAGTGATGGCCTCTCTCTTGCTGAGCAGTTGACAACTATAAAAAGAGCTCCGCACGAGTACATGCAGGACTTCAATACGCAGTTTCAAAAGACTTGGGATAGAATTCCCATCTTGGTAAGGCCGACTCCCAGCTACACCTTCTTATACTATCTAAAGGCATTAAATAGTGACATTGCTATGATGATCCAATCTATAGGGGGACACATACTGCCAACTGTGTATGACATAGCCATTACAGCCAAAAATTGCTTAATTCAAGCTGGGAAAATTGCCCCTAGGCCTCATATGCCACTTTTTCCAGAACCTCTACCCCTAATTCAGGCTGTCGCTCCTACAATTGCTCCCCTACCTGTCATTGAGAAGTCAGCCGCTGTTCTATCCAATGAATTAAATGAAGTTAAGGGCCTATTGTAGAGCATGTCAAATGAACTTGTTGCCCTTAAAAGGCAGCAAGCTCAAAGCCACAAGCCAAACCAGGGTTATCAAAATTATGGCCATGCCCCTAGACCCCCCTTTCAAAATTATAACCAAGGTCAGGGGCAGCTCACTACAACCAGGCCTTATCAAAATTATAACTCAGGCCCCTCTTCATCATCCAAAGCCATGGTGCCTACTCAGAACAATCTAGTGTAGGAACAACCAGGTTGTTCAACCATGGGACAAGGTCAAGAGCAAGCTGTCCATACGAATGACATGATGAATTTCTTTCAGAATTTAGAAAATCAATCTGCTAATTTTTCCCAATTTTTTGAGTTTCCAGCTCAACCCAGCACAAGTAACAATCAAACTCAACCAGATTCTACCTTGATAAATCATGAAGAAGGTGAACTCTATGCAATTAATCATGGGGGTGCTACAGGCAATCAGGGTGATTGCATTGTAGTGAATATGAGATTTAAAAGAAGAGTAATTGGGGAAGTGCAAGCTTCCCCTCAGGCAGCAATGAATCCTCCATCACACCCTTTTCAAAAGGCCCCAACTTCTAGACAACCATTTGCACCTCCAGCTCCTCAATCTACAGCTCTAGCTGGGATCAGCCCAAAAGAAAGCATGAAAGGGGTCAGTCCCCAAATTAATATAGTTGATCAAATGAAGAAATTGCACGTGAACATTTCTCTATGGGATTCATTGTCTCTTCTGGGACAAAAGGAGGTATTGAAGAAAGAATTGCATGAGCTAGATTGCCAGGCCATCCCAACAGACACTAATAACATCTTAATGACGAATGGGCAACCTTCTACTTCAAGTCAGGTAAAGAAAGAAGAAAATACTCCCCCTTTTTATGTATCTTTGATCATAGGGGATTTCTTAGTACAAAATTGCATAATTGATAGCGGGGCCAGCACTTCAGTAATGCCTAAGTGCATTGCTGATAAGATGGGATTAAAATATGAAGCAATGAACAAGGGAGTCTTGCAACTAGATGGGACACCTGCAAAGATAGTCGGAGTCTTGAAAGGATTGAGTTTAACATTGCATGCCTGCCTGACATTCTCAATCCCCCAAGATATAGTGGTAGCAGACGTTCCTCCATATTTTGCAATCTGTTTGTCTAGGGACTTTACGTCCAAGATAGGGGGCTATCTAGCAGCGAATTGGTCATATCTAGTTTTCAAAACCAAATATGGGACAAAAGTGAAAATCGAGTCTGAGCCACTCTACAAGGACCACCTAGAGCCCTATTCACCCAAGGTAGTGAATGTCAGTTACACTATCATTGATCCAGAAGACTCTCAGATGGACAAATCTTCATCTTCCACTCTTGAAGGAGTTATAGATCTACTCTTGGATGAGTGGGGAAGCGATAACTTTGAGTACGATCCTTACAAGTTTATTGAGGAGGCAGACCTTGGCGTCTATTACTTGCATGAAGAAAGTGCCATCATGCCCAATATAATGAAGGAGAACAAAGAAGACCTTGGCCTGTGGCAGCTATACTTTGATGGTTCTAGAAGCATACTAGGCACTGGTAGTGGGGCAATGTTAGTCTCCCCTTCTAAAGAAAGGTACTTTTCAGCTTTCTATTTCTAGTTCTCTTGCACATGTAATGTTGTAGAATATGAATCTTTGATTCATGGACTTGAGTGGGCAAGAAAGAGGGGGATCAAGAAGTTGCAAATCTTGGGGGACAGTGAATTAATTGTGAACCAAATAAGAGGCCTGAACCTAACCAAGAACTCATTGCTAAAGTCTTACAAACATAGAGTCTGGGACTTGATGGAAGATTTCCTTGCTCTTAACATTACCTCGATTCCCAGAGAACAAAATAAGCAGGCTGATAGGCTGGCAGCTGTTGGTGCCCAATTTGATGTTTCAAAAGAGATAAGCAGGGGTTGTGGTTCACGCCATTTAAAAGTGGTGGTTTGGCCTTCAATTCTAGACAATGTTACAAATTGGCAGGTCTTCGAGAATGACCAGTAGATAGCTCTTTTCCTGCAAGAGGAAGCTGAGTTTGCAGTCCACAATCAAGTGAAATTGCAGTAGCAATATGGAAATCAGATTGTTCAATTGAAGAACAATAAACTCCCTAAGGGTCTGGTCACACTTGAAATTATTTTCAATGGAGAGGACCAACTAAGAGATGACAAAGCATGCATCACTACCAAAGAGGAGAATTATGAAAAAGTTGAAATTTTCAAAGACAAGTTACAGGCACTTGGTAAGGTCTACACGTTTCAAGAAAGGCAAGCTTTCATTCTGCTGTGTCAGGAGTTCGCTGACGTCTTCGCTTGGAACTATAGCGACTTGAAAGGCTTCGATCTAAGACTCGCCCAGCACACTATTGAATTAGATGAAGGCACAAAACCAGTCACACAAAAGCAGAGGCTTGTTAATCTGATGATCGAGCTCCTTATGCAGAAATAATTGGTCAAGTTGATTGAGTCTGGCATTATATTTTTGATCAAACATTCCTCATGGTTGGCCAATTTGGTTCCAGTTAGAAAGAAAAATGGGGAGATCAGGTTGTGCATCGAGTTCAGAGACCTTAGAAAAGTCTCTTTAAAAGATCATTATCCCCTTCTGAACAT
Organism: Torreya grandis; assembly: GCA_037957365.1. Lineage (NCBI taxonomy): Eukaryota > Viridiplantae > Streptophyta > Pinopsida > Cupressales > Taxaceae > Torreya > Torreya grandis. The sequence continues at coordinate 1,022,607 of JARHVA010003184.1, forward strand.
GGAGCAGATCCTCCAAAAGGTAACTAGTTTTGAACGCTTTTCCCTCCTAGATGGCTATTTGGGATATAATCAGATTCTGGTGCGAGACTCTGACTAGTACAAAACAGCCTTCACCACCAAATGGGGAACGTTTGCCTACCAGAAAATGCCTTTCGGGCTATCCAATGCTGGTGCTACTTTCCAGTGAGCCATGGACATGGCTTTCAATGGTTTGATAAATAAGAATGTGCTAGTGTACCTCGATGATATACCGGTTTTCTCCAAGGAGGCAGGACAGCATATGAAGCACCTCAGGCAGATTTTTGAGAGGTGCAGGGAATTTGGAATCTCCCTAAATCTAAAGAAATGTGTATTTGTGGTTCATGAGGGGAAACTTCTTGGCCACATTGTGTCCAAGGAAGGTTTGTCTATTGACCCTGAAAGAGTTCGCTCCATCTTGGAGATGTCCCTACCAAAGCACAAGAAAGGTCTGCAGAGTTTCTTTGGCCGGATATATTTCATTCGGAGATTCATTCTGAACTTTGCTAAAATAGTTAAACCCCTAACCTCTATGCTGAGGAAGGGTGAAGAATTCAAGTGGACAACGCCAAGAAAGGATAGCTTTGAAGCTATCAAATAGGCTTTGACCCAGGCTCCTGCTCTAATCAGCCCCGACTTCAACAAAGACCTTAATCTCTATACCTTTAGCAATGGAGAAGTAATATCTGCTATGCTTACCCAAGCAAACAGTGATGACCTCAAGTAACCACTCGCCTTCTTCAGCCAAGGGTTAGAGGACTTCAAAATCAGGTACACTTACATAGAAAACTAAGTCCTGGCAGTGGTGCATAGCCTAAAGAAATTAAGATATATGTTATCAAACAACAGGATCCATCTCATGGTTCCACATCCTGGCATCAAGGATTTCTTGACCAATCGAGACTTAAATGAGAAAAGAGCAGGATGGATCACCAAGGTAATGGAGTATGACATAGACATCAAAATCACCAGGTTGGTGAGAGGAAGGGGCCTGTGTGAACAATTAGCAGCAGATTTGAGACAAAAGGATGAAGATAACTTGCTGATCCATGATGCAGCCACTGCAAAAGAACCAGCTGTCATAAGAGATTGGACGTTGGACATGAGGCATTTCTTTCTTACGGGCGAATGTCCACAGGGTCTCGATAACGCTGGAAGAAGGTATTTTAAACTTTAGTCCCTTCCCTATGTTTTGATTGATGGAGTATTATTTAGGAAGGATCTCTCTGGGGTTCTCTTGAGATGCATTGACTCCAGTCAAGCTGACAAGGTATTGGTTGAGTTTCACGATGGGCCAGCAGGCGGCCATTTCACCCCTAAGACTACAGTGGCAAAAATAATGAGAGCTAGCTGTTTTTGGCCCACTCTTTTCAAGGATAGCCATGCCTGGGTAAGAAAGTGCCAAAAGTGTGCATTTTTTGATAGAAAACAACAATTGGCTGCCATGCCCCTACAGCCCATTCAAGTTGAACAACCATTCATGCAGTGGGGCTTGGGTTTCATAGGGATGATCAATCCTCCCTCTAGTGCTGGACACAAATGGGTCTTGACTGCTATGGATTATTTCACTAGGTGGGTGGAAGCCATTGCTTTGAAGGAAGCAAATGAAAGTGCAGTCTTGGATTTCTATGAGGACTTAGTGACACATTTTGGGGTCCCAACCACTATAATTTTAGACAATGCTTTGGCTTTTTTGGGAACTAAAACTAGTGAATGGGCGCTAAGGTATGGTATATACCTCAGCACTTTGTCAAATTACTACTCACAGGGAAATGGGCTGGCTGAGTCCACTAACAAAAACTTGATCAGGATTATAAAGAGGACCATGGAAGAAAATCAGAAAACTTGGCATGCCAAGTTGAAAATAGCTCTATGGGCTGATCGAATCACTCCGAAAAGATCAATCAGAAATTCTCCATATACGCTTGTGTATGGAAGGGAAGCAAGGCTTCCTATCTCACTCGAATTTCTAGCACTGGACCTCACTCATCAGCTGCAGTTGGAAGAAGGAAGCAGCATGGAGGTCAGATTGTGTGAGCTAATGGAGCTCTAGGAGGTAAGGAATCGGGCCATGGTCTCTATGATGAGTCGCCAACATCAAGTGAAAAGACATTTCGACAAGAAGTCTTCGTTAAAAAGTTTCATCGAAGGAGACATTGTCCTAAAATGGGACAAAGATAGAGCTAAGCCCAAAAGAGATGCAAAATTTGATGCCCTCTGGAGTGGTCCTTACATCATTACTCATTGCAAGCATCATAACACGTTCCAGCTCTCCAGGTTGGATGGCGAAGAATTATGTATCCCAGTCAATGGGATACATCTAAAGCATTGCCACTAAATTTTGGTTTGGCTGTACATAGTTTCCCTTTTTTTCTTCCCTGTTTTCCCTAAGTGCAGTTTGCACAGTTAGTTGTTTTTAGTCTTGTGTGTTTCCCTTTGCGTGTGGGGGTAAATTCTATATATTTTGATTCTAGAATCTTTTGAGCTGTTGTGAACTATCTTCAAAGTTACCATCCAACTCTGCACCCAATGGATATGCAAGGCAACTGGGTTCTAAGCATAGCAGGCACGCTTCCCCCATGAGTCACCAATTTGTTGACCCAATTTTGCCCCTCAGGCAAAATCTCGGTCACCTCCTACACCTACTTTGCATGGCCAGTCATTTCAAGTTGTGAGGTCCACCGTCAGGTTTCGATAGCTCTGCTTCAAAGCATTGGTTCATCGGCCTCGTTCGTTGATGTTCACGATAGCAAAAGGCAGAGTCTTCAAACATCCACAGGAGAAGAGAGGGAAAAAATGGAGCGTTTAACACTTAGGTAAAAAAGAGGGTAGAAAAAATGCAGAGGGCGGCAAAATCACCACCCAAAACATGGGTGGGTAAAAAGAGACCCCCTACATGCAATGCAGAGGGCGGAAAAATCACCGCCCACAACGCCGACAGAGAAAAGGCCACTAACGTCGGCTGACATCAGCAAAACTACCACCGTCGGCAGCTTACATAGGCCGACGTCGACAAAACTGCCACAGTCGATAGCTTATCAGCTGATGTCGGCAGAAATCCTACATGCAGTCCATGTAGCGGGCAACAAATTCGCTGCCCACAATAGATGGCATAAAAAATCACCTGCAGTGCACAAGAAAAAACTTGCCCAACCGCTAGAGGAGAAGACCAGCATGCAAAATGAGGCAATAAGCATGGTCTTGGCAGAATTGTGACATCAGCTATAGTGTTTTTTCACTCTTCCCAATGAAACTTCTCTTGGCTCTTCTGATATAAATATATAGACTTAGTCATTTATCAGGATCTTCCTGACTTTTGTAAAGAGCACTGCTCTCAAAGTTCTCCACCTGAATCAATAAAAATATAGTTTTTGCCTCCATCTTGGATTGATCTGCTATGTATGCCATGAGTATTATTTATGTTTAGTTATTATCTTCCATGCTTTCACAGGTAATACCAATAGACCAGCTATCTACAAGGCACCGGTTCTGTAGCTGAAAGGAGAAGAGCAATATTTGAGAAGGACAGAACAGAGTAAGTTGCTTGCAAGTGTGCATTCCATAGCACCTCGGTAAACCTCTGTTATGTATTTTCTATTATAGCCTCCTCCTTTGTCTTAGCAGCCTGGTTCCTCTACCAGATGTGTAGAGTATACTTGCATTTTCCCTGATTCTGAGAGTGGATCTGGAAGGTCACCCCTTTATTTTGGTGTATCACCTCTTTTAGAGTAGGTTGTTTGCTTTCTTGCACTTCCTTCCCTTTTCATCCCCCCCAATATACCTATATACCTATATTTTTTTGCTACCTAAAACAAACAAGATACATCAGAGGGAACTAGCCCATACCTAGAGACTCTCCTCTCCTGCTTCGCCATCCCACAGGCGAGAGGGGGGTTTCCATGTTGCGGGGAGAGGGCAGGAATCTGCTTTCCTACCGCAGGGTGCACTTTCCAGTGTCAATAGTTTCTTAAACTAAATAATGGAATGTTTGAGGATATTTAGAATCCTAAGCATGAGTGACAAGGCCCACAAATAAATTTTTAGATCTGATTTGATGAGTGTTAGTGGGATCACCTATCAAAGGTCCAAATAATTCTCATCTTTTTGATCCATCATGAAATTATTAATGCAATAGGAGGTGGAGGAGGAGCCAAAGGAACTAGAGGTCTTTAATCTATTAGATCATCTAATGAGTCATCAGTGTCAGACTAAGAGCAATGTGAAGTTGATATAATTAGATAATAAGAAGAGGAAGATGGTGGATCATAGGCTAAAGAGTTTTCCTCTACATGAACATCATGCCTATAAAAAATTCAATAGTTTGAGGGTTAAATAGATGATAAGATTTTACATCTTTATAATAGCCAATAAAAATGTAGAATTGTCTCTTCTTATCCATTATCTTATATTTTTCATCAGGAATGAAGGCCCAAGCTTGACTACCAAACACATAGAAGTGAGAAACATTAGGCTTATCTTTGGTCCAATCCTCTTATGGTGTCAATTTTTTCACAACTTGATGAAGAGTTTAGTTTTGAATATAGTTGGCATAATTGATGGCTTTGGCCCAAAACTATGGGGATAGATTCTTAACTTGAATCATACAATTTACCATTTCTTTTAATGTGCAATTTTTTCTCTCAAAAACACCATTTTTTAATTCATTTATGTAACCATATATTGTATTTGAATCCCATGATTAGAAAAAACATTGATGAAGGCATGGTTCACATATTCACCTCTATTTTTTGTCTAAAGCCACTAAATCAAGAATCCATATTGCTTCTCAACAAATGTTTTCAATACAATAAAGTGATAAAAAACTTCACTTTTTAGTTCAATAAGTACACCTAAGTTTGGTGAGATAAATCATCAATGGATGTGAGTGCATACATGGCTCTAGAAAAATATGTCTTAGGGAAAGACATTAAGTCACCATGAATGCACTTAAGTGGAGATTGGTGTACCAAGACTTTCTTTTTAGAAACTTTTCTCTATGATGTTTTCAAAGAACACATCCTCAAAAAACACCATATTTTCAAGATAATTTTAAAAATCCTTTAACCATGTTGTGAGTACCTAATTATTTTAAGTACCTAAAATTTAGATGACTAAATATTTCATGACATAATTTTCTCAAATAATTAACATGAATAATAACTGTATAAGGAGATTTGGATTCTTAAAATGTATCAAAATGATATAGGCATTACTCATCATTTACTTTTCCAAAATCAACAACCACTATAAGATTTTATGAATCTCTAAAAATAACATTTTATGGATAAAATTTCATGGTGTGGCCTCCATGGGAATGATAAATTTGATAAACATATAGAAGAATCATTAAAATATTAGGTACATATAAAACATCTTTCACTTATCCATCCTATAAGTCAAATGTGTCAGATCCTAAGACTGATAAATGAGTAGAATCACCTACTAAAATTTTAGAGGTGTCACTCTCAATAAGAGAGGTGAATGCATATTTTGACTTCTCCATATGATGGGAAGATCCTAAGTTGAATATCCAAGCATCTTTGAATTAATAAGTGGAAACAAAGTCGTAATCATTGCCTTTGCCTTTGCCTTTATTGTTAGAAGATGAGGAATAATATGGATTTTTAATGTGAATTTTATGCTTATTAATCATTGTTTATAGAAGAGACATCTTATTCCAACATTTAGATTTAATATGACCATATTGATCACATAAAATATAATGCTTTATAGTTGGCTTGTACAAAGGTGCTAATTAAGAAGATGCATGCCTTAGTTTTCCATGGTTATGCCCATAGGGTCTTGTTGGTGGTGGATTACCCTTATTTGTCCCTGTGAGATTATTGGCCACCAATGCCTAAGTCTTGGAGTGCCTAGAGGAGATGAATACTATGAGGATGAGTAAATCTTATTATTTTGTAAGACATTCACAAAACTCTTCAAATGTAGGCATTTCAAATTTATCTCCAAAATCATCTATTATGGAGAAAAAAGTGGTTGAAAATATTTTAAATGATCCTTTCAACTTGACAATAATGGTCATGATAAAAAAAAATTTAGGCTTTGTATGTCCATCAACTAGTAACTATGATTTGACAAGCATGACTTTGGATAAATATTCCACAATGCTTTCAAAATCACTAGGATCTATTGAAGATAGTTGAATTTCCAATTTAATAATTTTGATGTCATTATTTCCACCAAAATTTTTATCAAATTTTCTCCATGATACATGAGGATATGTTTCATTTTGAACATGAAATTTGAGTACATAAAAAATACTCATACTTATGTGCCCTAAGGGTTCATCAAATCAATTCATCCATTAGATCTTGTCTATGGGATTTTTAAGATCAAGTTTTATGCTCATTGTAACTTGGTAAAGACATTTTCTATGTAATAAATGAATCATGTAAAGTTTCCATATATGATATTTGTTTGAAGTTAAAAGTGTTGGTAATTTGAAGTATAACATTATTGTAATTTTTGTAGTTATAATTAAATTAGAGAAATTCAAAATAATGGAGATAAAGAAGAATTGTGTTGAAACAAACACACTCAAATAAAATAACATTTGAGCACACAAAATGGTGTCGATCAACCCCACTTGATTATATTAGGCACATAATAGTGCATTAGAACCCCCCATTGGAAATATATATTAATGAAGTTTCATAGTGGAGTACATATGAGAAGAATAAGTTTATTCAAATTACATACATCAAGTGAAATATTCTAAGATTTTTTTCTATTTTAAATAATAAATCTCAATAAAATATATAATCTAAAAAAATGGGAGCTTCTAAGCTTTCTAGGATAAAACATATTGCACTTGGATGTGTAGGATCTTTATAGTGAAGTATACCTTTGAAAGTGGATGAAATAAGGAGGATTCCAAATGGCATAACAAAAAAATGAATATAGCACATAGAAGATAAATTAATCAACTTCCCAATGAAAAAATAATTATCTCTAAATTCCAAATAATGCTCAAGATATGAGTGAAATAGTGCAAGGGTGTACAAATAAACTCATAATAGGGGGCCCTAAAAAAACAATCATACATGAATAGACTCCAAACAAACAACCAAGAAGTGTAGATAGAAAAATAAATGATGTTTTATATAAATATTTTTTTATGGGGGTTTGAACATCTATCAAATTGAGCCCCAGCCACTGATTTTTAAATGGCTAAAAAATGCCTTTAAAGGATCCACAAACCTCCCATGATTAGAAAGATTTTAATTAAGCAAAATCAAAACCTTGGATTTTTTTAGTACATTTATTATAATATATGTTTATCACAAGGTTCTAAAAAAAATTAATTTATGGAAAATTTAAATTTTTTAAACCCATAAACTTGAGAAAAAGGAATTTTATAATTGGTGCATGGGGGTTGGTATTGAGTGTGGGTAGTGGAAGTTGTCAATGCACATGTGAAAATGTGTTCAATGATACATGTACATATTAGTTCTTCAATAATATCAGACAATGCTAGTGTTCAATGTTTCCAAAAACAAAATAAATATGTTTTATTTGTGTTTATAGGTTGAGTAAGGGTTGGGTCGTGGTAGTGGTGAATCAACAGGGAAAGGCCATGTAGGTGATACATGAATAATACTAAGCTATGGGGTTGGGATCACAAGGGAAAATATTTAGAAAACCTCATGAGTTTGGTAGTAGGCCAATCATAGTGTCATAGGATTATAGAGGGACTACAAATAGTTAGGGGGAGTGGGTGTAGTCATGGATGGAAGGAATGGAGGTGGTCGAGTAACAAGCTTGACCACTGATTTTTTTTAACTTTATTAATTTATTTATTTTTATTTTTATTTTTATTTTTATTTTTTATTTTTTAATATTCAAAACATATATTAAAAAATAAAAAATAATATAATTTATTTTAATTTTTCAAAATAAAAAACTTCATGAGAATTTTTAACTTTTTGAAAAAATAAAAAACATGGGTTTGAAACCCAAAAAAATCCCAAAGCAACAAAAATTTCAATCTTTTACCCAATAGATGTTAAAAAATTAATGGATAATTTGGAAATATTAAGATCATTTGATTTATGTTTTACATGAAATAAAATTTATCCTCCACTAAATCAACCATTGTGGATGTATCTGTATAGTCAAATTTATTTAAAACTAAACTAATTCTTCAAAAAATGCGCTGAAACTAGTGTGCTTGATGGGTGAATTAGGATATCTAGGTGATAATTTTGAACAGAATGAAGTTTTAACCACCTTTCTTGGTTAAAATTATATATTTATATGAACTTATTTCTTTAAAACTACACCAATTCTTCAAAAAATGTGTTTTAACCAATGTGTTTGATGGGTGAATTAGGAACTCCAAGTGATCATTTTGAATAAAATGAAAGGTTTAACCACATTTATTTTCTGAAATAAACTTTTATCTACTCTAAAACATAGCATGATATCCAAAATGAATATTTTTCCATAATTGGCCTCTAAGGATTAAAAAAACATCCTTTTGATACTACTATATAAATTTGAGTAGTATGATAGGATTGCGGTCTTTGGAGGAGTGTAATAGGGTGTGATATGATACCATGTATAAATTTGGGTTACATAAAATTAATCCAGGCTCACCCTAACTAAAAATAACCTTCTGCAATTGAAGAAATCAACTATATAAAAACAAAGTTCTATTTTTATTTTAACTTGCTTGCTTACAATACTCAAGACTTTCCCTCTATTTATATAATTTTTAGGGAAGGTGAGGAGAGTTAATTTGGTAGTTTAAATTGGTTCAATTTTTAAATGAATAGTTTAACACCATTGCTAAATTTCAACATTGGTTGCCAAATGAATAATGCATCCATACCAACCATGTTGACTCTTATTTAATCACATGTGTGTATAATGTGGAATTTCACATGAGTTATAATAACTAAGGTGAAGCTTAAATATGTTAAGACCCAAGTTAATATTAACATAAGTTTATTATTCTAACAATTTTCTCCTTGGACCATTGCCTTTTGACATGTTTGTGAGTGCTATTATGTGTGTGTTTATTTTCTTATTGATGCTAGTTTCTAAGTTTGATGTTGGTGTCATGTATGGAATATCTATTCAAATAGGATAAAAAAACATGGATGATTATGGGGTTTGTTTCACCTTAAATTTAGTGTATTTACATCTAAGTCATGGGTTATCACTCTTGGTGAAATGAGAAAACCCTAGCTTTCCATCTTCAATGTGACCTTGGGGGAAAATGGGTTAGTGGGCACATAGTGTTGAGATAATCTAAAATGACCCCACTATCAAAGGGCAATACCTACATATCCAATAATATAGAAGAGGTCCTCAAAATCATATAGTTTCCCCTATGTCTTGGCTTATGTGTGAATTATGCAATGCTTATAAATCAAGTACAATGGTAACCTAGCTTGTAACTTGGAAAATATGACCTTATGAATACTCCTTTAGTAATTGAAACCTATATATGGGTTGTTATTTTAACATATATATTTGATGGGTTGTTGTTTTTATTGAGGCATCAAATCTAGAATCTGATAATTGATCTAAAATATATTCTTGATTGATTTTTACCTATACCAGATCTAAACCTATATTAGCATTTAAACTAGTTAAGTACTCTCTTTTATGTTATTTATATATCTAGCATAATTTTACTTTCTATTAATAACTTATCTTAGTTTTATAAATTCAACATATGGTACATCTAAGTTTATCACATTAATTAGGTTGATGTAAATCTGATATTCACCCTTGTGCCCTATCATTTATATATCCTTAATCCTATCTACCTAAGTACAATTACAAAATCCAAATTAGGGTTAAACACATATATATCTCACAAAAATTATATATCTAACATATATATACCTATTCATAAAATAATAAACATCAACTACAAAACATAAATTACTCACCAAGAGTCTTTCCATTCGTTCACCCACTAAGGACCTCTTATGAAAAATGAATCTATGTAGTGGAAAAATAGGATAAAGAACAAAAGAAGGATGCATAACAATATGAATATACCAAGAAATAGACCAACTCACTCCAAGGTGTGCTAAAGGATCTCCATTTTCTCATGCTTCTCCCTTAGTTGGTGAATCTACCTATGACTAATCCTCCATTTTCACTGGTAGTTGCCTCTATCTATGTCATCGTGGTGGTGGCTATGGTGTTATATGAAAACATTTATATATCAAAACCATAAATACCTCTACCTCTCCCTTCATTGATGTATCCTCTCCCTAATACCATTAGTGTCATTATCCCTAAGGTTTTGGTTAGTATGGCTATATCATAGGAACATCCAAAGTGATCCTACACCTCCACTACTCCAGTGATCCATCACATGCCATGCCTAAAATTTGGGTACTACTATAGGCATAATAGGTGAAGTAATTCAAATTGAACTGGTAAATGAGCAATCAGATGTGGCTCTACCCACCACATCTAATGACCCATAATATATGCATGACCTTCCCTAAAAATTAATTGGCCTTATGTAGTACCTATATAAGGCTACCAAATAATCTCTCCTTAGGTAATTATATGCAATATTTGGACATGCAACATAATCCATAGTAAATGATCCTATCTCCACCTTAATAAATGAGGTAAAGTACCATCTATCACATGTGGAAATCCCACATTCTAATACATTATAAACCTATCATATATCCAACTACTCAAAAAAACCATAGGGTCCATAGTAGTATGCCCTCATGATAAGATACTATACAAATCATGCACTAGATATACCCAAATTACCAATCCTAAATCATAGATCATGCCTTGATCTAATATAGAGTGGCACAAGTTAACCACATATAATGGTATATTCCCATCCAACTTATGATAGATCACATGAGCTATCACAAGACCAGTAATGGCCTTTTAGATATCTATAATGGCCAACACATAGACATCAAATAAACTAACTTTAAAAATATGAAAATATCTCTTTGAACTAGTCACCTTGAAGGCTAAGGCTCATCTCTTAGCATTTATCTCAGGATTATCAAAAATTATAAGTGTCCTTATAATAGGAAGTATTAATAAAACATGGACATCCTCTAGGGTGATACCAACCTTAATGGTATGCCCATCCACCACCCACCTAAAAGTGTTGGTTAGCCACTCCCATGTCCCTAAGATCATGGAGACTAACTCAACTCTCAATGGAATGTGATACACCTGCATAATGCCCTGAAATATTAGTATTGTCATCCATCCTTAGTCTACCATTGTCAATCTAACTAACAAATTAGGTAACCAAATTGTATCCACCAATTACTAGATCCTCCATAATTTCTATAAAATATCAAACAACAAAGTATGTATCATTTATCTATATCAAATCATCATTAATTACATTACTAAAATCAATAATACATACATTTATATATAACTTAACTATTTAATAAACCTATATTAACTTTTTTTTAGTATTTTATACTAGATAAGCCACATAATTATGTTGGCTATGGCTATATTCTCTACTACATCAGCCACATACCTAATTACTTCAACCATTATTAACTAACCCTATTGCATTGGCCATTTAATACTAAGTCAGCCACTTGCAAAAAACTTGGCCAACATACCATACTACATCAATCACTTGTTATGAAGTCGGCCAATGAACCCTATAGATTGGTCAGGACATGAAATCAACCACTAAACCAATATAGTTGACCATTTCCTATATGTAGTCAACCACCAAATGAAATTAATAAATAAACTAACTTAAATGTAGTTAGCCACATATATAATATTATACTAGATCAACCAACATATACATAGTACTAACTACATCAGCCTGATAATATGTAATCAACAACCAAAATAAACATGCCAATTTAAAACTATATTAGCTTAGCTAATCCCATTACTTTTTTGTAATGATTTTTAACTAGATTGTCATTAATGCCCTAGACATAAATTTTAACTTTTTTTCCCTTAACCATTTTTCATCTTGAATTCTACTCTATTCCAAAAACATTTAGGAAAACTTTCACTACGATAATTTTCCCTGGCATTTAATTTTCAAAATATACTCCAAATCTACTAAAAATGATAAAATATCATATTTAATAGACTTCATACTTGGACTAAGCTTGCAGTTGGTGTAATATACCCTCATCCTCATGTTCCTCATATTAGTGCCATCATCTCTCTCATCACTCCTCTAGGTCACATAGATCTCTAGTTTCTCAAAATAGTAAATATGAAAATGAATATTCAAAATTTTAATATATATTTAAAATTTACAAATTCTTTATCTAGCAATTATTTACTAAAAAAATATATATTTTCCTGGTAACTATGATTTTATAAGCGCTTTTTACAAACTATATTTAGTTTTAGAATCTTGATAATCTAGATAAATTTTCTATATATACCCCATATTTTTATATATTTTTTTGTATTTTATCTTATTTTTTAGGTTCACCTAGTGTTCCATACATTGGATGCCTCTTCCACTTACTTTTCACACAACCCTTATTTCATAACAACAAAGTAAGTAAAGGTATGCATTTTTAAATTATTTAATTTTAATTATTTTCCACTTTTTATTATAATTTATTAATTTAGTATTGTGCATTTTTATATTCTTTTTCGAAGTACCATCCCATATTACAATCGCATGACAAGTGATGAACTTCAAATGGGGTAATATATACACATAATTTTTTTTAACTCTATCATCTACTAAATATTACTCTCTTATAATAATCTATCGAGTTTCAATCTCTCTAAGTACATGCCTTAAAGGGTGCACTAGGAAAGGGTTGGGTAGACCTTTGTTTCTTCATAAGATTTTTGGTCCCTATACCATTACCTAAAACCATTACAAGTCACTTTTATCCAAATCCCTAATAAATTTTAACCCATTTTTCCACTTATCTAAGTAACTCCCATTCCAAAATAACCCTTGACTAAGCAAACATCCCTTTATTAGAATTTAAAATGAGTTCATAACCAACATGATCACTCTTGTCAACCATTACCATAGAAAACATCTAGATAATTATGCACATGCAAGAATTGTGCTTAAGCATCTTCATTATTCCTCAAGTGAATAATAAAATCCACATAATTTCTCTCTTCCACTTGATAAGGAGAGGAAATAGGAGTGCCTGTTAAATAGGCATAAAAGGTTGTTACACACAACAAATAATTTGTTGTGTGAAATAAACATTAGTTGATATGGAATATTTGCATGTACAAAATAGGTGTGAAAATATTAGACACATAAACACTAATTAAATGAATCATAATTAAGCTTAATTCCATGAGTGATTTTTAACACTCACTCCAACACCCTCCCTTAAGCATAAATAGGGAGTGAGAAATCAAAGAGACTGATGGGTCCTGTCAACTAGGCCCTATTAGGTACCCATGTATAAATCATAGTGAAATATAAAGTGTCCCTATGGTAACTAATTCATCTTACCAAATTACATGGATTTAAAGTTTCTATAACCACCAATTCAAGTAATAACTAGTACTCTATATGAGGCTCACTTTATAAAAACACTGATCACTAAACTAGGAAAAAATAGTTACCAAGGATGAAAGGTATCACTGCAAGGTACCCAAAAACTAGTAGAACCATAGTGAGAGTGAATAATATAACATATGATGAAAGTCATCCCAATAATTATGAATAAAAAACTCAACACAAACTTTTATTAGGTGCACTTGATGGAATGAAGTCCATCGAATAAAATATGCACTCAATCAACTACCTCCAAAAGAAAAAGTGGTGTACTAATAGTGAGCACAACACCTAAAGTAGTATTTATACACCCTCCCATAATGATAAAATTGGTTTAATTACTCAAAAAAACCATCTAAATTAGTGGGCCAATCTGAAAACACCAAAAAGCTAACACTTGGATACACCAAACTAGTTATGCTCTAGAAGGAGAACAAGTTTCATAAAAGCATATAAAGGAGACTATTAATAATCATATATAGATATGAAATATCTCAAGAGTGATTTCCATAGTGATGATGGGATACTCATGCAATTGGATAAAAAATTTCTCAATCATGGAGTACACACACGAAGAAAAAATCTCCATGAATCTTAGTGTAACTATAAACAAAAGTCCCATCCTACAATAATATCACCAAGTGATGCAATAAAATCCATAATTCAGTTAATATGTGGGATACATCATCTATGCAATGAGAGATGTATGTTTCAAAACACATTTCCTAATCAAGGAGCTCAAATAATAAGGAACATCAATAGGTAAGAGGAGTAATGTGCGGTCAAATAAGCTAAATAATGGAGGAATGATGTCTATAGTGTCCTCAATAAGAATGCTTCTTATGCCACAAGGAATGATCATAAATGCACCCAAAATTGATACAAATGGTGGATGAAGATGCCTACATATGTGTGTGTGAAAAGTACATGATAGAAGAATGAGAAGTAACATCCAAAGAAATGTCAGGTAGATCATGTCTAACTATTGTAATCTCAAGTTTCTCAAGCCTGAGTGAAGGTGTAGAAGAGACCATATGTAGCTCATAATAATTATAAAAAGTGGAGGAAAAAAATAAGGAGCTCTATCAATATATCCTAAAGAAGATGAAACGCCTACATCATAACTAAGGCCATGTCAAGAAATCCACATAATAGACTAAATAGGGCTATAAATACCCTATATATGCTTCCCAATGCCTATAAGTATGTTAGTGTGACCCATGGAATGAAGCATGTTGGAGCCAAATCTAGTGGTATGATTCTCAAAAGAAGAAGTCATATATGTAGGTAGAACTGGAGTGGTATGTGTAGAGTGTGTAATAATAGAAGAAGTAGGAATAATGGGCTACTTAAAATCTAGTAAATTCCACTATAAAAGTGCATCAAGTGGATGTGTACCAGATTTAGTAACACAACATGATGACATACCAACTAATTCATTCTATAGAGAATATATAAGGGCATCCTTTCCATAAATTAGGAATCATAGAAGAGAATTATACATCAAAATTTTCTTTTTTTGCTTCTTGAAGTACTAAGAAAGAGGACATAGAATCAATGGGTTACTTAGGACTTGGTAGGGTACCATCAAGAGTCATAAAAAAGTAAAAAATAGGAGCAATAACCACTGTATCATAATGTGCATTAGTAATTGGAAGAGGTGAAGGTACCTCATGAAAATGACCACTAGTAATAAGTATCTCATCCTCAAATAAATATGTCCTCACTAACAATGAAAAGGGGACAAGAAATAATAAGAAAAGATGAAGATGCTAAAGATTCCTCATGCACATCACCATCAAGGTAACATCTTCAAAACTAGGAGAAGATGGTGGAGAAACATTGTCACCAATAAAAGAATCCCCACTATGAGAGGGAAGAGAATAAATAGGAATAGGTTGAGGTGAAGTGACCTCATAAAATAATGTATAAATAATGCCTTAGGCTTCCTTAGGTGATGTGGCATACTCAATATGAGACTACAAACAATTTAAAACTTGGATGTGAATGAATATAAGTGCCTCCTTTTACATGGATGCAAGCCATAAAATAACATCCTTATCTATAAAAATAAGAAATTCACCAAGGATAACTCTCCACAATCCCTTCATTTGTAAGTGCATCCACATTTTAGTTCCATGTGGTGTAGTTTGAGGAGCTGAGTGGTTTAAACATATAAGAATTCATACTTAGAGTCATGAAAACCAAACAATGGTGAAAATTGCCAAAGAGGGACATTGGTTACCACCAAAAATGCATCTATGAGTGCAAATGGCATACAAGAGGACAAAAACACTCTAAAAAAAGGGATGTTAGACTCTGCCAAAAATAAGTCCTATGTACAAATCACACCAAAAAATAACGTGTTTTTGCGAGGGTGTCTCACCACTTGTGAGACCAAACCTCACCCTCCATATTTGAAAATTGAAATAGAAGGTGTGATTTAAAAAAAATAAAATTTACCCTATTTTAAAAGAGTCTTTTACAAATAATTACAAGGCTCTGTAAAAAATTTATAACCCCCCCTTACAATGATTTTCCATCACTTTCAAAAATAAATCTCCCCATTATAAAAAATATACCACCTTAAAAAAATTGACTCCAATTTAAAAGACAAACATTCTCCCACCATTAAAATACACAACCTTTAATAAAACAGGTGTACAATTCTTGAACTCTTGACACCATTAGTGGAGTTTTTTAATAAAATCATCATATAGCCTATTTGTCTGTGTACACTTTTATCAAGGCTTTTATAACAACTTTAGTTAAATTTTAAAGCTTTGGCTTTGAATTTGAAAGATAGACACAATACCTTTTTATTCATATTAGAGTGTGTCAATGGAGTTCATGGTTGACTAATTGGAATAACTTACATGAAATGGAGGAACTAAATGGCCAACATAGATATAAATGCCAATGATTGAGTCAAGAAAATGGAAAGTCTAAACAAGGTGAGAATATGTAAAGAGGATCTTCACATCGAGCTCATTGTGTAAAATGGAAGGAGATATAGGTTTGAGTTGGAGAGAATGCAACATATCCATACCTTATCATCCTTCATCTTCATCTAGATAAAGTGACACATCTCATTCAATTCATAGCAAAGTGTCAGAAGATAGGCCAAGCTCCCCATCTACCAAAATACCTTATGTTGTAGTGGATGTCAATAGACTATTTGAGAGCAGATTTTTAAGTGGGATGATGGCATCATATGGTGAGTCATTTAAGTAAATGAAGAGCTTATGAACCATAATTACACTAGTTAGGTGCTCAAATATGAATATTGAATCAATGATTAATAACTACATCAGTGTCATTGATGCAATTTGAACATGTGGGGGAATCAATTAGCAGTTTAGCCAACATATGTCATGAAGGATGAATTTGAGATATATAGGTCTAATAAGATAAGATCTAAATTTTACATGCGATCTAATTAAAATAATGGTAGTCTCTTAGTTAAAAACATCGTACCATAATTTCATATGATTAATGTAATGTGAAGAATGGAAAATAGGATTTTCTCCTAAGTCATATTAACTCCTATAGATTTCAAATCAATCCAACACCAAGCCCAAATCAATAATTTGGAGATTGAAGCATCAAATAAAAGGAGGGATTGTAAATCAAGGTAATATTTTTGCCAATATGATTGTAGATGAGGAAAAAACATGATTCCAAATTTAAAGTAAACTAGAGTCGATGTCAAATCAAATGATTGCCACTACATACAACTAATCATGATAGGCACTCTCTATCAAGATGATAACATATCTACATGAAACCCTATAAAAAATGAGATAGAATAGAATCCCAATGTAAATCCTCCAAAATAATGCAAAAATGTATAATATATTTTTATGTTTAAAGTGAACAGACTGCTCATAGTGAGGAATCTTGTGAGGCCATTGATAAGAGCCAGTCATGAAAAAGGCATGATAATAAAGTAAAGAAACATGTATTGTGGTATATGAGAGAAATAAGACCTTTTTAAGATTATAAAACACTACAAATTATCTAGGTTGAGTAATAGCTACATGGAGGATATTTGATACCAAGTCATAATTTAGAATGAATTCATAACTAGTAGGATCACTCTTGCAAACCATTACCATAGAAAACACTTAGACAATTATGCACACACAATAATTATGCACAAGTCTCTTCATTATTCCTCAAGTTAATAATACAATCCACATAATTTATCTCTTCCATCTGACAAGGAAAAGCAATATGAGTGCCTATTAAATAGACATAAAATGTTACACACAACAAATAGTTTGTTGTGTGAAATAAATATTAGTTGATATGAAATATTTGCACATACAAAATAGGTGTGAAAATATTTGACACATAATAACTAATTAACTAACTCCTAATTAATCTTAATTCCTTACATGAGTTTTAATGCTCACTCTAATACCCTTTTCTTCATTTTCCTACTACATCGATGTGATCAATCTTGTTAGGGATTCCATGCACCTTACAAAACTAAGTTAGTCTGACTGACCTAGTATGATACCTAATTATGATCTTTCTCATCTAACAAGATTGAGTTGGTTGATCACGTTGGCTAAATTCTCATGAGGATTTAGGGTAAATTTTTGGATATAAATACCCATTTCAATTAAATCCAATAGAGATGAACATTCATTTTCACATTGTTATATCTCATAATTTTTCTATTTCTACACTTGAAGAGTCATTACTTAGGGTTTTGCCTTGGAAAGAAAGAAGTTTGTCTTGTGGGGAAGTATTTGATGCAAAGTAGAAGTATTTTAGACTAGAGATGTTTTTTATAGTATGATATTTAAAAATACACAACCACCTCTTACAAAACACCATTGACTAAGGGAAATATTGAGGCATGATAGGTTCATCCAAGATAAGTATTCCTAAATTTTACTCTTTCATTTGGTAGATAGATATTGAAAAAATTAATAGGCTTATTATTTTAATTCTTGTTTAGTTTACATCTACATTTACTTTAGTAGATTTCTCTTTGATTATTATATGTTGTTTATTATTAAGTATCCCACTTTGTGCCACAAACTTTAGTGATCACTAGATTATATTTATTTTATGTATAGTAGGCCTAGTTAGGGTTATTGAATAATATAATTTTCTTAGATAATTTGGAACCCTCTACTTTGGTGTCATGTAGTAAGAGATCTCTTGGTTAGGTTTAGAGGATCTGAATTGGTCATGTTCTGATATAAATAGGTATATAATGAGGAGTTGGTAAGATTACCTTGTGCGAGCTTGGAATTTATTAAGTGAGATAAGTTATAGATCCACCCTAATTCATTGCATACACCCCCTTACCAAAACATATTATATCTATTTGGATTCTTAGATCTACATATATAATTTACACTAAAAAATAGTAAATTGCATAAAAATGAGTGATTGGATTTATAGTCTCTTGTGGAAAAGGAAATCCAACCCTTGGATAGTTAAAATGCATCCTTATATATAAATTTATCTTTATAAAGGAATTTTTTTACTCCAAAAGGTGGTTGTAATCCATTTATTATAATTACCAAACAACTTTACCTCTAAAATGCCATGCTTAATTTCTTCTTTCTACACTTTTTAAACCTAAAAAAATATAAAAATATATTAAATTTGTCAATTAAAAGCTCATTAACAAAATTCTATATTCAAACACAAACAAGTTTTAACAACAATAAAATTTCTTAAAATTGAGAGTATTATGACTGCACTAGAGTCACCTTCCTAGTGCCATAAATGATAATCAAATATGAAAAATAGAATGAAATTTATGCACAAAAAACCAAAATAGGCCCAATATACATAATCAAGCTTTCATAGGCAACATGTACATTTAAAATTTCACTTTTTCAAAATTTATAAACCCTTGCCTAATTAGGATTTAAAATCTTGATTATCAAGGTGAGGCATATTAGAGGTCTTTATAAACCTAATCAAGTATTTGATACCTAAATAACATTAAAATTAAAAGTTGGGGGTCCCAAGACCTAATTGAGCTTAGGACCCCCAAATAGGTATGTAGTCTCTAGCACAATGTTTCCACATTATAACTGGGCTTAAGGCCCCACACAACATTCAAGAGGCACTCAGGAGGGGGCTTAGACTTGGTTAGGGAATAAATCCTAACAAACACTAAATTTATACCAAAAGGTGCTCATAGTCCTAATTGGGTCTAGGGTCCAAATTAAAAAATCAATTAGGTGGGGGGAATAGTCCCTGACCTAATCAGGACTTCCCCCCAATTAACATTAAATGGGACTAGAGGAATAATGATAGACATAGTTAGGGTTTAAACCCTAACCACCACTATGAAAATTCTCTACTGGTCTCCAAGACCCATGTGGTATTGTAAATCCACATACAAATAAATTTTCTAGTCCTCACTTATGCCAACCTAGTTAGGATAAAATAATCAGTTAGCATTATGAGACCCCAACTCAACCACCTTAGACATAATCATGTAAAATACTCGATTATAAATAAAAATCTCAATATCTCCCCTCTATACCTAATGATAATTTTAAGTCTAATTAGGTCTATGAGACTTAAGAAAATTTGATGAAGTCTTAGCTAGAAGAAAAACATCTAATTAACACTAGGAAAGGTAAATTTGGACCCTGAAGACCTAATGAAGGGTTTAAATCCTAGTTATGTATATAGAGATTAAATTTTCAAAAACAACCTACAACAAACCTAACTAGGGAGTCAATGAAGTTTTTTTTGGAATTTAGTAGGAAATCAAGCAAGTTATTTTTGGAATTTTTAAATATTCATCTAAATGTGAAAAAGGGGTCAAGAAGTCATTTTGGTACCAAGTGTAAATATGAATTTTTTTCAAATCAAATTGGCCATCATAATGGGATAGGTCTTGGATTTATAGTCAACATGAAAATTAAAAAGACCCCCCAAACTAGCTCTAGAGAGCAAGGAGATCTATATTTTCAAAGGCAAGTAGGGAGATCAAAACTCCACTTCCACACTAAGTTTTTTATATAATTTTTAATCATATAAATGTGGTATTTCCAATAGAGGTGGTTACAGGTCCCATTTCAACTTGAAAACTGAGACAACTTGTTATACCTAACAGATCCCCATTTCTCATAAGGAAATGGAGACCCACCTTATTTTTTAGATTTTAGCCTAGTTTTTGAACATCTTTGATATATTTTTATGCAATTAGCCTTCATAATTTTGGAAATTTGGCACAATATTCATAAAATAATTTTATGGACTAACTACACTAATGCATTTTGATAGTTTTGGAATATGTAGATTCATTCAAGACTTATGTAATTTGGAGGAATTTATTTAGTGTTCATTCTTATTGGGTTTTTGTTAAAGCATTTTGTTTGAAAATTTTATTTGATAGGTTTGCTTTTTAGGTTTTATGTATCAGACATTCTATCTGATAACTTTTCAATGTTAGTTTGTATTCAACATTTCATCTATTTAGACTTTGGGTCTTTAGAATTTTATTCCACAAGAGTTATTTTTTTTGGAAGTTTTTTTTGAACAATTTCACCTAAATAATTGATTTTGATTGGACTTATTTATTTTAGAAGTTTTGTCACGAATATTTTGTCTTGTAGAAATTAGGTTTTCAGACTTTTTGTTATGAGTCTTTGTAAAGACTGGTCCCCAACACAAAATATGAATACCCTATTCCCTATTGAAAAAATCCTTTATTTACTTAGTTGAATAAAGTAAAAATAATTCCTATCAATTTACTATAACACCCTACCAACTTGAACTAATAAAGTTTGAATTATACAAGAAAAAGGAAGTGAATATTGTGCATTTATATCACATGAATTGATATTCAATGCAAAAATATTATATATGTGATACACATCCATTTCAAGCCTTCATTACTATTTAACAAAATTACCCTTGAATTCTCTTATTATCCTACTCTATGAAGAGCCCTAGCTACTAAATACAAAGTTACTATGAGTAAAATAATGATTAAAGCTAGGGTGAATTTGATCATACAACATATATAACACATATAAGGACACTAAAAACAACATAAAACATGCATATAGTAATGACATATTCATATAAGGTATTCCAAGGAGAAAATACACCATCCACTTATTTAATTAAATATTCTATAGAGTTTATAGATACAGTGTTTGATGCTACTATATTCGAGATTAGATACACTAATTATTTAAAGTTATGGGCTGTAGTGGATTATGGGGATGCATTTTCATTGGAAGATGAGATGGCATTCATT
The DNA here is from genome assembly GCA_037957365.1 of Torreya grandis. Classification (NCBI taxonomy): domain Eukaryota; kingdom Viridiplantae; phylum Streptophyta; class Pinopsida; order Cupressales; family Taxaceae; genus Torreya; species Torreya grandis. Next base: position 1,044,395 of record JARHVA010003184.1, read on the forward strand.
GATTAGTTATTCATCAAATAATTTTTGGCCTTAAAATGTTAAAGGTTACATTTTTCCATTGCCAAGCTGGAGGTGATGCCGTGCATCGACCTCTTACATGACCTATTTTTCTCAGGTAAGATAACATAAGATTCTTTCAGCATTTTAGAAATAAAATATTTTCACTTACATTTCAAGAGCTGAATTTTAGAGATATATATCCCTATGCATACCCAATATATACTTTGACAAGTATACATTATTGCAGTTCAATGCAGAAATCATAATTAAAAGAGTGTTGTCTTCATGGATACTTCTTGACTAGACTATCACTTGGAAAGGGAAGAAATTAGTTGGGGTTATTTCTATAGACAAGTTTACAATGGGGATAAATATTGGCATGGATATTTTGAATTGACTCTATTTTATGATGAGTATTCACTTTATTAATTTAGATTAGGTGCCATTGCTATACATGATGCTAACCCATGATGTTATTCTTACCCTAGGAGAGATAATTAGCTTCCACCTAAGAGAAAAAATAATTTAGAATGATAAGTGCCCTATGTTTATGGGCCATTTTTATATGATGTCACATTTTTTAGACATTGTTCTTGACAAACTATGGACTCTAGCCACTAATCGCATCAAGAACAAGATTTATGATCACTTCTAGTTTATACGTGTGTATGCCTACATAAATAACATGGTGAAGATAGTAGAGGATGTAGACCCCTAGGTTTGGTAAGCCATCCATATCTCTCCCATGTCCTAAAATGGGGAGAATATTTTGAAAACACTGGATGAAGGAGGGGATTACTTTTTGTATCTAAATTTCATAGTTATAATGATCTAGGGAAATAAGGTAGATCCTCTATGCCTCCTAAGATATGTTTTAGACAATATGGTAGAATAAGAGATCACCTTTCAACTATGGTAGAGCATTGAAGAATATTTGTCCAAAAGAATGAAGAAAAGTTCATACTTTGGCCACCATGTAGTCATCATTGTAATGGTATACACCATGAAGAAGAATTTTGGAGAAGTGGGCAGTAAGTGGAAGAGCTATCATTTCCACATGCTTCCATATAGGGACTAGGATCCACATGGTTTTATTAAAAATCACCTAAAGGGAATTAATATCTCCTACAACCATGTCCCCTATGTGTATGAATTTTTGTTTTTGAACACCAAGGATGATGAGGATGTATTGGAAAGAGAAAGGCTTTTGGGATTGAAAAAGGATCATTTAAGAATGATCGAGGATGAGCCTTTAGTATTTATAAGGGAATTAGATATCAAAAAAGTCCCTTTATAAAAGATGGGAGAATTTAGACTTTTGGAGAGGACAATCTAAAGAGTAGGTTGGTTCCTCATCTTAAGGACTCCCTTTGAAATTGAAGCTTAATACTATGAAAAAAGAGCTCATGGTAGATGAACCAAACCTTAGGGGAGTAAATGTGGGATATCCTATAAATTTAGACTTTGATGAGGAGGAATGAGCACAATAAAGGCTAACTATGAGCACAAATAATGTAACTACTACTATTCCCTAGGCCTTGATTACTATGTCTATTGAGATAATAACATAAGAGGTAGTTACATTAGCCCAACAAGGCTCCCCTACCTAGATAAAGGCCCCTCTCATATATGCAAGGAAACCTATGACCCCTATAGGGAGTCCCACCATTGAGTCATCCCTAGGCTTGCTTGCTAGACCTCAACACTCAGGAAAAGTAGAAGGAAAGGTTATTAAAATTAATGATTTTTATTAGGACTCTAATTACAAGTTGGAAAAGGATAAGACCTTGAGCCTTGAATTAGAACTAGAATCACAAAGTCTCCTAGGATCCCAATATTTTATGAATATTTCTCTACCTACTATTCTAGTATTTTTTCATGTTCCTATTTCTTCTGTGTTGAGGTCTCCAAAGGTGGAAATGACTACTTTTACCTTGATTGATCCCTTTGTCACAACCAAATTCACTTAATTCCCACTTCTCACCCCTAAGGTTGAGAAGGATGTTTATACCACTACCATTTCCCCTTAATCCACTTTCATCTCATTTTCCATGACTACCTCCTCTACCCCTTATGACACTTCCACTATTACAACCTTAAAGAAGATGAAGATATCTAGAAAAGTGTAGACTGCCATGTCCAGTCCATAATTACATATCTAGTATACTTAAATTTAGCTTCCCATGACATAAACCACCTCCATAAAAGAGACCATTATGACAATTTATAGTAGGGGAAGGAAGGCCAAACCCCAATTGGTCACAATCCATCCATTCCCTCAGTTTGGAGGAGTGGACTGGTTATATTCAAGTCATAAAAGAAAGAACCAAAAGTTGAGGCATAAAAGAAACAACTATAAGTTGAGGAGGCTCAAGAAGAGGTTATACTCATAACCATAGATGCATCATAATTAGGCATTCCTCCCTAGGATATGAAACTAAGAAGCAAGGCATCTCAAATGCCTAGCTTTAAGATAACTGAGCTCCCTTCCATCTCCACTCTATTTGAGCCACCATTTGGTAGCATACAAAGGGTAAATAAGAGGAAGTTGGAGCATGAAAAAGGTAGGGAGATAATATTTGAGTAAAGACATGAAGTGTTCTCCTTCACTAAGAGGTAGATTAGGTAGTTGGGATAAAATCCCTATGTTGATAATTTTGTAGACCTCGCTCAACAACATAAGTATGCTATGGTAACCATCCATGAGGGAGCAAAGATGGTTTGATAAGAATTAGAATCTGAGGTAAAAAAATTGAGGGATGAAGCAAAGACTATGAATATCCCTCTAGGTACAGGGGTAGAGGTTAAATAACTAGCTTCCAAATGTTACAACTCCTTGGATTTCATAAGGGCTGAGTTGGCTCCACATGTGAATAAATCTAACCAATTATTTAATTCTTTGAGAGATGATAGTAGAAAGATGAAGATGCTAGTTGCCTACATGGGCAATAAAATGTATATTCATCTAGACCTTATGACACAAATTGAGGCATCTAATACTCTTAATTTAGTTGTCATTAGGAAAGAAGAAGCCTATGAATGGTTATAATTAGTTTGGGATTTAATCCCCAGATATCAAACACATGAAGCCCAAATTCTTTAAAATCTGGACAGTCTAAAGTTATCAAAAGTGAAAGATGCCACGCACAAATTGATAATCAAGATTGATTTTGATAAAATAATTCAAGAGGCAACCAATAATTTCAAAGAGAGTCTACATGGATTGTAATTGGAGGATATAAAAGCTGAGTTAAGTGCTAATAGAAAGGTCACTAAGGTGGAGATATTCAAGAATAATTTCTAGATGATGAAGGTTGAACATGAAAAACTCCTTAGCCAAGTTAATAGGATCCACTGACCCTCTTTACTTAAATTGAACATCATATCATAACAACATGATATATAAAATAAGTTTTACGAGGATAAAAAGTCAAATATGAAGCAATCTCAAGCCGCTACTTCAAGTTCCATGTCCACGTCTATAGCTTCTACTTCTACCACCCCAGCCACTACACCTACCATAGTACATGTGGCTATTTAGATGAGATAGCCTTAGTAAGGCCAATATTTTATGTATGTATAATTATATAATGATTTATATATTTATAATCTCCTTGTAGTTCAATTTATTATTATTAAAAGGTTGCCTTTTGTCTTTCATACACATGCACATGTTATAGGTTTTGAAAAGGTTAACTTATGGATAATTTATAATTATGAGTTTAATCTTATATGATTTTGATAAAAGTCCGAACTTATGTTCTAACTATCACATGTAAATGACTTTATATGAACTTGGAGAATGAGGCAACCCCTTTCCCAAGTCTATATTAAAATTATAATCCACAAGTTTGGATGGGTAAAAAAAATTTGAATACAAAAGGGGCGAAGCAATTTTTATTATCAACTTCATGAATTTGAGTATTTTATTTTCATTAATTATGTAATTAGATGTTATTTCTCTAGTTGTGTGTGTCAATAATCCTTAATGTGCAAAATTTGTAAATGGGTTCTTAATTATCTTGATTGATGTAATAATCCTAGATATGTAACAACTATTGAAGGATTGGTAAATTATGTTGATTAGGATAATTAAGTCAGTTGATTCATAATTATAAATGTGTATGAGTGATTTATTTGATGTAGTTTTTTGTGTGTTTATAAAGCTTATTTATATACCTCACTAACCCAAGTCATAATCTCTTGAGTAAGAGTGTGCAATAGTTGCTCTAAAAGGAGCAACCTTTGATTGAGGCCTATGAGTTTCCTATATTGATATCTCCTTAAACATCTCAACTATGTTTTATTGTGTGTGTACTATTGTTGTTATCAATAGGCATAGGTTTTTAATGTGATTTTCCATTTAGAAACCAGCCAAGGAGGTGATTCCTAAAAAACTATAGAGTCTCCTTTTCTACCTTACCCTTTCCTCTTTTTTGAGTTTGTTTTGAGACAGACCCACTTTAGATTAGTAACTAGCCATCCATCCAATTCACATAGAGATTCACTACCTTTTAAGACACCACACCTCCATCCAAAAAACCTTTTCAATAACTTGCATTCTCTACTAACTATTCCATCAATAGGTTGTTTAGACCACATACCTATAACTCATGCCTTAAAGTGGAGTTTACCTCCATTGAGATCCTAAAATGTTAGAGGTTACCATGTTGATTGTGGTGTGTATAAAAACCACATTAATAGTTTCAATAGTAATATAAATTAGGTCTTCTCCCTATGATAATATTAGCTATTCTTTGCATAGATTTATACTAGAGTCACCTAGGAGAGTGACCAGATCCAATTCCTAGGTTGGTTTTCTAGTCTCACCCCTATCAAATCATAGGAGACCTAGAACCGTGCCAATATCCCTAGTTCAAAATAATCAACCATCTTAAATAGGGAACCCTTTACCTATAATGAACCCTTTGACTATTAATTATCTGATGTCTTATCCCTAGTTAGTTGAATTTTCTATTTAGATCTTTGGAAACATGTATGATTTACCTAAGAATCCTAAAAATTACCTACCATCCTTTTCTCCTTTAGGAGCAAAGATAATAGAGGAACACATCAAATCTTTTAAAATTGCTTTAAGATTAATTAATTTTATCAACGAAGATGTAACATGTAGATTATTCCCTTTTACATTTATATATGTTAATTATAATTGGTATTTAAAACTAATGGAGAACTCCATCACTTCTTGGGATGAGTGTCAAGCTATTTTTATTATACAATTTGGATAGGTTACCAATCCTAGATTGGTATACCAATACTTCACCAGTATGAAGAGAGAGCCTAATGAACCTATCCATGATTTCACGGCAAGGTTTCAAAAGATGTATAATTGGTTAACCCCAAGGTATAAACCAAAGGTTGCATTAGCATTAGAAATATACAAGAATGCTCTTGACCCAACCACTACCATGTTCCTAAGAAAGGTAGCCATTGCCAATAATTTGGTCGTGAAATATAAGGAAGCCATCAACATAGATAAACATCTCAATCCCTAAATGCTAGGCATACCTAATGTTAACAATGGCTTCCCATCATTAAATTTGATACCACATATGAAGAAAAAATTTCACACATTCAATCAAACCCAATTTTACACATTTCTTCCATTGACATAGAAAACACAATTAAAACTTCAACTTCTTGAATAATCATGCATCAGGTAATGGTTACCAATAAAATCAACAATCATCTATGCCTTCTACCATTTTAAAAAAAGGTACTGATTATACAAAAATAGAACTACATTCTATCTATAAAATGGTTCAAATTTTAAGTAATGACTTATTAAATATGAAAAAGAAGATGGGCAATGCCAACAGCCTAATAAGTAATCATAACCTCTAGATTTTAGAGGTATAATAAACCATTCAATAGGCCCACAAAAAACATAGAGCATCCTAACAAGTTTCTAGATATTAACATGGTATAAATGAATCTTCGTAATTGGTATATAATTCATAACACTTCTCAAAATTGTGAGCTTGATTATGTAGAATTTATGTAACATTCAAAATATTTAAAATGGAAGTAGTCAACAAGACTAGTTGCATAATCCACTAAAATCCCATTAGGATCCTGACTCTTCAAGATCTGATATGTTTTTTGAAACTCATGAGATTCCTTTTCCAAGTGAATATGATAATGTACTAGAGGAAAATATAGATGATATTTATGCTTTCTAGTAGTTCCAAAGGAGTAGGTACAATCTAAGGAATAATCAACCACTCATAATGTCAACTCCTCAAAATACCATGGTGATTCCTCCCAATCCTAAAGTTTATAATAATCCACCTCCTCCAAAGGGGAATGGTCAACCATATAATAAGGAGGAACCAAGTAGAAGAGGATACAACATTGTGGAAGATATGAAAAGGATTAAATAAAATATAACTCTTCATGAGTTATCTTAGATTACTAAACAAAAGTATCTACTCTATAAGTATATTATAGCAGAGAGACCTATGGGTAAATCAAAAGCATCTAACACCAATGCTATCTACAAGAGCAAGCTAAAAGTTCCACCCTTCTTGCTGACTATCAGGCCATTTAGTAAGAATATTCATAATTGTTTAGTTGATTCTAGAGTATCTAAAACTATCATGCCTACTTCCATATGTCACAATATTGGTTTGACTCCAATTCTTTCAAAGATAATAATCTCATAGATAGATAAAATAGTGGTATCATTAGTTAGAGAGTTGATCAATGTATGTATTTAAGTAACATCACAACCATGAGTCTAGATGACTATTTATGGATTATTTTTGAGTAGGGATTGGTCCAACATACTCAATGAATTTCTTTCTAATGATTTTTGTCATATCTGGCTGCCATGGAGAGGCAATTCCAATCAAATTAGAATCAATAGAAAATAAAGGATGAAATACTCTATCATAGAGTATAATTTCAATAATGAAGAGTTAAATTAGTAATCCCCTAGTATCAATATTTACACCTTTTTATGCATAATCAAGTACAAAATCTATAATATGAAGGTTCCAATCATCTATGGACTTTACACTTTGATGGTGATAGATCTAAAGAAGGGTCAGGTGTAGGGACAGATTTGATTAATCCATAGGGTAATAAATTCCTAGTAGTATATTGATTTTAGTTTCCATGTACTAATAATAGCACTAAGTATGAGGCTTTGATTTTTAGATTACAATTTTTACTCAAGAATAATTTAAAGAAAATACTAGTATTTGGTGACTTAGAGTTTGTGGTCAACCAAGTTAGAAACAAATATCAATGCAAGTTATCTTATTTGAAAAGGTACAAGTATAGAGCACGGGACATGATTAAAAGCTTTGAATCATTCAACATAATGGCCATTCCAAGAGAACAAAATTAGGCTACTAATTCACTATCTATTTCTACTACTAATTTGGATCCTCTCCAAGAATTTGAGGTAAAGAGGTTCTCTATCGAATTGGTGCCTTATCCCTTTGTTCTTGATAATGTAGAAAATTTTCAAGTTTTTGATGATGACTAGAAAATTATCTAATTTTTAACTAATTTAGGGGAATTTGGGTTCCAAATCATTGATGCCAAGGATATTAATCACCTATGTCAAGAGGAATCAGACATGAGAGGTATTCTCCAACTCAAATAAAATTATATCCCACCCAAGTTGGTCTATTTAGAAATTATATTTGATATATAACCTCAAGTTTAGTAGCTCAGGTAACCCAAGGTCAATGAATCAGAATTCAAAAGAGAAAATCTAGTAGATGAGAATAGCCCATGATATGTTAATATCAGTCTTAGCTACACCCAAAAGAGAGATAATAAATGAAAGACTTAATCACTTAGTATAGGGACATCATTACTTGGACATATGAAGATTTGAGAGTATGTGATCCACATGTCATTACTCATATAGTCCCCTTGAAGCCATATCATAAGCCATTCAGACAGAGGTAGAGACTAGTCAATCCTATTCTAGAGCCTCTCATTTAGAGAGAAGTGGAAAATCTATTAAGTGCAAAACTCATCTTTCTAGTAAGACATTCTACCTAGGTGACCAATTTGGTCCTAGTACAAAATAATAATGGTGAGATAATACTATTTGTGTATTTTAGGAAACTAAATAAAGATTATAAAAAAGGACATTTGTCCCCTACCTTCTCTAGATGAGGTAATATAGATAGTAAGTGGTTCTAAAATGATGTCCTTCTTGGATGGATTTTTAGGCTACAATAAATTATTGGTGTGATCCAAAGATAGAATGAAAATTGAATTTACCACAAAGTGGGGAACTTATGCATATAAGAGGATGCCATTTGGCCTAATAAATGTAAGTGCTACCTTTCAACATGACATATATCATGCATTCAAAGGTCTGATAGGAAAATACATAATCATTTACATGGATGATCTTATAATATTTCAAAGAAAATGAAGGATCACATAAGTCATATCAAGTCCATATTAGAGAGATGTAAAAGGTTTGGTATTTCATTAAACCCAAAGAAAAGTATATTTATAGTCATTGAAGGCAAGATCTTGGGGCACATCATCAACAAGGATTGGATCACCATTGATCCAGATAAAATTCAAGGAGTTTCAAGGATTACATCACCAAACAAAAAGAATGAGCTCAAATCATTCTTCAAAAATATTAACTTCATAAGGAATCTCATCTTAGGATTTTAAAATATTGTTAGACCCTTGAATACCATGATCAAGCAAGATGCTAAAATAGAATGGATGGCTAAAGCCAAAAAGTCCTTCCAGGACATTCAAGATGTAATATCATAGGCTCTAGTATTAATCAGTTTAGATTTCACAAAATATTTCCACCTATATTCATTCACTTTAGAACATATAATTGATGTTTTCATAACATAAAATAAATATGAGACTAAGCATCCAAATGCATTCATGAGTACCAATCTGAAGGATGTAGAACTCAAGTATTCCATGATTGACAAATAGATTTTTTCCCTTGTCAAAGTAGTAAATAAATTTTGACATTACATCTTGAGTAATAAAATCATTTCCATTATGTTTTACCCTATTTCAAGCTCAACCTACAATAGAATGAATTAGGATAATGCCGAGGCAAATGAATGGAAAAATTACAAGAATTTGATATAGAAATCAAGACTGTAAGAATCATCTAATGTCAAGGCATCATTCAACTCATGACTAAACCTAATCCATGCATCAACATTAAAGAGATATGTGAGGCTCAAGTATCCAAAGGAGAATGAGATACTAATGTCATACAATATTTGCTTATAGGTACTTTTTCCTTAGAACTTAATAGAGAATGAAGGAGAGATTTGAGTATTAAAGTTGCTCATTATATGATTAAGAAGGGAGTTATCTACAGAATAAATTATGAAGGCATTTAACTTAGGTGTGTGTCTACAAATGAAGCTAAATAAATTTTAGATAACTTGCATCAACAAATAGGTAGTGGTCATCCTTCTGGGAAAACCATAGATGTTCAGATTTTAAGAATGGGATACTATTGGCCAATAGTTTCCAAGGATGCTCATGCTCATATGAGGACGTACCATGAATTCCAATCTTTATCAAAAATGGAAGTAAATATGGTAATGTATTTACAATCAAATGTTGAAGTAAGGCCATTTTCCCATAGGGTTTAGACTTCATTAGCATCATCAACCCAAATTACTTAGTAGGCCATAAATTCATGCTTTCTTCTACTGACTACTATACTAGATGGACTGAATCCATATCCACAAAGAATTATAGAGCATAGGATTTGATTCATTTCTTGGAGGAACACATAAAAACCAAATTTCACATGCCCATTTTATTGGTTTGTGACAATAGACTGACTTTCATATCAATAAAATTTATTAAGTGGGTACATGTTAATTAGATTATTATTAGGTCATCCTCTAACCATTACCCTATGGAAATGGATTGGTATAATCAATGAACAAGACTCTAATAGATTCAATTAAGAAATCAGTAGGGGATAAGCCCATGGACTAGCACCATTTATTAAAGTATGCTCTTTAGCAAATCAAATGAGATACAAACAAGCCTTTAAAGCTTCACCCTATTTATTGGTTTATACATGTAGGCCTATACTCCTAATTATGATAAAGTTATCCACTTATTAGTTCATACAAGACTACATGCAACCATGTGATGAAGTAGAGTCAAGATTGCTAGACATAATATAAATGGAAGATTCAAGGACTGAGGCCTTATATACATTCAAAAAACACCATGATGTGGTCAAGAGGTGGTTTGATAAGAGAGTGAAGGTCAAATTATTCAATATTTTGGATCTATTTCTACTTTGAGATAAAGCCCATGAGAAGAAAGGACATCATGATAAGTTTTCCCCATTATGGATTAGACAATACTAGATTTGAAGATCATGGGGAATAATACATTTCATTTGAAGGACCTACAAGGAAATTAGATTACATATCCAGTCAATGGATAGTTATTGAAACATTATTTTAGGGTTGTACCATATGTAGATGCTACTGATTGATGAGGGATAGATGAATGTAGATTTAGGATTAGATTAGATTTCTTACTTTCTTAGATTAGTTTCTTACTTTCATAGATTAAATTTCCTATTTTATTAGTTTAGTTTCCTTATTTCTTAGATTAGTTATTTTTTCTAGCAATATGAATTGAATTTGTTCTGATTGTAACCAAGATAATTATCCAAACCAATTGAGATTATGAATTTTAGAGGGGGGAAATTAAAAATTTGGCAATTCAGGACTAGTTTATAGATTGGGCAGATTTTTGTGTTTTGAGTCTTCAAGATAAAGGTATGTAATCATGAACCATTATAAATATTGTCAAAATTGAATACTTTCACTAGGTATGTGAAATTTTCTCTTAGAGTAATTCATGTAAATTTTAAAAAAAATCTTATTTTTTGGATTAAATGCAATTATCACATTAAATACCTATTAAAAATGATAATTATATGTATAGGTGTGGCTATCAGGGGTGTTCTAGTAATGATTTGTTTTATAATTCTACCAGCTCATTAGGTTTCCATCTCTTTTCATTCAAGATCAAAAAAAAATCCAAAAAAAAATCAAAATTCTCACATGATGAAATAAAGTCAATGTACCACACATCATGACTAAGAAAATAATGGAAAGAGAAGAAAAGAAGCATAAGGTATCTCTATCAGGTCTATGGATGCTTAGATGGTTGTAGAGCAATTCCTGAGCTTCCCTTGATTTAATGAGATTTAAGAGATATTGGAACAAAACCTATAGCTTCATCAAATCTTTGAAAAAATCATCACAACAAGGATTAAATTAATTATATGCTTGACACACACATCCAAAAAATTAGAAGGCAAGTATGTTGTGTGAATCAACTTAGGAGTCTCTGTAATGTTTCTAATTTAATTATTATTCTATGACATACTTCATTATTTATTTAAAGATTTCTAACCAAAGTTATGTGTTCTTGAATACTACAAAGTATTCCCCATGTGAGTTTCCATTTATTACACCCAACACACCCCTATTTCTCATAAGAAATGGAGACCCACATTAATTTTTAGATTTTGGGCTTATTTTTGAACCTCTTTGTTATATTTTTGAGCCTCTCTATTATATGTTTATGAAATTAGCCTTCATAATTTTGGAAATTTGGCATGGTATTCATATAATAATTTTGTAAACTAACTACACTAATGCATTTAAGGAGTTCTAGACTATGCAGATTTATTCGAGACTTATGTAATTTAGAGGAATTTATTAAATTTTAATTATTGTTTAGTTTTTGTTCAAAAATTTTGTTTGGATATTTTTTCCGTAAGGTTTGCTTTTCAAGTTTTATGTATCGGGCATTCTGTCTGGTAACTTTATGGCGTTAGTTTATTTTTGGCATTTCATTTATTCAGACTTCAGGTCTTTGGGACTTTTGTTCCATAATAATTATTTTTTTAGGAAGTTTTATCTAAATAATTTACCCAAAATAATTCATTCTTATCATATTTATTTTTTTCAAAAGTTTTGTCTAAATAATTTCCTTGAAATAATTCATTCTTATCAGACTTTTTTTTTTGGAAGTTTTGCCATGGATATTTCATCTGATAGAAATTAGGTTTTTAAAATTTTTGTTGTGAGTCTTTTGTAAATAATGGTCCCTAATAGAAAATATAAATACCATATTCCCTAGTGAAAAAGTTCTTTATTTACTCAGTTGGTTAAAGTTAAAATACTTCGTATCAAATTGCTATAACACCCTACCAACTTGATCCAACAAAGTTTAAATTATATAAGAAAAAGTAAGTGCACATTATGAATTTATATCACATAAATTGGTATTTAATGCAAAAATATTATGTATATGATAAGTATACATTTAAATCCTTCATTTCTCTCAAACAAACTTGCCCTCGAAGTCTCTTTCTATCCTACTCTATGAAGAGTCCTAGATACTATCTACAAAGTTATTATGAGTAAATCAATAATTAAAGCCAAGGATAATTTGATCATACAACATATATAACACATATAAGGAGAATAAAAACAACACAAGATGTGTATATAATAATGGTGTCTTAATCTATATAATTTCAAGCCAAAAATCCACCATCCCTTTATGTAAAAAAATATTTTATAGAATTCACAGATATAGTGTTTGATGGTATTATATTCGAGAATAGATACACTAATTATTTAGAGTTATGGGATGTAGTGGATTTTATGGATGAATTTTCATTGGAAGATGAGATGACACTCATTTATTATCTATTAATCAAAGAATTTTTGGCCTTCAAATGTCAAAGGCTATATTTTTCTACTGCCAAGCTGAAGGTGATGTCATGCATTGACCTCCTATGTGACCTATTCTTATCAGGTAAGATAACATAGGTTGTCTTCCTTCATCATTTTAGAAATAAAATATTCATCACTTACATTTCAAGAGCTGACTTCCATAGATATTTATCCTTATGCATACCTGATACATACTTTGATAAGCATACATTACTATAGTTTAAAAGAGAAAGAACAATTAAAAGGGTGTTGTCTTCAACATTTTTCCCTAATCAGACTATCACTTGGAAAGGGAATAAATTATTTGGGGTTATTTCTATAAACAAGTTTATAATGGGGATATATGTCAACCTGGCTCTTTTTAACCAAACCTATGGTATGCTAAGTATTCACTTTTTAAATTTAGATTGGGTGTCATCGCTATACATGATTCTAACCCATGATGTTGTGTTCACCCTAGGAGAGATAATTAGATTCTACCTGAGAAAAAAAATCCATAAGGATAAATTCCCTACGCCTATGAGCCATTTTTATATGATGTCCTATTTGTTATATGTCACTATGGGAACATGCTACAAAGTTCTTGGTAAACTATGGACTCTAGCTAATGATTATATCAAGAATATGACTTATGATCACTTCCAATTTATGCATGTGTATGCCTACACAAATAACATGGTGAAGATAATAGATGATGTATACCCCCAAGTTTGGCAAGCCATCCATGGATTGCCCATGCCCCAAATTAGAGAGAATATTATGAAAACACTAGTTGAAAGAGGGGATTACCTCTTGTGTCTAAATTTCATAGTTATAATGATTTGGGAAAATAAAATAAACCCCTTGTGTCTCCAAAGATATGTTCTAGATAAGCTAATGGAATAAGGAATCACCTTTCAACAATGGTGGGGTATTGAATAAGATTTATCTAAAAGAGTAAAGAAAAGTTCACACTTTGGCCACCATGTAGTCATCAACAGAATGATATATACCATGAGGAAGCATTTTTGAGAAGTGGGTGGTAAATATAAGAGCTATCATTTCCCCATGATTCTACACAAGGACTAGGATCCACATGGTTTTATTTAGAAGCACCTATAGGGACTTAATATCCCCTACAACCATGTCCCCTATGCATATGACTTTTCATTTTTTAATGCCAAGCATGATGATGAAGTATTGGAAAGAGAAAGGTTTATAGAATTGAAAGAGGATCATTTATGAATGATCTAAAATGATCTTTTAGTCTCTAAAAGGTAATTAGATAGCATAAAGGCCCTTTACAAATGATGAGAGCATTTAGATTTTTGGAGAGGATAGTCTGAGGAGCAATCTAAGGAGCAGACTGGTTCCTCATCTCAAGGAATCCCTTTGAAATTGAAGCTTAAGACTATGAATAAGGAGCCTAGGGTAGCTGAACCCAACCTTAGGGGAGCACATGTGGGAGATCCCATTAGTTTAGACTATAATAAGGATGAATGAGCATAAGAAAGGCCAACATGAGTAAAACTCACATAACTAATGTTATTCCCCAGGCCTAAATTACTATGTCTATTGGGATAGAAACATAAGAGGAAGCTACAACAACCCAACAAGGCTCCTATACCTAGCTAAAAACCCCTTTCATATATTCAAGGAAGCCTAGGACCCCTATAGGGAATCCCATATTTGAGTCATCCCTAGGCTTGCATACTGCACCTCAACACTCAAGAAAAGTAGGAGAGGTTATTGAAATTTTGAAGAGGACTCTGATGTTAAGATGGAAAAGGCTAAGGACTTGAGCCTTAAATTATAACTAGCATGATAAATCCGCATAGGTACCCAATCTATTATAATTGTTCATTTACCTGCTATTCTAATATTTGGCCATGTTTCTATTTCTTCTGTGTTGAGGTCTCCAAAGGTGGAAATGTTTGCCCTTTTACCCCAAAAACATTAACTTAATTACCCTTTCTCACCCCTAAGGTTGACAAGGATGTTACCACCACTACCATTACCAAACAATCCACTTCCATATCATTTGTCAGGTCTATCTCATTTTCCCCTTCTAGTATTACCACCATTAGAGCTTGAAGATATCTAGAAAAGTGTAAACTACCATGGCCAATCCATAATTCCATATCTATTCCAATCAAATTCCACTTCCCATACCATCCACCACCTTCACATAGGAGACCATTATTACAAGTTATAGTAGGGGAAGGAAATCCAAACCCTAATTGGTCATAGTCCATCCACTCCCTCAGTTTGGAGGAGTGGAATTGTCTAAGATCATTTGGCCTTCCTTACTTGATGTCAATATCAAGGCATAAAATAAATAGCTAATAGTTGAGGGGGATCAGGAAGAAGTTTTAATCACAACCTTAGATGCATCAAAATTAGACATTCCTCCTTGAAAATAGAATTGATAATTAAGGCTTCCCAAATGCCTAGCTTTAAAATCATTGATGTCCCTTCTATTTCCACTCTATTCAACCCATTATTTGGTAAAATACAAAGGGTAAAGAAGAGGAAGTTAGAGGATGACAAAGGTAGGGAGATAATATTTAAGGAAAGACAATAAGTGTTATCCCTCACTAAGAGGTAGAATAGGCACCTGGGATAGTCTCCCTATATTGAGAATTTTGTAGACCTATCTCAAGAACATAAGGATGTTGTGGATTGATATCCACCTTTTGTTATTTTGGAGAAATTTGCATCTAGTCCCACACTTACCTAACACATTCAACACTTATACCTTTAACCATCCATTCTTGGGGCCCATTTTATTTTTTTTGCATAAGTATCAGCTTCCTTCCACTTCTTCGATGTTGTAACTAGGTGTTTGTTAGCATAAAGAGGATCTTGATTCACTTTGGTGTAGCCCCAAATTTACATGTGGTAACCCAACACTATATAAAATTGATTCCCTTTTGGATAGAACTTTGAGTAGTGCCATTGGCTAACAACATAATAGGAATGACCCATTAGAAAGTTATAAAGGTGACCATGGGTTCTCCACATGGCACCCTTTCACTTATTTTTTTAAGGAAGTGCCCAAATTCCCTTGGAGAAGCATCTACTCAACATGTGTCATTTTAATGCTCATTCAAGAGTGGTTTTGATCTATCAAACCTTTGGGTAGTTCCATTAGCTAGTGAAGACAAGGAAAGGGACCCACCATATTGTTATAAAAATAAGGAGATGAGCCTTTCTACATGGTGCCATGGTACTTGTTAAATATAAATTTTTAATGTTAGGGATATGATTTGTTCCATTGTTTGAAACAAATTAATTCCCATATCCAACAACATAATAGAGGAAAGTGTGTAAATGAATGCATGACACCATGATGCTTCTCTTAAGCATTAGGGCCATCATAAAATGATGTGATTATTCCATATCTAGGATATGAAGGTTAACTACAATCATGAGCTTGAGTCTTTCATTTAGTTATAATGGCATCATCATTGGTGTGAGTGTAGGGGATTTCTAGTTATTACTCCCATGAGAAGTCACTTCACCTATATATTCTAGGCTCATCTCATTTGGAGGGGGGTTATCAATTATTTTATATTTACTATTATATAGAACAAAGTTTTATAATAGTTTTAAGATAGAGGTAGTAGTAGCTAGCATTTTTAATTCTACAACCTTAATAGGTGCTCCTCATAGGTAGTATTGATCTAGCAGTACAGGCCAAAAATAATTTAATAAATGTAGGAAACCTTCCTCCTTAGCCATTGATGCTTATGTTCCCAAAAATATCAATGCTACCATAAGAAGAAGTCCCAAGTACCTCGAGAGTGCCACATTCTATGTATATTTATGCACCCACTTAGGCAAGCACATCTACCTCATCCTTCCTAGCCACATAGATGAATGATATGAAGATTATTTTATGAAACTCATCCAATGAGGTGATAAATCTTAAAAGGTAGTAGGCTATGCCTCCAAATCCCCCTTTCAATAACTACCAAGAAAGGAGAGCACCATACTAGTATAACCAGTATCAGGAGAGGCAAAGGTTGAACCACCAAGCATCAAATCACTAAGTACTAAACAATTAGGCATAGCCTATAAATTAAATGGTTATAGTCACTGATCCTCTACACAATATTTCCAAATACAAATAGGAATATAGTTTTTAGCTAAAATAACTTATAAGATGACTCTAATTTGTGGTGTTTCCCTTGTAACAACACTCATGGACCCTAAAATTGCCCAAGGGGCAATCTACAATAGAAAGTTTCCAAACAGAAGTGATAAGGGAATGTAACTAATTCAACCTATGGATACCAATATTTGGGGATTGAGAATTAATAGAGATTTACCATGTAGAGATGCTTGAAGAGGAAAAAGTGGCAGACACTAGAACCCTAGAGGAAGAAGTCCTTGTTAGCAAATTCATTGAGAACGATCCATTTTCAAACTTTGATGCCATCAAACTTAAAACCTATATAATCCATGATTAAGACCTAGTAATTTTTGAGTTTATAAATAGGTAGGAGGATCAGAGTGAAAGACATAAAATTGAGTCTTAATTTTGGACTCTACACTTTGATGGTGCAAAATGCAAAACTAGCTCTATGGTGGGCATCCACTTAGTGTCTCCATCCAAGAAATAAATCCTCAAAGACTTTTGATTTTAGTTTACCTACACAAATAATGAATCTAAATATGAGGTACTATTCCACAACCTCAACCTTGTTGAGTGGATGGGCATAAATCAATTGAGAGTATTTGGTGATTCCAAATTAGTGGTGAGATAGGTTAGAGGGGTTTAAACTGTAAAAAAACATGTGCATGAGGTTGTACCACCACTAGATATGGGATTTGATCAAGACCTTTGATTATTTCAATATTTAGATCATCCATAGAGACATGAATGTAGAGCCAGTCTGAATGGTGACAATTAGCTCCCAATTCGACCCAATAACAAACTTGTTCACCAATGACCAAGTAGTATGGGTAATCAGTAGACTCATCATTCTTAATAATGACCATAATTACCAAGTATTTAAAAATGATGCATGAATCACCATGTTCCTTTAGAAATCATACAGATTCATGGAATAATTGCAAGCAAATATTAAATAGGCCTATGGGGACCAAATCATGTAATAAAAAACCAACAAACTACCAAAGGGACTCATCACCCTAGAAAACCTGTTCAATTTTGATGATGCTAGGAATAATAAATGAAAGATAATCATAGATAAAAGTTACTACTTCAAAATTGATGTTAGAGGTGGGAGAAATATGAAGGTGGGAAAAGAGGTTCCCCAAAAGGATATGAAGTATTTGGTTTCCTTCTATGACAAGTATGAAGGAATCATTGCTTAGACCTATGATAACTTAAAATGGTATGATTGTGAGGTCATTCAAAACACCATAGATTTGGTGGAGGGAACTAAACTTATCTAGAAAAATCAAAGGTTGGTAAACCCAAAAATCAAATCCCTTATTTCTTAGGAATTGATAAAATTAATTGACTCAAATATCATACACCAAATCAAGCATTTGACTTGGGTATCTAATTTAGTTCCTATGTGAAATAAGAGTGGATATATCCAGCTATGCACAAATTCTAGGACTTGAAAAAAGCTTATTTGAAAGATCACTACCCCCTTCCCTCTATGGAATAGATATCTAAATAATAGCAGGTGTGGAATTTTTTTCTATATTGGATGTATTCTCTAGATATAATTAGATATGGGAAAATGAGGAGGATCAACACAAAACCACTTTCACCACAAAGTGGGGAACCTTCACATATGCAAAGATTCCTTTTGGCACCTATACTGGTCAACCTTGACGTTTCCAAGGATTTCATAATTTATGTCTATGGGAATAAACATAGCCTAAAAATCATGTTAACCTAAAAGGAAGAGGAAGGAATAAATGAGAACCTGATCACATTCTACTCAAGAACATTGCATGAGTATGAAGTCAAATACAAATTTTTAGATAAATAGGGTTTTACCATTGTCAAGGGCCTCAAAATTTTTAGGCACCCTATGGTGGGCATTAAAATAATGGTATACGTAGCACACTCTAGTGTCTATGAATATATAATGGAAGGAGAAATTATGGAGAAATGGGCCAATTAGATCACCAAGATCCTAGAGTATGACATCAAAGTTAGTCTAACTAAGGTGATTAGAGGAAGAATAATCTACAAATACTTAGCCCAATGCATAGATGTACTATAGGAGAAACAAGACATACATGAGGTGGTTTTATTAAACTAATATGATATCAACAAGTCCTAGGTTATCAATAGGATGCACTACATGTAAACCAATCAGTATCTTGATGGTCTTCTAGTGCATAAGAGGCATTTCTACTGATTATAAGGGGCTAGTTACACACTAGTCCAAAGAGTCCTATTCAAAAGAAACTTTAAATAGGATCTATTTTTATGTGTTGAAAAACACCAAGCTGAGAAAATCTTCCAAGATATGCATTTCACCCCACAAGTGGCCACTTCTTAGCAAAAACCATTGTGACCAAGATGTGCATGGGATACTATTGGCTGACCATGTTTGTAGACTACCATTAGGTAATCAAAAAATACTAGAAATGCCAATTCTTTATAGAGAAGAGGGAAAACTTGGCCATGCCTCTTAACCCAATTGTGACTAATGAACAATTCATAAAATGGGGTTTAGATTTCATCAAAATAATCAATCTTGTCTCTAATGCTGGTCACAAGTGGATACTTATATCCACTAACTACTTCACTAGGTAGACTGAAGCTATCTTTTTGAGGAAAGAAATTGAGAATATAATCCTTGGCTTATTGGAAGAGCTCATAGAAAAGTTCAACCTGCCCTAGATGATCATCTCTGATAATGCAAAATCCTTCCTTAGGTCTAATATTTTTGAGTTTAAACTTTGAAATTGTATCTTCTTAAAGTCTTCATAAAATTAATACCCATAAGGGAATGGATTGGTAGAGTCAAAAAACAAGAACATTATAAGGCTAATCAAAAGGATGGGTGATAATTGGCAAAGGGAGTGGCTTATGTACATGAAAATGTCCCTATGGGTAGACTGCATCACTCCCAAGTATATCTTTAAGACTTCCTCATATGAACTTGTGCATGGGAAGGAGGTAGTCATACCTATGTCATCAAAAATCCCATTGTACAACTTCTAAAAAATGTTGAGATTTTAGAAAATAGAGTAATGAATGTTAGGATCGTAGATCTACTTATACTCCAAGAAGAAAGAGAGCAGGTAAGTGATGCAACTATCACCTAGTAGCAAGTGGTCAAGTGATGGCTCAATAAGAAAATGTTAGACCCAAGATTCAAACTTGGGGATTTGGTTCTCAAGTATGATCAAATGGCTATAAAGCTGGCCCAACATGTAAAATTTTATTCTTTATGGAGAGGACCATTCCTCATCATTGAAAACAGATAGGGAAATGCTTTTAAATTATAATATAAAGACAATGCAGTGGAAATCCTTGTTAATGAGATCAACTTGAAGCATTTTAGTTAGCATACTTACCTCCCCCTTGTACATAGTTAGTTAGTTTCCACTTTTTCTTATGTATTTCCCTTCTTGGCTATTATTTCCATTAGTTTTTTTCCCTTTCCAAAATTATTTCCTTTGAATAAGTGCCTTTGGTATAAGTGGCTCCTCTCATTGTCATGTGTCCCCACCCTATCCCTCCTAAATTTTAAAACATTATCTAAAAGATAGTTATATACTCACCTCTCTTACCATTAATGACGAATGCTCCATATTGCATGATTTCCCATAAGGGTCGCAAAAAATATCTTGAAAATTGATCCTTAAGCATGTGTGCCACCCTTAACATTTATGGAGTGCCTTGAATTCAAAGTTTTCCATGATTATCATGCCCAAGAGCATTAGTGTATAAATACCCCTCTCCTCATCTATCCAAACACTTAGATGTATTGATATTTTTGAGAACAATTGAGCAAAGTATAAAGAGTATATAGAGCCAAGATGAGAATTATGGGACCTTGAGATTAAAATTTATTAACCTAATATCTTATCTATGATAGATAGTGATTTTGAAGAAGAATTCTTGAGATGGAGACTTTTAAATTTTCATCTAGGGGTAAGAAACATCTGAGAAAACATAGAACCTATGGGCTGGGTATCCAAGGAAATCTCCCCCCTCAATATGATGTTATAAAATAGTATGCTTATTCCATTACTTAGGCAAAGGAGAAAGTACTAAACATCAAGAAAATAGCCAAATAGAACTGTAGAGACCAAGTGTTGGTCACTAATTTTGTGGATGATATTTTGATCCCCAGGTTAGGTAGGAATCCCAATAGTTTAAGAGAGGGTACTCATACCTAAATTATTGAGAAGATCTAGAGGAATGATTACAACTTGTTTTAATGTAGAATGTGGAACTACACATTGGCCTAGTTTATGGTTCCCTATGTTCACCATGCTAAACAATCATCACCCTCTATGCAGAGAGGTATTATGCCAACACTGACATAATTGTAAGTAAAACCCATTTGAGGGTAAAAACTAGTGCTGATTCTATAATGGAGATGCTCTAGATCCCAGTTAACCCTAAGGCTAAAATATATAACATGGAGAGCCTTCAGGATGTTTGGGACACCAAGGTCTATGAAAAAGTACACTTTCTTAACTTCCTCCTTAAAAATAGCTACATGAAAGTGCCTCCTCTACCCATCCCCCTAGAAATCTTCCCCATGAAGTACCTGAAGGATGCCCTATCCATTTTGGATTTCATCTTCAGGATGGACTTAGATGCCAACATCACTAATTTTTAGTTAGGGGAACTCTTCCTCCTAATTATGGTGAAAAGGGGGGAGGTATATAGGATAGATTTTATAGATACCATCAGCAACACTATGAAGAATGAGTTGGAAAAACTTTCAATGCTAGGTACCTTTCGGTAGTCCTTTTTTCTCTTGCATCCCATTTTATTCTAGCACTCCCAGTTCTTCTCTACTTATCTCAAACTTAAATCCTCTAAGACATGCATTTTCCCTAACATTTTCACACCAATCATCATATGGAACCACATCTTGTTAATCACATAGGACTACTACATGTTCTCAAAGCACTTTTTATCTTCAATCCTCATCGACCTCAATTGAGAGGCCATTACATTTAGGATAATGGACTCATAGTAGTCAAGGCTCACTAACATCAAGTTTTTGGTTGATTGATTATTTAGGAGTCATTTCACCTTCATTTGGGCACGTGGATTCATAGGTGAGCCCTTCTAGCTCCCATGCTTACTCACAAATAGGAACCTGGCCCTAGAGTTGGCTTGTCAGCTCAATGTAGTTGACATAATGTATGGTGTGGACTACAAGAAGAAGGGCCTTTATGATGTCCCTTTCACAAGAGGAGGCATCATGATGGTGAGGTAGTAGGAGAACTTGCTCAAATCTAAACTTGTGAATTTAGGCCTCAACTTGATTGATGATAGATGGATCTATGATCTAGATGGTTACATAGCCTCCTTGAGGACTGCCATCCCACCCAATCACCATCCCTAATTGCACCTTAAGTAGTAGAGGTGACCCATAGAGGATGACCTCAAATATTTCATAGATATATCCCAAATCTTATTAGACACATAAAATCCATAGGATTATTTCTATGATGTGGTTTAAACATTTGACCCCTCCAAAAAATTAACAAAGGGATTGAGAGCACAACTCACTAGAAGAGATTGGAGACAATAAAAATAGATGATTATTCAAAATATAGGAAAGATATCAACAAGACATACTCCAATTTCAAGGATGAATAAATAGATGAAAATTTCAAAAATATTTGGGATGAGCATAATTTAAAAGATAACCTAGTAGAAGGAGGATTCTCTCTAAGGAAGAGGAAGAAGAAGAAAATAAGAAGAGGAAGAAGAAGATACCCCTGGGGAAGAGGTGGGGGATATGCCCTTAAAAAAATAAGTAGAAGTTATGGAGGTCCCAAAGCCATCAACCTAGCCACTTCCTTTGTACTTGTACCCCACTACCCCATAGTAGCAAGTCTTCTTCAAGGCATCTTATAGTTGGGTCACCTCAGCCCAAGTGGCTTGAGGCACTGGTATCTATCCCTTCACTAGTGCCACCTTAAAATAAGGTACACTTTTTGTGACCCATTCTTTCCACCTCCTCCTTTTTTAATCCCCCATCTCCATCCAAATTTTCACCTCAAGTTATGGTACTCGACACTGCCTAACTAATTAAATCTCTGGCATTGATTTCTTCTTTATCTACTCAACCTACCACCTAGTTCACATTGTTTTCCTTTGTGATATTGATCACTTACCTTGTGACTTTCCTTACTCCTACTTCATCATCATTTGCATCATCTTACCTAATGGTGCAAACACCCTCTACCGCACTCTATGGGCTCCCACCTTTCTCTCCTTCTACCCTCACCCTTCATCTACTCACCATTAGAGGAACAACATTTTATACTTCCTAGTAGAAAGTAACCATTATATTAACATTTCATCAAGGATTCCAATTCATAGGGGAAAACATTTAGTCACCAGAGTAGTACCATTAGTCCCTCATGATTGTGCATATGGACCCTTAGGTAGTTAATCCCCAAGATTAGATGTAGTCAAGGGAATATATAATACAAGATATTAGCCTCAATCTCAACTAGGCCAAGCCCACTGACTGAGTCAAGTTTATGGAGGAAATGTATAAGTATGTGACTATAGACTATATAAAAGAAATTGGATAGTAGGAGAATACCAAGATGAAACTCACTAAGGTGAAGGCTATGGTTGACTACCTCAACACCAAGGCTAAATCTAAAAATGTGAAGCTCAATAAAGTGAGGTTTGACCTTTAGATCTACATCTATAATGATATTTTCTAGGCAAAATCCTATCTAAGGGTGACCACAGAGACCAAGATGTAAGAGAAAGAGACTAAACTAGTGTAGACCCATCAAAAGCTCTCAGATTCTAATTAGGCTTTTCAATAATTGTAGTATAAGGCAAAATATGAATCCTTTGTCAGGGACCAATAAATTTTATAGCTAAATAATGACATTTTTTCCTATCCATAGACTATGGATATTCTCCCTATGGTTTAATAGATATATGCATTTTACTAGGAGAGAATCAAAGATGCAACCATAAATCTGAAGCTAGTGCTCAAGTTCATCACAAACTCATAGAATTTGAGCTCCAAAGTAAGTACATATATTGACCAAGTCATTACCTTCATGTCCCCAAAGGTCCTAGATTCACAAGTTCTCATTTAAAATCTTTACAATAGTTTGGATGAGACACTATAGGTATTATGATCACTAACCAAAGGCAAGTGACAACAAAATTCAATGAATTTTTAAGCTACAATAAGGTAGCCACCAAGTGAAAGGTATTACTTAATTCCTTAGAAAAGGTGGTCCAAGATAGGTAGGGGCACATTGAATAATGATTCCAATTGGGACTCCCCTCCCCATTCTTGGTAGAAAACAACATCCTCTTGGAGGACCAAATCAAGGCATTGCTAGAATAGAAATAGAATGACTAAACCATGTTCATGGCTCTTAGATAATCATTTGGTATCTCTAAAGTGGAGAATATATTATAGACACTTTATCAACTAGAGTTATAAATGTTGGTGGTAGTTCAAGGTCTTGGGATCATCTCCTTTAAGGAGATTATTGATCTAGATAGAGCCTTTGAGGCTCTTAAGAAGAAGGCCTAACCTAAGGAAGAAGAGTGGGAACCTTTATAGGTGGCTCTTAAAAATTTTTAAGTTCCTATAACTTCATCCTATTTAGAAAATTTTGCCTCGACTAGTCTACATATCAATGTTTTTGGGTTCTCTTATCTATAGGTAGACACCCCTATGAATTTCTAGGAACTATGGATCAAGATCCACCTTTTATTATTTTAGATTAGTTTACATTTGGTCCCCAAATTGTCCATCACATTCATCACTTATACCTTCAGCCATCCTTTCCTTGGGCCACCTTTGAATTTTTTGTCCAAGTATTAGCTTGCTTCCACTTATTCCACATAGAATCTAGGTGCTTGTTCATCATAAAGAGGCTCTTGTTTCACTTTGGTGTGGTTTTAGTTTGATATGTGGCGACTCAATGTTATTCAAAACTAATTCCCTTTTGGTTAAAACTTTGAGTAGTGCCATTTTCTAACAACATAATGGGTAGGACCCATGAGGTAGTTATAAATGTGACCATAAGTTCTCCATGTGGCACCCTTGGGAAGTTCCCAACTTCCCTTAGAGAAGCATCTACTTAGCATTTATCATTTCAGTGCTCATCCAAGAGTAGTTTTTATCTATTAGACATTTGGATAGTGCTATTAGCCAATAAATATAAGGAAAGGGACCCACCATGAAGTTATAACAAGGAGGAGATGAGACTTTCCACATGGTTCCATGGTGCTTGTCAAAGGAAAAGTTTTACTATCAAGGCTAGGAGTTATGCCATTGGTCAAAATGAATTAATTCACATCTTCAATGGCATAATAGAGGAAATTATATAAATGAATTCATGTAACCACAATGCTTATCCTAAGCATGGCCATTAAAGGATGATGTGATTGCACCATATCCAGGATCTAGAAGTTAATTATACTCATGATCCTAAGACCTTCATTCAGCTATAATGACATCATAATTAACATCAGTACCATGGATTTATAGTTGTCACTCCTATGAGAAGCCACTTTGTCTATATATTTTGGGCTCATCCATTTTAGAGGGTGGTTATCAATTGTTTTGTATTTGATATTCTAGAGAATAGATGTTTGTAATAGTTTTATTATAAAGGTAGTAGTAGCTATCATTTTTCATTCTATAAACTTAATAGGTGCTCCTCATGGGTATTATTGAATGATTTGTATTATGCCCTTTGGGGCCTTTTGTATTCTATTTTATACCTAATTATGAATAGGATTTGGTGTTCTATGTTAAAATAAGTGAATAATTCTTATTGTTTTTTATTCCATTTCTATGCTACTATAGTATTGATTATTTTTATGTCATAGACTTTAATTCATGCTTTATGCTCCTTTAATAGTCTGTAGTGTTCAAGAATTTAAGCTATTTCATGCAATCATATGTTAATGTCTTAAAAATCTTGGCACATCACCTTAGTTTTATTTTAGTATTTTTTGCATTTCCTTCTTTCCCCTTTTCTTCCCCTCAAGATCAGATTGAAAATCTAGATTATAAAATCATTAAAGTTTTTTTACAAACCATAATTAGGTTCCACACCTGTAAAGCTTCCCGCAGAAGTTGTTTAACCTATAATAATATTTTTAGGAATCATTAGATGCTATGGTAACCATCCATGAGGGAACATAAATGGATCAACAAGAAGTAGAAGTTGATGTATAACAACTAAGAGAGCAAGCAAAGACTGTGCATATCCATGAAAGTACAAAGATAGAGGTTCAAGAATCAGCCTCCAAATGTTACAAATCCTTGAAAGAATTGGAATTCATGAGGGTTGAGTTAGCCCCACCTATGAATAAAACTAACCAATTTTTTAATTCTTTGAGAGATGATAGTAACAAGTTGAATATATTAGTTGCCTACATAAGAAATAAATTATATAGTCATCTAGACCTTATGACACCACTTGAGGAATCTAATTCTCTCAATTTAGTTTTCATTAGGTAAGAAGAAGACTAGGAATGGTTATAATTAGTTTGGGATTTAATCCCAAAATATCAAACACATGAGGCCTAATTTCTTCAAATTTTGGATGATCTAAAGTTATCAAAAGTGAAAGATGCTGTATGCAAATTGATCAACAAGATCATTTTTTATAAACTAATTTAGGAGGTAACCAATAATTTTAAAGAGTGTCTACAAAGATTGACATTGGAGGAGTTATAAACTGAGTTAAGTGTTGCTAGAAAGAAAGTCAGTGAGGTGGAGATATTCAAGAATAATTTCTAGATGATGAAGTTTGAACATGTAAAACTCCTCAACCAAGTTAATAGGATCCACTAAAAATCTTTGCTTAACTTGAACATCATAAAACAACATCATGATGTAGTAAACAGGTGTTACAAGGATAATGAGGCATATAAGTAGCAATTTAAAGCTACTACTTCAAGTTTCATGTCCATGTAAGCAACTTTTACTTTTACCACCCCAACCACTACACCTACTAAAGTACAT
The DNA here is from genome assembly GCA_037957365.1 of Torreya grandis. Classification (NCBI taxonomy): domain Eukaryota; kingdom Viridiplantae; phylum Streptophyta; class Pinopsida; order Cupressales; family Taxaceae; genus Torreya; species Torreya grandis. Next base: position 1,071,318 of record JARHVA010003184.1, read on the forward strand.
GTGGCTATTAAGATGATGCATCCTTAACAAGTCCAAGATTTTGTGAATGTATAATTTAGTAATGGTGTATATATTTATAATTTTATTTTAGTTTGAGCTATAATTATAAAAGGTTGCCTTTTGACTTTCATACACATACACACCTTGCATTGTTTTGAAAAGGTCAAGTTATTGCTAATTGATAATTATGGGTTTAATCTTATATTATTTTGAATGAAATTAGAAATTATATTCCAACTATCACATGTAAATTAATTTTCATGAACTTAGAGAATGAGTCAACCCCTTCCCCAAATCTATATATAAAATTATAGTCCATAAGTTTGGATGGGTTAGAAGATCTTGAATACAAAAGGAGGAAAGCATTTTTGATTGTCAACTCCATGTGTTTGAGTATTTTATTTCCATTATTTGTGTAATTAGATGTTAATTCTCTAGTTTTGAGTGTTAATAATCTTTAGTGTATAAAATCTAGGAATTGGTTCTTAACTATCTCGATTGATGTATTAATCCTAGATATGCAACAACTATTGAAATATTGGTAAATTATGTTGATTAGGATAATTAATTTGATTGATTCATAATTATAAATTTATATTAGTGCTTTCTTTTATGTATTTTTCTATGTGTTTGAAAATCTACATCATATACCTCACTATCCCAAGTCATAATCTCCTGAGCAAGAGTGTGCAATAACTACTTTAAAAGGAGAAACCTTTAACTGAGGCCTATTTATTTCCTACATTGATATATCCTTAGATTTCTTAGTCATGTTTAGTTGTGTTTTTGTGTGATTAATGATAGTAAAATGCATAGGTTTTGAAAGTTCTTATCCATTTAGAAACTAGCTAGGGAAGTGATTCCTAAAAACCATAGTCTCTTTTTATACCTTACCCTTCCCTCATTTATAAGTTTATTTTGAGACCTACCCACTTTATATTATAAACCAACCATCCATCCAATTCACATAGATATTCACTAACTTTTAAGAGACCACACATCCATCCAAAAAACCTTGTCAATAACCTACATGATCTACTAGTTATTCCATCCATAGGTTATTCAAACCACATACATGTAACTAATGCCTTAGAGTGTAGTTTACCTCTATTGGTATCCTAAAAAATTATAACCTACCTATTTGACTATGGTGTCCATAAAAACTACATCAACAAAACCCACCAAGGTAATTTGAGAGTGCTAGGACCAACTAGTCATGAGCGTGAGTAGGAGCATACCAAAAAGCTAAAAAAGATTTACATGATTCTTGAGGAATTAGGGCATGTTGTGAAATAAAAAACACTCTTCATAATTTAAATAAAATTAAGAGATTGGTGGAATAAGTGAGCTTCCTAATTAAAATTATTTATTCTAGAAGAGTCTTTTGATAATTATGTACACCAAAGATCTATGATTTAGCTTGGGAAATGATACAATCAACATCATAAGATGGGTAAATATTATATAAATGTTTATTTTTTTGATAAATTTAATTATAAGTAGTATTAAAATTAAAAAATGTTGTTGTACATCCAAGATCCATTATTGGGCTTGGGAAATGATACAATCAACATCATAAAATGGGAAAATAATAAATCCATGTTTGATTTGTTGAGAAATTTTATTGGAAGTATTATTAAAATAAAAAAATGTTAACTAAAATTTACAAATAAAGTGATAAATTAATTCTTGGTAAAACTTGGCCACCCCAGTTTCTTTGCATTCATAATCATATTTCATGTATGAAGATTCATTAGCAGTCCAAGTGGGTGGGATTTCACTATCTACTTCAAGCAAGGGTAGGATCCTATTTCATGGTAAAATAGATGGAGGAAATTATTCCTATATATAAGGAAGTAATATAATGGTATTACAAATGGATTTAATTTCATTTGGATCTTCATTATTAGAGTTAATAAGAGTGACTTGCATATTAGGATGCATGTTGACGAATGCAAGTAGTGGAAGACTATTGATGTGTTGAATAATAACAATATGATATTGGAATTAAGGGTTGGGTAATTTTATATCCCATGGGTTTGGATTGAATTAATTCTTATGATGTTTACCATCATGATTTAAATTTATGCATTGGCTACTAGAAGAAGTGATAACTCTCATGCTTTGAGTCCAATGAAAACCTAGGAGGAAATTGTAAGAATGGAAGATCCAAGATCATAAGCTTGGTGTATAATATTTTATGTCCAAAATTAAGAGGGAACCAAATAAACCAAGAGGATTTTGGTTAGACTTGTTAAATATAAAACAAGTAAGTATTTATTTCTTAAATTTTTCTATTATAAATTCTCATTATTGGATCAACCATAAGGAGGTGACATTAATTACCAAAGATTCATCCATAAATACTTTCCTTAATTTAACATCATTTATAATGATCCTAATAAATAAATATGGTATTGGAAAAGGAATTAATTATTTATCATATCATCCTTAGGAAAATCTATGGATAGTTTCTTAGAATGTTGAGGATGAAGGATGGTTTCGATGCTATGAACTTACATAGGTGTTGTAATTTTAAAAGGTTGATTATATGGTTCGATTTAACTTGTTTATGGTGATTAATCTATATATTTCAATTGTTTTATGGTTTTTTTAATGATATTGTGATGTTATAATGAGTTCCATTGAGGGGATCATGCAAGGCATGGTGATAAGTTAATATAGGAAGTTCCATTAGGATGATTTTTTTAAAGAGACAAAATGATACTTAGGTGGATTATAAATATTGAATTTATAATCTATTATAAGAGAAGGATTTTTATATTGAGGTTGAGACTTAGATGGTAAAGTAAACTCTTCACTAGGTGGAAAATCATTATAAGTTGTGGTATATTCAAGAATGGTTTCATCTATAGATGGCTTATATAGATACCAGAATATATTATTAAGTACTTGATGATGAAAATATTGAAATACATTTACCATCATGACTTGAGCACATAAACATGGTCATAATTCACCATTCTATCACACCTACATGTTATCTTATGAGTTTGACCCTTCTATTTCATTTTTATACATCTAAAATAATCTCAATGTATATTTCAAACTAACATATTATCCTACACAAAAATCTCTATAAATTTAGTTAAATTCGATTGTACATGGTTTAGTAATGTTATATTTGGTCAATGTTATGAGTAGATACTAAATTTAACTTGTCAATATTGAAGCTCTCCCAAAGAAAACTAATTATTAAAATCAAACCTTTCCTTAGGGTATCCCCATCTACCTGTCATGTTGGTGGCATAATAAATTACCCTATTAGACTCATATATATAAATAAATGTATCACTTAATAGGTACTTTGAAATTATTTTATACACATCCATAAATTATTGTACATTAAACAAATCCACTCTATTCTTCCCAAATTAGGGAGAGGAATTACACTAAAAAAATTATTGATTCATAATGTGCTCCTAGGAGTGAAAAATTATCTAGCCCTTGGAAATATAATGATACAACCATATATAGAAAATATTTACTCTAAATGAAGGTGTTTTCCTCTAAAATTTAGCTAAAAGATATTCAATGCACTCACCAACTAGGTTTCCATCTATAATAATTTGTGCCACATTATGCATTTTACTTGAAAGAAGACAAAAAACAAAGTCAAAATTAGCAATCAAAATAAATTTAATGAAACATGACACAAGAACATGAATATTTTTACTACACACAAAATTTACAAAAAAGTAAAACAACATCACATCTAGGCTAGAACTAGCATGCCTGAACCATAGATGGATCAAAAAACTAACATCCAAATGAGAATTTATGGTCAAAAATAAAAAAGGGGAAAAATAGGCATGTAGACCTATTCATGATTCTGGATGAGTTAAAATTGCTCTTTTTTAAAAAATAAAAAAATATTTGTTAATTAGGTATTTAAATATTAATTAGTAATAGAGTGGATTGGGCTGAGTTTTTAGGTGTATTAGAGCTTTTAAAACTTGATTTACATTATTTTTAATTGGATGGGGGTCCCAAGACCTAATCAAGATTGGGATCCCTGATTACATTTGTTAATGAAGGATGGTTCTAGCTTGCACACGATGATGTTTTTATTTCTTTGAAAATTTATGTGTAGTAAAAGCTATTCATATTCTTGTATCATGTTTCATTAAAGTTCTTTTGATTGCTAATTTTACTTTGCTTTTGTCTTTTTATAGGTAAAATGGAGAATGTGGCACAACATTTTAGAGGGAAAATACCTTATTTTTGAGTATATATATATATATATATATATATATATATATATATATATATATATATATATATATATATATATATATATATATATATATATGGATGTATTATTCAATTTATAAGGGTTGGCTCATTTTGTACTCCTAGGAGCATATTGTGAATTGGTCCCTTTTACTTATTTTTAGTGTACTCTCTCTCTCGCCTTCATTTACTCACCCTATCTTTATGCTAGTGAAACTTTTAAGTAGATGGGAAATGTTAATTCTATATATGCTATCTAATAATAAATATTATTAATACAAGCTATGGAGTTGTTATTTCATTTCTTGGGGGTGATATAATGTTGTTGTTCTTATTATTGATTTATATTCCTCAGACTTTATAATTAATCCTCATTCATGGTTTTGTGATTACCAACCATACGTGGGATCAATTTATGGGTTTCATTCTTATAGATGGATCTAATTCATCTTCATTTTAATAGTATTTTATTTCCTTTCCCTATTTATTTTTCCCTTTTTAACTATATTGTTTAGTCAAGCTTAGTATAGACTTTAAGTGTAATCCAATTTTAATGATTTATCTCAATTATAAATATCTATTTATTGTGATAAATGTATTTTTGAATGTTACATATATAATGAGAAAATGAATTTTAAAATCAACCACATTCATTTCCTTTAAAAATTGTAAACATTAATTTTATTATTAGGAAAATCTATAAATTCATGCTTGTTATTATTTCCTAAAACACACATTGATGGAAAAAATAAATTCACATTCCCATATAAATAGTGTAAAGATAAAAAAATAATTAAATCTCGTTAAAATTCCAAACCAATAGACCCCTTGAATTGGAATTATCTCACATAGACCAATTGGGTCACCCAGTACATTGTGACATGGAAATAATAGACCTTAGGGAGACCTTTAGGCCTCCTTTTAGGAGAGGCTGGATAGGAAATTATCTCATCTAGTGTTGGTGTTAAAAACCACCCATCAACAAGTTTATTATTCATTTATGGTCCCTTTAATATTAAGGGTCATCCTTCCATTTACTTTCTTTGATATTTTAGGGTTTTTAACACTTTATATGCCTAAACATCCCTAAACCCCTAACCAATCTCCTTTTATGGATTCTTATATTTTTTATCACATTTGTAGTCAAGGTGGTGATAAATATTTTCCATCTAAGGAGGTCCATGCTACCAATATCCCAAAAGGTAAGGGGAATATCACAGAAGACCATGATCTAAGTAGTTCTATATCTAACATGACTATTCAAGGTCAAACAAAATATCTTCATAATCATATTGAATACTTGACTCTAAATATTCAAACACATGGTAATAAAATTTATTGTAGAAACAATGGCATAAATATGAACCAATACACTTTTGGATTTAGTTTATTTAAAAAAAAGATATGTAGGACAAGTATTGAGACAACATGGACAAGGTATTATTCATCCCATTATAATATCCACTCAAAAAATATGATAGGGTCTTGGATATATATCAAAATTAAAGATTAATAAGGAAATTAAAAAATTATAAAACACGTACTCATATATATAATAAAATCAATATAAAAAGCTCATATTTACTTTTAGGAACACTTTAAAATATTAATCTATGTAAGTTACTTATATCATGAGATAATTACAAAATAATGCATCTATAAAGTATATAATGGGCCAATATGATGCATTTTTTATCCACATTATAATATCACATAGGCTTATCAAACAAGTCATTATTGACATTGAATGAATTGAAAATGTTTGCAACATGTCATTCTTGCATACATCAGGGTTTGATATGAAAAATATAAAAACAATGGTTAACATTATTATTAAATCAGAGCACATGATATGGCCAAAAATTAACACAATTGCAATGGATGTGATACTTAGACCCAAGAAGGTGAATTCGTTATTTCAAGTCACATTTCATTATATACATTAGAACCTAATTTTGGGTCAATCTTAGACATATATTATGAAAGAAATACCATCTACATTACATATGTGTGCTAAATTTACACATGATGTACATCTATATACATATCCATTAAACAATGATAATTTGAATTAATATAATTTACCACCATTATCTACCTTACCTATCATGATAATTCATAAGAATGAGGAAATAATTATATTTAATGCAATACCACAGCTTATAAATCCACTTCAATTGACAACTCTACCTAAGAGATAATTCTCTAGATTAACATAACCTCTTCATATACTATTATAGAAGTTACTTGAGTGCAATATTATCACTATTAATTATCCAAAATAGATTGATCCAAATAGGCCTACATAAGGGAATTATGATGATAAAACATACTATGAATATGCTAAATGGTGAGGCATTATACAAATAAATGATTAAAATTAAGACATAAAATAAAGGATATTATTGAAAAAATATTATTGATATCGATACATTGAAAAGAGTCAATACTTTTTTACATAGGTATTCACTTTTGACTGTAGCTCCAACCAATCTGGGACATAATTGGGGTCCTAGATCCTAAAGTGATCATCTATCACATGTACCATATTTACCAAAAATGGACACAACCATGCAAATAATACTAAAAACATCCACAATTAGCCCAAGAATAATAATGAATGACCAAAACTTGCTTGAGAATACTAATAAGGACCATAACTATTGATAATGACCACAAACAGCATAAGAATACCAATAATTGGCAATAATCTAATCAAGAATACCAACAATCAACCATAATCACCCTGAGAATACTAATGATCAGCCACAATCAACCCAAGAATACCAATGATTGGTCACATCGAGCCTATAATACCATAATAAGATTTGAACTTAGGTAGTGCTTGAAACAACCAAGTCACTTTACCAAATCACCCACATCTCAGTAGTTAGAAGAGTCAATATTAACACCAAATGATAATCTTAATTACTATAAGCACTCAACATATACATAACCAATTTAAACATGATAGTGAAAGAAGTATCACACTGCACATGATCAATGTAAAAATTTATATTCATATTAATTTTTAGATTTAGAACCAAATTAATATTTTAATGTAAATATAACTACACTAGAGATGTTTTATATATTACACTAATACAATGATACATTGATACCACTAGATACATGACCTCCACATGAGCAACTTTAGGTGGATGATATACCATACTATTTTACATAACCTCTTGGTTTTATTATTCATTTTATTTTTATATTTGAACACACATACACATACTCAAATGCTCTTACATTGATCATTTTTATAAACCATAGCTATTTTTTCATATGGACCTTGCCTCATTATTGTTATCCTAATGTAGAAATCCATGACACTTATAATCCAATGAATACATGCCCATACTTCATGTATTCCATTGATATTACATTATCTCTCTCTCTCTCTCTCTCTCTCTCTCTCTCTCTCTCTCTCTCTCTCACTCACTCACACACACACACACACACATGTGCAAGCACACATGCACACATGCATACACACACATGTGTGGAGACATAAACATATTAAATGCTTAGATATTGATTAATTTCCAATAGAGTCATGTTGATCTTTATTTATTCATTCTATCATGAGCTACATTATTGTGATTCAAATATATAATGGGGGAATATTTATTAATTTCACTTTTTCTGGATATACACACTATCAAAAATAGTACAAACTATACATTGAGACATATTTTAGATTGTTTTAATACATCTTATTATTCTATTTTCAAAAAATTTGACACTTATCCTTACCTGACTAATTTTAAAAAAAATAAAAAATTAAAAAATAAGGACCCAAACATGACATGATTACTAAATTACACCATTTATGTACATTAATCTTATCACTTGTTTTGTATATGGCACATTATTTTCATACACTTTCATTTTATGGTAAATGAGTGTGATGTAGGACATACATGTTACACATGGACATATAGATGTTGGAATTTCCCTCTACCTAGTGGTCATTCTAATACTAGGGACATATTTTTCCATAGGTTTCACTATTACATGTTATATGTTTATATAAAATTATATAATGTTGATATATATATATATATATATATATATATATATATATATATATATATTACTTACACATTTAATTATAGGTACTCATGTATTACATAACGCTAGGTGGATTTGTTATTATAATTATATGTGACACTGATGCTATTACTCTCTTACATGATAGGATAGTTTGTGTTTATTTATTGTGTGTAACCCTTGGTATTGTTTGATGTAAAATTTGTATGTCCCTTATTTAAAACATATTTATGTCCCTTATGTGTAGGCAGTTGGCATATTTGAAGTGACATATTTTTTTCCTTTATTGAGACATTTTAATGTCTCTTGAGGGTAGATTTTATCATTTTTTGATGTGATGTATTCATGTCATTTGTATGTGGTCCTTGACATTATGTTTAAGACTAAAACTTATGTTTTTTATTCTTGTTCAGCTTGTCGACATTGAGTGGTTCCAAGATATATATAATGAATTATTATTTAATGTATTTATTTAATTATCCATACTACTACATGATTCATTGATATATATATATATATATATATATATATATATATATATATATATATATATATATATATATATATATATGACATATAGATTACTATGATGACATATGGATATAAAGGAAAGTGAATTTGATCTAAAACACAATCCTAACTTAAAGACTAAACATTAAACTATCCCTTGTTCTTTTTGATATATTTAGACAATTGAGGTCATGACCAACATGGATTTTCTATAACTAGCTAAGGGGTATATACCACATAATATCACTAGAGAGGGATAAAAAGCCTTTAGTTGAGTAATACCACATAATAACCCTATCTAGGTCCAATGGTTTCTAACTAAGTAATAACAAATTAAAATAAATCTAATCTAGTTCTCACCAAAGCTTCTAGCACAAATGAGAGATAATAAACATAAAAAATAAACATGCAAAGAATAAATATATTCAAGTCAATTTAGAGGTAATACTAATGCATGGAAAGAGAAAGATATTACTAAGAAAACACAACGATATATCTACTAATAAAGAGGAGAAAGAGTTAGGAATACTTACCCTGATGATTAACTTGTCAAGCCTCAATATCTCCCATGGCCAATGGTGCTTTGTAAGATGTTGTTGTGGTTCTTAAGTATAACAAAGATAGGTCAACTCTAGGCTACATGACTTATCCTATGCATCCAAAATACTTTTCCCACAAGACAAGATTATTATCTCTAAAGTAAGTATGAATCCCTAAGTAATAGATCCTCAAGTAGAATGGTGGATAAGAAGATGCATAAATAAATGATTATATATATCATTCTATAATGAAAATGGTGAAAAGGATGTGTTTATATAGTTAGATCTAACCCTAACCCTTTTATAGTTTTAATCAACATAGTTGGCCCAACTGACCCAACTCTTTAATAAATAAAATAATTAGGTATTAAAATTCCTTGGCTAGAACAACCTAGTCCTGTAACATGCTCATTTTTAATAACATGGTTGGCCTATGTGACTTTGTATAGTAAGCTATAAAAAGATATTTTTTGCTTAGGTAGGGGCTATTTGGGGTGGTGAATTACTTGGATGATTGTGTGAGGGAGGTGTCAAAGTTTATGTAAATGTGTATGAGGGGTTTGTGTTGGTTTCAAGTGGTGTTATAGGGGACAAAAATCTTATGAAGCACTAATGGTCTACCCACCCCTTTCTTCATATGCCATGTAAGGCATGTACTTAGAGAGATTAAGTCTTGATGGGTTCCTACAAGAGATAAATCATTAATAATTTATAAATTTTAAAAATATTATATGTAAAAATATGGCCCACTCAAACATCATGTGTGTTATGTAATTGTAAAATGGGAAGGTGCTTCAGGAAAAGAACACAACAAAACACAATGTTGAGCTAAGTAAATTAAAGTAAGAAGTGAATAAGATAAATGAAAGGACAAAATTGAAAAATACATACCTTTACTTATCTTAGTGTTAAAGAGTAGGAAGGAAGTGATAAAAATGTGAAGGTGTCTAATGTAGGGAACATTAAACAAAATTGAAAAATAATTGAGAAATAAAAAATTTTACAAAATATACATGCAATATGTGGAAAAGTTATCTATGATGTTAGGATTCCACAACTTTTTTTCAATTTAGAAAAATATCTAGTAGAAATAAAGTTATGAGTGAAAAATAGAATATGGTGATAAATAATTGATAGGTAAATAATTTTCAAAAGTAAATATAAATAGGGTGAAAATTAATTCATTTTTTATTTTTACCATTTTGATACAATATTATTTTAATAGACCCAATTGAGCCCAAAGAGTGACCATGGTGATTAGATGAAAAATTTGACATGGAGGATGCCTAATGGATGTAGCCAATGTAACTCAAGTAACTGGTGCATTAATTTCATTTGTTTTAAATTTTAATTAAAATTAAGCTAGATATAGAAAATTATATATTAGGTAAAATGTAGATACTGAAAATGACACTAAGAAATTTTTAGGAAAACTAAGGGTAAAATGGGATATTTGGTAGGAAAAAGTTTGATCAATAAATTCCCAAGGCATTTATGGTAAATGGTTAAAAATTCACTACAAATTCTGAATAGAGTCAACCTTGCCGACTTAGTTGGAAAAGGTGAGAGGAGTCAATGAGACCCATTGTGTAGTAGAGGGCTAATTTAGTATTTATGGGGGTGGATATAGTTTGTTAAATGAGGTTAATTACATGGTAGAGGATTGATATAGTATGAAAAGGATGGGAAGGGGCTAATTTAGTATAAAAAAGTTTGATTGTGTTTGTAATAATAGGTTGACTATGTAGTAGAGATCCAACTTAGTATGGCAAAGAGGTGATAAGGTTGATTTATTATTAAAAGGGTTGACTATGTAAGAAAATAGAAAAAATAGGCTGATGAAGTAGTTAATTTTTTAATATTTTAATTATTTTTAAGAATGTATTTTATTATTATTACATCATGATCTAATACATTCTCTATTGTTTGATAATTTTCAGAGGTGACATATATTTTGACACCTAGTTGATGCATCATGGCTACCATATTTGTTAGAGTCATTCTCAAATGTGGATCAAGATTAGATGGTTTACCTATGATCTGGAGGCATCATGAAGATGAGGAAGATCCTACTCAGTGTTTATTTTTTCATCTTGTTCATAGGATCATTGGAGTTACTGACCAACACTTTCCAATGGGAGGTGGATGGGGATAACACAGAGGTGGGCATCACCTTGGAGGTTGTCCATGCCTTGATTAGAAATCTCATTATCAAGACTCTTATCATCTATGATGCACTGAAGGTGGAGGATGAGAGGTGATCCCTATCCCATTAGGTGACAAGCTCAGAGGATTTACCCTAGGTAATGGGTTAGCTTATTTGATGTGTATATCTCAACCATTCTAGATATCTAAAAGGATATGATAGGACTTGTGAAAACATGTGTGTTATGTCAAAAGTTTAATTGGAAGATATCATTGTATATGGTAGTCTTATCTTAGTCCATCCTAGAGCTAGGTGTGTTGTATGATCTAAGATCTATCATTTAGGTGTAGCTCATGAATGATATGCATGATATATTGACCCAAGGGTAGAATATTATGGGCCCTATAATGTTTTTGAGTGCTTGGATTTGTGATAGGTTTAATATGTATCAGTCGATAGGGTTGACCCATACAATTTATGATAGGTTACCTTAGTTGGTGCAATAGAGGTAGGATCATGAAGTACATGTCATGCCCCATGTCCTAGCTTTATAGACTATGACATGAGGGTATATAATTTTTTATCTTTAAAATAATATTTTTTCCATTTGGATAACTTTGGATACTATTACTATGGGTTTAGCATCCCTTCATATCATGGGACATTATATGTCATAGGTGGAACCACATAAAGTAGCTTATGTATTGAGACAACTAGACATACCACATCTAACAACCCCTCTAGTAGTTTTTAATTACTAGGCATAACATGCTAGAGAGATACGAGGGAGAGGATGTGTAGGGATGTCTAGAGAGATACCTATTATTAGTCCTTCATTAGTTAGACCATGTGTAGGCCAAGCGTAAAAATAGGATGTAATAAGGCCTGGTATAAAGGATGTCATAGTTGCATATGTTGAGGGTGATGATGTAGGAGAGGTGGTAGTAGAGCCATAATAGGGGAAATAGTATCCATCATGATCTCATAGGAGTGGATTCACCATAAAAGGGAGGGGAAACATGATCTATCAATCATACATGGAGATCCTACAATGGTTGTTAGACATAATTGGTTGATAGAAAGTAAATTAAAGAGGGAACTATGATAGACACATGTATTTACTCTAGGTTTTAAACTTGTATAGATGAAACTAATAAAGGATGTGCTTGATGATTGATATTATGGGGAAACCATGGTTGGTGACACCATCACTAGTAAGAAATGATTTAATTTATTACGTTTTTGACATATATCACTAGTTGAATTATTGTTTATGTATTTGGTATAGATAGATGGTTTGAGATATATATACATAAGATATATGTATATTTGATTTTTATTTTATAGGTACTATTTTGGAGGACATCATGTGGGGAGCCATGATTGTGGCCACACACCATGATATTTTGAATGGGGTGCTATCAAATTATGAGACATCTCTGCCTTGATAGATCCTATGGTACCATATACCCTAGCTTATACTAGTTTGTTTAGATTGGTTGGGGATGATTCTTGACAATTATAGGTGAGAGGACATGTATTACAACTACCTAAAAGAGTAGGAGAGGGAGAGGCCTGAGCTTGGTATGCTTAGCATAGGAGTGAGTCATCCATATGGTAACTTTTATATAACTTTGATGTGCGCAAGCCCTAGTGGCCAATATACAAAGATAGATCACTGCTTTAAGATCCTAAATTGCCTCATTACATCATACCATTTATAGGGGTAATTCATATGCATCCATGGGTAGTATGGCTCAGCCACATAATAGACATAATGGAGCATAACCTTAGAGCTATAGCTATTATATTTTATATTATATTGTATCAAACTCATGTTATATATATTTATATGGACATTTATTTGTATATGAGTTGTATTTTTTTAATGTATATATTAATTATTTTCTATCACATGTATTTTAATTTTGTTGTATATGTTATGGGAAATATGCGATGTTTTTTTCTATCACTGTATGATATGCATACATGGTTAAAAAAAATAATATGATTTGGAAAAGTATAAATGATCATAAAATTTAATACACACTATATCATGATGAGAAATGTGTAAAAACAAAATATGAATAAATATAATAAAACAAAAGTGGTAAAGTAAAAGATTACTAAATGTTTTCAAAACCATGTAGATGTAAAAATTTTATCAAATCAAAACAAATATAAGTCATACTATATCAATTTGGGAAGTATGAAAATTTGTAATAAAGTGGTAAATATGTTGTAAAAAATGGAAAGGATACAAATGAATAATAAATTTAATCAATCATACTAAATCAAGATGGGAAGTATGAAAATTAAAACCAAGATGTAAATATAAATTGAATCACTCATACTAGATCAATATGGGAAGTATGAGAAATTTAATAAAATGGTTGTAAGCATACATGCAATCAAAAATAAGAAGATAGAAGTGAAGTTATTATGAAGTAAGCATAAAACATACTCAATCAAGATGGTAAGTATGTAAATGGCATGTAAATTATAATGTATCATAAATTATCTCAAATTTGAAGCATGCAATATTATTATGACTTAGTTATAATATGAAGTTTTTATTAGAAAATTTTGTTAGGAGATCCTAGTCTATCCAAGGTCTTACACTAAAAATCACAAGGTGAACACCAATGAGGTGTATGGTAATAAGGGGAAGAATAATTGAATGTTTTGTGATTAATTCCTAGTCCTATCTAAGGTCTTACAATGTAACTCACAAAGGAAAACCTTAGGGGTATGATTAGTTAACAAAGAAATATTCATCAAGGGAAATATTAGGATTGGTGTAATGAAATGGTGAATGCAAAAATCATGACATAATAATTTATTATAAAAACTTAGTAAACATGAGGCATAGTAGGTAATAAGGAAATATCCTAAGAGTCTAATGACCATCAACATACAAAGGATACATACTCACAATAAACATAAAGTTGTATAGATAAAGAGGTGGAATATTAATATCAACTCATGAAGGTTATATGAATAAGGAAACTAAAATAGACCTACCTTCCCATAACATGTTATCTATTCTTTAGGACCTCTTATAGAGCCCTTGGTCTGTTGTGAATATTGGGTACTTGTGTGTGAAAGTAGGTAGCACTATAGATATTTTTTTAATTCTCCTATCCCAATCTACCGGGTTACTGCACCCCAATGGACCCTAGGTCTATCATGAGGCCAAATATGGAGTTTGAGATTAGATTAGAAATAGGAGATGGTCTAAAGATAATAAATCACATATTTTGGTGTGATTAGACTTCTAAATTTTATGTTTGCCTTTTGAATCATTGTCTTTTATTTAAATGATTTGGATTTCAAAATTTTTATGGCTTTTATGATTCCTAATCCATATTGATTTGAAATAAATAACAAGAGGGATAAAATTCACATACATTAATGAGATTTAAAATATATTTAAAGGAGACTAACTAACTGGAGATAAGATTGACCAAACAATTTAGGATTACTTATGAACCAATATGTAATCTCAAAATTAAAATGTATATATTCTTAGTATGTGGAAGGGAAATAAGGGAAAAGGGAGATAAAAAATATCAGTTTATATATGTATATAATGAGAACTCTTATTTTCTAACTAATCATATGGTAAAGATAAAATACTAATGGATAAGTCTTGTATATCCAATTCATAATAATAATTATCTTTATTTGTGTAAAATATAACAAATAATCATTATGGATAAAATAAAGGAATCCATGAAAGAAGTGAAATCATAAGCATAAGTTTACATTCATGAAAATAATGATAATATGCAATAAGATAAATTGAAAGAGAATGAAAGCATGTAAATAAAATAAATACTAATATAATGGTTCATGAAAAAGAGATAAGTGAAATCATGCTTGAAAAATCATAAAAAAATTAAGATATATAAATGGATCACAAATCCAATCCAAATCATATAATAAAATAATGTGAGAGAACACCATTAAATGTTAAAAAATATGGATATATATGACTAAAAATGTTATCAATAACATATAAAATATCCCTATGTAGCTAAATTTTGTGGTTAGCTAGAGTCTCATCAATTTTCATGGAAAGTTGTGAAAAGACTTCCTTCTGTATCATCTCAACTAAAAGGTAGGTGTAGAATAAGAAAAAGAGTGATTATCATGTGGTATATATTATGTGGGATACTCATTATGAAGAATAGGTATATTGATGTGAATGGTATTTATTGATCTAGGAGAAGGTATAACCAACATAGAAGTAGGAACTTTCGTTCATGGGTGACCTATAAGAGAAGGAATTACTAGTACTAGTGTAGACTATGGGAAATAACAAAGATGATACTAGTTCATGTGGAATTAATTAGTATGATCAGTAAAACATTAATTAAAAATATAATATACTTCCACATATTTATGGATTTAATCTAGAAGTATCTTAGGAGGTGGGATAGTCTTATCTTTGGGATGGGAAATGACTAGTCATAAAAAGTCAATGTACTACCTAAGTTTTTGATAGTGGGTAGAAGAATGGTTATTTATTCTATGTAAGAAAAAAATATGTATGTTATTAGAATATGGGGGTTGAATATATGAATGGGTATAATAATAATCTTGGTGTTTTTGATATAGATGACAATCTATGGTCCAATGACTAACAACTCTATGAATATTGTAATAAGGCTATTTTACCCATTGTGTGGGTAAGGGATCAACCTAAGGTAATATAAGAAGACCATAACCAAGGAAGGTATAATATGGAGTTTAAATTAGACTAGGATAATTTATAGGTAAGAATGGCTATGTGGTGGGTCTAAAAAAAGTTGTTAACATATATGGAAGAACCATACTAGAAGGGTCATGATATCTGGAAAAATGATAAGGTCTTGTCATAACATGATCCATGAGCATAATCCTAAGAGGATCTAATATTACTGGAGGTGTAATATATGAGTGATCCATCTCTAACCTATGAAAATGTCAGGGAAACCCAGGAACAATAAACATGCTCCAATCCCTACTGAGTCAGGATCTTGCTCTACCAATTAGAACACATGTGATTACTTCTTGTATTACCAACTAAACATGGAATTATACCAGAATCAATAAGTAACTAGAAATATGAAACAACACAAGAATTAAGAGACAATACACAATTGTATTATATACATAGAAGAATATACAATAAGGAAGATGCCACTTCTTCCTCCACCTCAAAGGTTCGCCACACCTCAAGACCTTCTTCCCTCTCTCTCTTGGTTCCAACAATCAACTCCAATACAGAATTGATGTTCACCTCTCCAACCAGTCAGTAACACGCTGCCAGTTCACCAAGTACACATCCGTACTCCAAGTAGATCCCCTGCTCTCTGCTACCTGCAAATCACTAGACCTTACTCACCATGTAGACATCTCTACACCCCTGAAGAACCCTTGTCCTTGCCTCACCAAGTCCTTATGATTCTTCAACCAGTACTCTAGTGGATCAGCTCCTTGACCTTATAGACCTTGCAACTCTCCCTGATCATACACACTCAGCACCCCTTGGAACTAGGAGGAGCTACACTAGCTTTCTCTAAAAGCTCTATGGCTTTCTAGCACACCTTTACAATACAACCCATGAGTCCATATATAGATTTCATGCTTACAATAATTAGACTAACCTAATTACAATAATTAGACTCGCAAGTCAAGACTACGACTAGCCTTCAACATGCAAACTAACAGTCTCAAAATAGACTCTCCCGGATTCGTCATGCAAACTGCCTATTCTCACACAGGCTGCTGACGTCGGCACCTCCATGACCGATGTCGGCCGACTGGTAACCGATGCTAGTTGCTTCCTCTTGCTATCTGACTGACGTCAGCTAATCAGACTGATGCCAATTCTCCTGCAACTAATTCTGCAACACTGCATCCTCTGTAACTTCTCCTGTTTTCATCCTGGTGAAGCTTTTAGCTCCACAACCTAACAATCTCCCACTTGGAGATAAATAGCTACACCTATACTTGTACCTGTACACCGTCTAAATTATTCCCTGGCTTGTATCCCTCTTCAAGATCCATCCTGAAGACCAACCACCACGCAACTATGATGCTATACCTGTCATTCAAGTAACCTGCCATATCCGAACCTACATATCCATGTAGTGAAGAACTTGACCCTACAAAACAAGAATCTCTGCTGCTAGTCCCACTAAACTGCCCTCCAGTACTCCTTCCCCTAATTGGCTCCATACTTTCTGACAACCCCCACTGATTGGGAAAATTTAAGCCTGCAATAGACCTCATGTGATTTCAAACCCTATTTCAAGCTAAGCTTGAACTGTCCAGCCCTTGGTGTGCTTACTGATTCTGCATCCTGCGTAATGAACCTCACCAACACCATCTTCACATCAGCTCCCACTGAAGATAGAATCTCCATGTCTCTTATGCCAAAGAATTTTGCTGCTCCAAATTCTTCACGACACACCTCTGAACTAACCTTACCCTTAGCTCAACAAATACCTGTATGTACAAACCTACTAGTAAATCAACCACATATAGTAACAAGATGATGTCATGACTCATCATCCACCTGGTAAGATAAACACAATAGTCACACTGACATTGACTGAAGCCATGCTTAGTCATCCACCTGTCAAACCCTGTACCACTATCCTGCAGCTTCCTCAAGACCATATGCCTTGGTCTTCTGTCTCTTGTATCCATCCACTCTCTTCTCTAAAATGGGAATCCATCTCTCAGTGCTTTCTTCTAGCTGACACCTCTACCAATAAGTACCTATTTGGTTTTTCTCTAAGGACTCATACTCCTCATCCATGCCAAGCTCCCACTGTATCTGGACTCTACTTGCATTGCTTCTTCCATCTTCTTAGTTCTTGACCATTAATAAGCAATATAAAGAAGGTGAACAATGAATATGAGGTTCACTTACCCTTTCTGACCTCCACATGAGCGTTTGAGACTTGCTATCTGCCCAATATCCGTTCTAGTGACCGATCTCAGCCATCTCCCAGTCTGCTCCCGACCGATGTCGGTTCCCTGCACTAACCCTGACTACCGACATCATTTCCCTGGTCGACGCTGGTATCCTTTCAGCTGACATCAGTTCCCTCATGGCCGACGTCAGTCTTCCTATTGCCGACGTCGGTTACTGTGTGACTAATGTCGGTACCTGTGTTCACCTGTGAGTGATAACTTTTTACCCATGAGCTCTCCATGGATCAAAATCCTAATCAAATCAACCTTGCTCTGCTCAGAATAATTTAGTTCTCTCACCTTATCTCTGTCTGTCATCTCCTCCATGAACACCAAGGCTTTCTAGTTCTTTAGCTTGTCAAAAATATCTGTCTTCCGCTTCAGAACTTGCATTCTCCTTCTACATATGTGACTAAGCCTATGAAGCCACATCTCTGCAACAGAAGGTGAATCAACAATATAAGTAGATAGATAAAGGATACCTACTTTCTTACCACCATCTAATTCAAGTGTATCTGCTGTGAGAGTTATAGAATATCTCCCATCACCCAAATTTCTTGAAGAAATTAGACTCATCTTCAAGACTGGTACCTGCATGAATTCCTTCAACCACTGTGTGTCGTCCATCTGCAATTTCAGCTTCACTTCCCCTTTGCCAATTTTTTGGCAAGGCTCACCAGCTCCTCTCCTTGGGGCTGCATGGAAAGAGGCAACATAATCTGTTATCCAAGACTCAACTTTATCCAAGAAACCTTCCCAAGCATCCTATGCAACAACACCTACAACATCTACATCTTCAGTTCCTTCATGCTGATCTATTACCAACCAACAATATCTTTTTCTCTGCTCTTTCTTTCCATCAATCAGACCATTCATGCTATTCAGTTTCTCCATTCGTAGCTTACTTCCTTCTGCCATTACTATACTCCCACTCAATCAGAAACCCCTGTGAGCAACCTGTAATCAACAAACACTACCAGATCTAAAACCACCTGTTAGTAACCCAACCAAAAGCTCTGATACCATGTGTCAGGGAAACCCAGGAACAATAAACATGCTCCAATCCCTACTGAGTCAGGATCTTGCTCTACCAATTAGAACACATGTGATTACTTCTTGTATTACCAACTAAACATGGAATTATACCAGAATCAATAAGTAACTAAAAATATGAAACAACACAGGAATTAAGAGACAATACACAATTGTATTATATACATAGAAGAATATACAATAAGGAAGATGCCACTTCTTCCTCCACCTCAAAGGTTCACCACACCTCAAGACCTTCTTCCCTCTCTCTCTTGATCCCAACAATCAACTCCAATATAGAATTGATGTTCACCTCTCCAACCAGTTAGTAACACGCTGCCAGTTCACCAAGTACACATCCGTACTCCAAGTAGATCCCCTGCTCTCTGCTACCTGCAAATCACTAGACCTTACTCACCATGTAGACATCTCTACACCCCTAAAGAACCCTTGTCCTTACCTCACCAAGTCCTTATGATTCTTCAACCAGTACTCTAGTGGATCAGCTCCTTGACCTTGCAGACCTTGTAACTCTCCCTGATCATACACACTCAGCACCCCTTGGAACTAGGAGGAGCTACACTAGCTCTCTCTAAAAGCTCTATGGCTTTCTAGCACACCTTTACAATACAGCCCATGAGTCCATATATAGATCTCATGCTTACAATAATTAGACTAACCTAATTACAATAATTAGACTCGCAACTCAAGACTATGACTAGCCTTCAACATGCAAACTAACAGTCTCAAAATAGACTCTCCCAGATTCGTCATGCAAACTGCCTGTTCTCACACAGGCTGCCAATGTCAGCACCTCCATGACCGATGTCGGCCGACTGGTAACTGACACCGGTTGCTTCCTCTTGCTATCTGACCGATGTCGGCTGATCAGACCGATGCCAATTCTCCTGCAACTAATTCTGCAACACTGCATCCTCCGTAACTTCTCCTATTTGCATCCTGGTGAAGCTTTTAGCTCCACAACCTAATAGAAAATTAGTGGAAAAACTAATATTAGGTACTATAAGAGAAGGAATGATAAAAAATAATGAAAATACTAAAATGAAAAAGAATGATATCTAAGAACTTTGATGTTTCTAATTTGGATGAATCCAACTAAAAATGGGTCATCTAAATCATAATCATCATCATAATTATGTGTATGTAATTTTATATTACATTTATGAGCTATTTTATTGGTCAAGGAAGTATGGTGAATGGAATGTATAGTTTTAGTTAAAGTAATCATTATGTTGTTAGAAGGTTGATAATAGGATGAAGGTTGAAGAGGAGGAAGTTGAGTGATGATGTGAGGGGAAAGATTAGAAAATTTTATATTTATTATTATCTCATCTGGTTCATCATCATCAAATTCTAAGAGGTTAGGTGGGATATTCCTAATAAATTTTAGATGGCCATTATAACCTTTACTAGAGTTAACTGGATAATTGAAGTGTTGGGATTCTCAAAATAGAAAACTAGGTAAGGGTTCAAGAGTGGGTATTTTAAAGGCATATAATTCTTGTAATTTTTTTAAGTTAGAATGATTTTTGTACCCTTGAAATTTTTGTATATCAACATTATGAATAAATTTGGCACATTCTCATGTAGATGAAGTAACTGCTCTCATACGATGAGTCCAAGGTCAATTGATTAATATGTTTTAAGAGCTGATTGGATTGGTAATAATGTGGAAATAAGGGATAAAAATATTAGAAAGCACTAATGATTTACCCACCCTTTTCTTGATTTACCCTTTTATTAGGAATGAATATAGAAATTGATGTAGAACAATTTCATAGAATCACAATAATAGATAAAAATAGAGATGCAAAAAAAAAGAAATAAAATGCACAATAAGAAGAATAGATATAACATGGTTCACCCAATGTGGGCTACATCTACCAAAAAACACTTTCTTAGAATTTATTACAAGCCATGAGAGTACACACCACTCTCAGATCAGTCTTCTCACAATTACAATGCATAGATATTGTTTGGAGATACACTCAACAAACCCTCCTAAATTCACACCTAAATTCACACACTCTATTATTCTTTCTCAAAAATCCTAGTTCTTATGATTTATTACTTACAAAATAATCTCAATACATAATACATCAACAAAGTGGTATTACAAAATAATGGGTACCAAAACCATGAGCAGAATCAACCCAAAATAGTTTCCCATTAAAAGGGGTCCAATTTTTTTTTAGGGGCTAATGCCCCCAAACCCTCATGAGAAAAACATATAGAGTATATAGTATATTTAAAATGTACAATATTTGAAAATACAATATAATTTAGAAATAGGCTCCATAACACAACACCTTTAAGGCATGCACTCAAAGAGATTAAGTCTTGATGAGTTATTTCAAGATGTAATGCATCATTATTTTATAAAAGTTGAAAATATTATGTGTATACATATGCCCCATTCAAAGCTCATCATGTGTCATTAAGGTGCAATAGGGGATGGTGCTTCGAGAAAGAACATAAGAATACATAATGTTGATGCTAGAAAAAAATTATTGTATTTTAAAAGATAAAATAAATTAAAGTAAATGACTGAAAAGGAAATAACTAAAAATTAAATGTGATGCGTACCTTAACTTACCTTTATCACTAGATGGTTTTATACTATGTTTTTAGTTTTGATTGTCTAGGGTGTAGAGTCTACTTTCGATAAACCCAAGATTACAAAACTAAAGATTAAAAATAAATAAACATAGTTAACCTAAGATAATTGGTGCTATGAGGATGGGATGTAATTGGGAACTTGGCAAGCTAGGGTGACAAGTGCTATGTTAGACCAAGTGACGAAGTCAAAACAAGAGTAAATCAGGTAACTAAAAACCCAAGGCTACTAAAGACCAAAAAACTCAAACAAGTAAACCTTAAGTAAGAAAGACAAACTCACCAAATCAAACCAAGGATACATTTTAAAAAAATATGGTAATGAAACATCAATGGTAAAATAAGAAACAAAATGGTAAAATAACATTGATGAGTTAGTAATAATAATCCTTATCTCACTCAATAATGGAAAAATGAGGTGCATAAAAAGGGAAAAAACATTGATGAGTGAGAAGTAAAAAGCTAACCTCACTCAACAATGGAAAGAGGTATGAACTCAGGTGTCCATAAAAATAATATAGTGTAACAATGATAAATGGTTAAAGAAAATAAAACAAGTCTAGGAAATGTAAATCTTATGGTATAAAGAACTGATCCATAGTTTCTCAAATATATTATTTTTCTCTAGGGATAGATAAAACTGAAATAAAGTAGTACTAGCATGTTTTTAAGAGGTGAATAAGAAGGAAATATAGAATAGGAAAAATATATTTGGAATCACAATTTGCCTATCAATGGGGGAAATGAAATGGGTAGAGGGGAGAATAAAGGAAAAACCAAGGTAGAGGAATTCTTTATCGAAGTCAAGACACTCAAATTAAGTTTGTCAAAAAAAGATTACTATCAGCCTTAAATACTCTGAAGAACTTCTCTTAGCCACACAAGTCTTAGGTCAACAAATGAACTATGTAGATCATAGCATGAATACTATATTCATGAAAATTAGAATGGACCTAACTTCCCACAACGTGTTCCCATTACTTAGGACCCCTTAAAAATCAATTTATCTACTGCAAATATTGGGTACTTGCATGAGAAAATAGGTATCACCATAGATTTTGTTTAATTCTCTTATTCCAATCTACTAGCCTACCTCACCCCAATGGACCTTGACTTTATGTGAGGCCAACTGTGGAGTTTGAGATTTGATTAGAGATAAGAGATGTACTTGTAATCACATATTTTGGTGTGATTTTAACTTTTAAAATTTGTATGCTTCCTTTTATATATCATTACCTTTTGTTTCAAATGATTTGGATTTTAACTTTATTGATGGATTTTTCTATTCCTCCTAGATACAAATTTGGAAAACCAAACATGGGTGCTAAATATGACTTTCATTTGAATACTTGGGACTTGGTTTCTAAGAGAGATAACTTCAATAGAGCATGGAGTCTAAGAGTCTCATAAATATAGGTAAAATAAAAGATCTATCTTGACTTCAACCTTGGTTTATTCAATGTGGAGTGAAAGGAAGGGGAAATCAAGAGGAGTGACACATGGAACAATTTGAATTAATTCAAATAAAAAAAAATGTGACAAAGGGAAAAAAGGGATAAAATGATAGTAAAGTGTGATTCCTTATCATAAGAATGAGATAAATGGATGAAAACATGCTAACATAGATTATTGTCTAAATTCCATCTATAAAAAAGAAGCAAAAGTTAAAGTTGAGAACAAGGATAAAAAATTTGTAATTTTTTCAAAACATTTTTTTTATAAAAATGAATGATAAGATGGTAATTTTATGAGGAGGGTCGAGTTATATCCATAGTCTTACACTGCAACTCATAAAATAAAATAAAAACCCCACGAGGGTGTCAAAAATAAACATGTGAAAAATAAATGAGAAAGAGATGGTATTTTTGTGAAGAAGACTAGGTCCTATCCATGATTTTACAATGCAACTCACAAAAGATAAATCCAAGGGATGTTAAAAAAAAGTGTGTAAAAAGAAGATGAAAATAAATAAGACTATAGTATATCATGAGGAAGACTGGGTTCTATCTACAGTTTTACAATGTAACTCATGAGAGAAAGGGGAAACCAAAAGACCAAAAAAAAGGAGTAAAGGTTTGTAAAAAGAGAGAAATACTACAGAGGGAGAGACACATGTAAGTAACCTATAAAAAGTCTTAGATAGATATAAGTAGGAAGCATGAAAATAAAGGAAGGATTTTACACTAACATCTATATCAAGGATGATCATGTGAAAGACAAGCCCATGTGTCTCAGTAGGTTTATTGAAGTTGAATTAGTTTGGTATCATGTAATAGAGAATAAGAGTGGGCATCACAAGATGCCCTAAATGGTAAGATGATGTATGGATGGGCATCACAAGATTCCCCAACATCTAAAAGGATATGTGGGTGGGCATCACAATATGCCCTAAAGGCTAGAGTAATGTGTAAATGGGCATTGTAAGATGCCCTACCAACTAAAAAGAAGAAGAAAATATAGGATAATATAAGAATAAAAGATCACCCCATATAGTGTTTAAATGGATTAAATTTATCAAAGAATATTTTGTTAAGGGATATGATGCTTGAGGAAAGAAAGAGAATGATAAACAAGAAGAATAATAAATAGAGATAAATAACTAATTTAGGTAGATAGAGAACCAATTAAGATATAAAAGGAAAGAAAGAAAGTATAGAGTCAACTGGGTCAACATAGTATAGAGAATTTGGTCTAAAAACTATATAGAGTTGACTGGGTCAATCTAATATAGAAAATAAGGTCTAAAAACTATACAAACTTGATTGGGTTGACCTAGTACAAAAAATAGGGTCTATAAACTATATAGAGTTGATTAGGTTGACCTAGTACAAAAATAAGGTTTAAAAATTGATGAAATAGGAATACAAGGTCAATTGGGTTGACCTAGTTCTGTATTCTAGATAGGAAGTAGGAAAAGATACAGAGTCAATTGGGTTGACCTAATTCTATATCAGAGGGGTAGAAAAGAATACTATATCAATAGGGTCAACCCATTACTAAAAATATATGAAAAATAAAATGATAAAATAATGAAAAAAGTGAAAAAAACCTTGTAAGGGTTAGATTCAAATCAGGTTCACCAAAATGTGTGCAATCAAAAATGCATCATGTCCATAAATCAATCCTAGCTCAGAGAAGATAGAACATACCTATACTTCTGATTGGGAACACATTTGTTAAGCAGGAGCATGACCAATATGGGGATCCATTAAACCAAATTAGGGGACCATTTATCATAATACACTATGCTAAGGAGGGTTCCAAAAGCCTTTAGTCTAACATAATCATGCAATAACCCTAATGGGGTCCTCGGTTTTGATATTTCACCTTATATTGTACAAGAAAAGTAAATCTAATCTAGTGCTCACCAAAACTTATGGCACAATATGAGGGTTTAGTAAACAATCAAAACATGTATAAGAGAATATAAATTAAGCTAAGTATGAGTAAAACCCTAATACATGGAATATGAAGAGTAATATAATTCAAAGACAATACTTATGCTACTTCTATCTAATAAAAAGAGGAGCAAAATTAGCAAATACTTACTTGAATGTGAACCCATCAAGACTCAATATATCCCTTATCCAAAGGGGTTTCATAAGAGGTTGTTGTGGTTTTTAAGGATCATTAAGAAAGGCCAAATCATCCAAGACTTATCCACAAGACTATATTATCTAAGAATAAACCCTAAGCTAAGAATCCTTAAGTAGAATGGTGAAAGAGCATATTATAAATAAGTGATAGCAAATATATCTCTTGATTGTATCTTAAAATAATGATGAAATGATCTTGTATTTATAAGTAAATTTGACCCTAAACCCTTTTGAAAATATTAGTTGATAGGGTTGACCCAATTAACCTAACATAGTTTCAGATAATTATTTACTAGGTCCCATTCTAGTTCGACCAAGGGCTAACCTAATTCCTAAGTGAAAATATCCCAAAATTGTATAGGGTCAACCTAGTCGACCTAGTATAGTCGACTAACAAAAGGGACTTAAAGTGAGGAAAATAGGGATATAAAGAGAAAAATATTGGAGGAGTGTTTAAGTGAGTAATAGCTTAGGGAATGGTTTTAAGATTTGATTGGATTGGTAAGATTTGTTTGGATTGGTAATAATGTGACAATAAAGGAAAATAATACTACAAAGCACCAATGGTCTACCCACCCCTTTCCCAGTGCACCCTTTAAGGTGTGCACTCAAAGAAATTGAGTCTCAATGGGTTCTTACAAGATGTAAATCATCAATATTTGATAAAATTTGAAAATATTATGTGTATACACTCTTCTCATATCATTTATATTAACAATATTTTCATCATTATTTTTAAGGTCTATAAGACTGTAAATGTTATTAGTAGTAGGGGGAGGTTGTTCAATGTTGTCTTGGTGGTTAGGAAGGGGATCCTTGGAGATAGATAAATGTGTATTATCTTGGTTTAAAGTTTGATTTTTATTTTTAGACTCATGAGATTTAAGTGTCATTTCATATGTTTGTTGATGTTTTCATATAAGGGATTCATGTCCAAAGTTAAGACCAAGAATAAAATCCACAACAAGATATATTAATTGTCTACAAGTCTCATGAGAATGGCCCAAAATTTCATGAAAGCAACAAAAATTATTTGGATCATACCATTATTTCATAGGATGAGTGGGGTTAAGATCTCATGGTAGAGGTCTTGGAAGACATTTTTGAATTTATACTAGTGATAATGATTTGTGCACATTGGTATGATTGTTTTGAGAAAATGTGGAGTTATGATTAGAATTTTTGTTAGGGGGATGAACATGCTCCATGGTGATATTTGTAGAAATATCTTGGATGGTGTGTATGGTTTTATAAGTGGTGGTAACACCATCATTAATTGCATGATGGTTTTTATTTTTGATAAGCATGGGAGTTCCTATTGTAGGTTGAGAAGGTTCAAATTCACTTATGAGGAAGTCTTGTCATTTGGCTTGGTCAAGATCTTATTCCAAAGATTTTAGAGAAAAGGTCCAAACATGATACTATAATTTAGGGTGGAGAGCACTAGTAAATAAGTGGAAAAGGTTGTTATATTCCATATTATGTCCAAATTTGTTAGAATTTTTTTCATCATTTGATGAATACTTGTATTGTTTTGGTTTCAAGTTGTTTATAATTTATAAAATATGCTAAGCTATTTTTAGGAAGATCACTAATTTAGAAATCTTAGACTAGTGAGTTGACCAAGTCTTCTAGGCTAGTATTAGAGTGGGGTTTCAATTGATTGTACCAATCTAAAACATCTCTTAAAAGCATTTTAGTTAAAATTTTAGTGGCAACGAAAGTATTAATCTTAACCCAATCTTTGTAAAGGTTTATAAATTTTGTTAGATGCAAGGTAGGATCCAAAGATCAATTATAAGTGATGTTGGGAGTGATACATATTATCTCAATGTTGGAAATTTGAGGTACTACAAGTTCATTTTTTAATTTTTTTATAGTTTTGTTAATAAGTGTGGGTTTTGGTATGAGGTTACCATGTGAATCCCTAACGGGGGTGGAGGCATTATGATTTTTTACTCCCCATGAAACGTGGTGAAGTTGGTTTTTGAGATGTATGAGGTTATTTTTCATTTGCCTCATTTGATTTGCATTATTATTTTTAAAATAATTCATTTTGTTAAGTGTTTGTAATATAAATTGATTGGTTTGAGAAACATTTTGGCTAGTGGATGTAGCATGTGATGCATTAGTATTATGTGAGGTATTAAGATCTTGATATACACTATGAGTGTAGGAAGAGGTAGTATCATGTGTTACACTAGTGGCATGAGTGGAATTGGTATCAAACAAAGCATTAGTAGCATGAGATGCACTGGTATCATGGTTATGGATGTGGGTATTTTGAAAAACTCCTCTAGAAGTTGAACCTACCATGTTTGTAGAAATACTTGGCATGGAGGTGGAAGAAGACATAGAGGATAAAATCATTATGTGGGAAGGAGACATAATAGAGGGTAAAATTTAGATTAAAATAATTTTTTTACCTTAAATCTTTAATAAAATTTAGGGAAAGGTGAATAGGGTTCTCTTATATGAGGTCCCATCATGAGGTTATAGATGGTTGTAGGATTTTTTCCTCAATGCTGAAGGTTTTTTTTTAATGAAAAAGATCATATAATTTTTGTAATCAATGTCATATTTATATTATAAAAAATAAGGGGTTAAGTGATGAGGAAGAATGATGAAGAGTCTCATAGTTGGTAGTGTAGATGGTAACATGGACATTGATTTGATCCATAATAGGTGCCACAAGATGTGCCTTAGGAACCCTATTAGGATTGGTGAAAATAATAATGTTTATTTGATTCAATTATATATTATCATGAAATAATAAATTCATGATTAAGGATGAAAGCTAAAAACTTGGTAAAAATGAGGATCAACTGGTAGCATACTAGGTCAAACTAGTTGACACTATCTTATAAGATAGTAGGTAGGATAGGTTGCAAAAGACATGGTTGAATTGGTCAAGTATGTTTTTTAGATGGTGAAATTG